>VWZI01016205.1:704153-824943 GCA_013396835.1 Psilopogon haemacephalus
GCCGCCCCGCTCCCCGGGGATGCCGGGTTGGAGGAGGGGTGGAGGGCGCAGGTGCCCGGGGTGATGGATCTTTGTCAGTGCGCGGCCAGACCCCCCCACTCGCGTTTTTCATGTTTGGTGTCAGTCGCCGCTCTCTGCCCGCCGCCCCCGGGGCAGGGCTGTGAGGGGCGGGCGGGTCGGCCCCGCCGAGTTGTGCCCGGGCTCCGGCCTGCTGTGGCCGCGGTGGGGTTGGAGCAAGCTGAAGGAAGCCCCGAGGGGACTGCGGAGCCCCGCGGGCGCTGCGGCGGTGCTGGGCCGCTCCGGCGGCCTTTGTTGTGGCCGGGAAGGGCGGATTTCCCCCGGGAGTCTGGGCGGGGGGTCGGGAGGGGCTGAGCGGCCCCGGCCCTGGGGTATGTGGGAAGGTCGGTGGGGACCGGACCGTGGGGTGTGGGGGTCCATCCGCAGCCCCAGACCGGCGCGGGGAGCGAGCCCGGTTCGCAGGCGGTGAGGCGAATTTCTTTCTGCCTTTATTTTGATTTTTATTTGTCGCGTAGATAGTTATTTTGGTTGCAGACCTTGTGGGGTGGAAGGGCCCTTCAAGTTAAAGTATCTACTGGGGTTTCACCCCACGGTGTCCCCCGGGACAGCCAGGCTTGCGGCTCCTGAGGGGTCTGAAGTGTGGTGTTAGATGGATTTTTGTGGAGGTTCTGAGGTCGTTGCTGCTTTTCTCCGACATGGTTTTTCTCCTGGAGTTCTGGGAGGTGCTGAGGAGGCTGGCAGAGAGGGCCAATCAGTAGTGCTGGGTGCTCAGACCCTGTGTGATGTTCACATAGGATGAGTACCGTTAGGGCTGTTCACTCTGGAGAAGAGGAGGCTCCCAGGTGGCCTTCTAGTGGCCTTTCAGTATCTGAAGGGGGCCTACAAAAATGCTGGGGAGGAACTTTTTAGGCTCTCAGGGAGTGACAGGACTAGGGGTAATGGAGCAAAGCTGGAGGTGGGGAGATTCATACTGGACGTGAGGAGGAAGTTGGTCAGCATGAGAGTAGTGAGAGCCTGGAATGGGTTGCCCAGGGAGGTGGTCGAAGCCACATCCCTGGAGGTGTTTGCAGCCAGGCTGGCTGAGGCTGTGGGCAGGCTGCTCTAGGGTAGGGTGTCCCTGGGCATGGCAGGGCGGGTGGAAGTGGCTGATCCTTGTGGTCCCTCCCAACCCTGACTGATTCTATGATTTCTAGCTGTGCTTGCATGTAGAATCATAGAATCAGTCTAGGTTGTATGTCTGTCTGGAGAGACATACTCAGAAGAAATAGTGCAGAGGACTAAATGTATGGGCTTTAACTTGTAGTTTCATGAATAAACTAACTGACGTTTCTTGGATAACTGGAGGAACGGCCAAGATTTCAATGCAGAACTACTGAGTCCTGGTTTTATTTTGATGATTTAGATTTGGTTACTTGGTGATGTGGGTTCATGGCAAGGTCTGTGCGTGCCCAGGTGTTAGGCTATGAAACGTGACTATGGTTTCTCTTCAGAAAGGTAAAATGTCTATGTACTAGCAAGCAGAAATGATCAGCTAAATCATGAAAGTGTGGCCAGTAGGTCAAGGGAGGTTCTTCTCCTCTTCTGCTCTGTGCTGGTGAGGCCTCACATTAAATACTGTGTCCAGTTCTGGGCTCCCCAGCTTGAGAAGGACAAAGAGCTATTAGAGCCCAGCACAGGGCCCTTGAAATGCTAAGTGAACTGGAACATCTCTTATATGAGGAAAGATGAGAGAGATGGGGGTTGGTCAGGCTGGAGAAGAGTAGGCTTGAGGGGGATCTTACAAATATCTAATGGTGGGTGACAGGAAGATGGGGACAGTCTCTTCTCAGTGATTCCCAGTGACAAGACAAGAGGTAATGGTCATAAGCTTGAATGCAGGAAGTTCCATGTAAAATGAGAAGGAGCTTCTTTATTTTGAGGGTGACAGAGCCATGGAACAGGCTGCTCAGAGAGGTTGTGGAGTCTCCTTCTCTGGAGACTTTCAAGGTCTTCTGTGGTCTGCTCTGGCAAGGGGGTTGGCCTGGATGATCTTCAGAAATCCCATACAACTCCTACCGTTCTGTGATGCTATGTCACTAGTCTAGAGCTGTGCCTGTGCATGCCTCTGTGCCCAGTTACAGCTGCGCAGCTGTGTGATATTCCAGAGCTTGCACACTTGTGTGGATCTGGGCTGCTTCTGCAGAAAACCAGCTTGATTGCATCCATGGCACATTTTGGTGACAGAACCAGTGGTGTCTTGAAGCAGGCTACGTGAACAGATTGCACAGTTTGAGTGAACTGGTGCTTCTGCAGCTCCTGTGCAATGCTGGTAGAGCAGAGCCTTTGTAAGTCTGAAACTTACTGCTGTGTGACTTGGTCAGTTGCTGGAAGCCAAACAAATCCTCCTTTTGGCTTTTAGGTTTTAGGCAGGCAGGTTTAGAAAGTCTCCTTCTCTGGAGACTTTCAAGGCCTGTCTGGATGTGTTCCTCTGTGGCCCAAGATAGATCGTATAGTCCTGCTCTGGCAGGGGAGCTGGACTCGATGACCTCTTTTGGTCCCTTCCAACCCTTGATATCCTGTGAGCCCATAAATGTGTTGGGTACTGGAAGGATGTGTCCCTGTTAGTCCAGCATTGTGCCTTTGCTCCAGCATCCTGGTCAGGGAGGGCTAGCAATCCATCTTTGGCTGCATATTGGGACCACGAGCGGACACACTGAGTGGTGTGGGATCTGTTAAGCTTAGCTAGAGCTGGGTGTGAAATACTGAACACCGTTGGTAGCAACGTGTTTTGGGTAGAAGAATGTCACAAACATCAGTGGTGGTAAACTAGAGATCAGTGACCAATGTTCTTCAGTTTAGTTTGTGCTTGCTTGGAGCTGGATGTGCTTGTTTGCTCTTCCAATTTGCTGAGCAGCCTTAGGCTGCTGGATTTGGGATATGAATGTATGTTTTAGATTATAGAGCTACAGGAATATTGCAGCTCTTAGCCAGCTGATTATCTGTTGGATTCAAATGGTGCAAGTCAATCAGAGTGCTGCTGTGGTGAATATCTTCAGCACCCATTTGAAACGTGTTCACATTTCTGTGGCGTGGTTTAAGTGAGGGTTAGTCTGCCCGAGTCAGGTGTTTGTTGGTTTCCAATTTGGTGCATCAAGATCATCTGCTTGATAGTGGGGTGAGGTGTCAGTACTCAGAGAAACTTTCATTTCTTTATTTCAAAACAATCAGATGCTGAATCACAGAAGTTACTACAGCTCTTAATATTTTCAAGCCGGAAAGAATGTAGCCTGAGCAGAGATAGCTACATTGTCTTGTTACATCTTGCTACATGAATCAGCTTCTAAGCTAACAGCCATCTGGGTGGGTATGGAAACCTTGGTATTTAGCTCTGCTTTTACTGGAGCTGAACTGCCAGATGAGTTCTCCAAGGCGAGCAAGTCTGCAGGATGTACTGGGGTGTGTGTGCGCCTGTTGGAGGAACTCACTTCACATCTGCCAGGCTCACTTGAACTGTTTCACGCTCTTCTGCAAGTGTTCAGCTGGATTTTCTAACACAAAACTTCTGGGATGCTTTAGCTGCCAAGCAGAGAAGGACCTGGGGGTGCTGGATGACAGCTGGCTGAATGTGAGCCAGTGTGTGCCCAGGTGGCCAAGGTCAACAGCATCTTGGATCAACAACAGTGTGGCCAGCAGGACCAGGGCAGGGATTGTACCTCTGGATTCAGCTCTGGTGAGGCCACATCTTGAGTCTAGGATTCAGTTTTGGGCCTCTCAGTCCAAGAAGGACATTGAGGGGTTGGAGTAGGCCCAGAGAAGGGCAACAAAGCTGGGGAAGAGCCTGGTAACAGGGCTGGTGAGAAGCAGCTGAGGGTGTTTAGTGTGGAGAAGACGAGGCTGAGGGCAGAGTTAATTTTCTCTGCAGCCCCCTGAGTGGAGGAGGAGGAGTCATCAGGTGGGAGTTTTTCTTGCCCTAATAACAAGTGATTGGACAGGGTGTAATGACCTCAAGATGCACAAGGAGAGGCTTAGGTTGAACATTAGAAGAAACTCCTTGACTGAAAGGGTTCTCAAAGGTGGGGAGGAGCTACCCAGGGAAATGGTTGAATGCCCATCCCTGGAGGTGCTTGAAAGAGGCAAGGATGTGGTATGGGGGACATGATTTAGCATCAGCCTTAGCAGAGTTAGAGAATGGTTGGACTCGATGACCTTAAGGAATTTTTCTAACCAAAACAACTCAATGAGCAGAGTATGGGGTAAGTATGGACAGATATTCTGCTTACCCTCTGAAATACTCAGGACTGTCACAAGATTGTTTGGAAACTTTGGTGTTGGAACAGGGAGTTTCACTTCCCTATTGTTGGTGTTAAGCGTTCTGTAGAAGCGAGCTGTGGGGACTGACTTGGGTTTCCAAAGATGCCTAAGGCTGGCAAATGTGAAGCAAAGGCAGTAGTTCCCTCTCTGGTTGGTCGGGTTGCTGAGGGGCAAATCTGCTGATGTTGAGTAGCAGTTTCGTTCTTGTTTGTAAGTGATTTTGAAGTTCCTATTGCAAAAGAGTGGAAATACTGTTTCAGCAGTGGCCTTTGGCTTGCAGGGCTTCCTGCTGTAAGGAAGTCTTGCATCCTTTGTTCAAAATAAACATTTGGGGGGAGGGCGGATGCGGTGCATTGTAAGAAACCATCCATCTTAGTCACAATTTACCCCCTGGTGCTTGCCTTGCTGATAATTAGAGTAGTGGAACTCTGTGCTTACCATATGTTACTGGAATAAAATGTTTCCAACCATATCCCAGATTGCAGATCCCCAGCAGCGTGGGCAGCAGGTGTAGGGAGGGGATTCTTCCCCTCTGCTTTGCCGAGACCCCACCTGCAGTGCTGGGGTCAGCTCTGGAGTTTTCAGCACAGGAGAGACAGGGATCTGCTGAAGGAAGGCCAGAGGAGGACACAAAGATGATCAGAGGGCTGGAGCACCTTTGCTATGAAGACAGGTTGAAAGAGTTTGTTTTGTGCAGCCTGAAGGAGAGAAGGCTCCAGGAAGACCTTAGAGCAGCCTTCCAGTACCTGGAGGGGGCTACAGGAGAGCTGAGGAGGGACTTTTTATCAGAGGCATGGAATGCCAGGTCGAGGGGCAATGGGTTTAGACTGGAAGAATCTGAATTTAGATGTGATGAAGAAGAAATTCTTCACCGTGTGGTTTGTGAGGCACTGGACCAGGTTGCCCAGAGAAGTCATGGAGCCTCTAAGCTTGGAAGTATTGAGAGGGGGGTTGGATGGGACCTTGAGCAACTTTGTCTAATGGGAGGTATCCCTGCCCATGGCAATGGATTGGAATTAGATGACCTTTAAGGTCCCTGCCAAACTGTTCTAGGGCTCTACAATATTGAAATGGGAAATGGAAAGTTTTGCTGGTTCATAGTACAATTTCTGGATATGTGTACAGGGAGAAAAATTACTTCTTCATGGCTTTAGTACTGAAGTGTTTAACTTCATTGGTTTCCCCCTCAATATTTTTTTTTTTTTTTTTTTTTTTTTTNTTTTTTGTTTGTGTATTGCTGCTGGTGTTATTAATTGTGATAGAACAGCGTTTTAAAATGCCCAAGTTGTGACAAAGGAGACTGTTTTAGAGTTATTGGCAATGGTGACTGTTCTGAAAAATACTTTTCTGGTTAGTTATGCATCCTGAGGGACCTACAACTGGAGTTACAGTTGTCAGCCTTCACATGCCCCTCTGCGTTGAAGGAACTGAGGCAGTCTGATACAAGATTGTGAGGTCTCCTGGAACAGTTCACTTCAGCCCCACCAAGGCAGGATCACCTAGGGCAGGTGACACAGGAACACATCTGGGCAGGCTGTGAAAATGCCAACCTCGCTGAACAGCCTGCTCCAGTGCTGTGCCACTGTCACAGTAAAAAAGTTTCTTCTCATGTTTATGACCATTGGTGTCCTGTTTACACTGTCATTTGCCAGAGCTTCTGATGTTATGTCCCAAATGGTGCTGGCAGCTGGTAAGGTTTTCGCTGAGGTCATTGGTGTGGTCCTGAGAGCAGCCTCTTGGCTCAGGTGACAGTACTGTAAGCTCTGCAAGGCTGCCTGTGCTGCCAGTGGTGATCCTCCTCAAATGCTGTATCAGAGCTTAAGAGATGAAGGAGGAATAGGAAATGCTGTATAGAACTGGTGGGTTGGTGTTGTGTAGCGTTTTCTGGTTCAAAGTGGCATAAACCCTCTGCTGATTTGGTGCTCACCTGGAATTAAAAGGAATGTTTGTTTGAATGTTGCAGAGGGAATTATTTTTGGCTGATGGCAGTATAGATGCCTGGAAAGCATTTCAGTACCCAGCTGTAAGGTCTGTGGGAACTCAGCTTTTCTTCTTGGTCTTTAAGGGAGTTGAAGTGTACTGGAGAGTTGTTGATTACTCATTCCCCTTGCCCAGCTCAACACACCTCCTGTTTCACCAGGAGTTGTCAGAAGGTGCCATAGGTGCTCAGTGATTTGACTGAACTAGATTCACAGATGGGGCATCTTTTTCTCTCTCTGGGTGACTGCTGTGAGGACTAGAGAACCATGGCTCGGGCTCATGTGTTGGTGTGACTGTTGGGTGAACTGGCTTATGCCTCTTGGAGCTCATGGCCAGTAGCAAGGCTTTGGGACCTCTCGGAGCTCGTGGCCAGGAGCAAGGCTTTCAAACCAAGTGTGAAGTGCAGCTTTGTGTGGTGGCTGCAAAGAAGGAAGAATAGGTCTTGTTCTTTTCTGTTTGCTTTGCTCCCAGTGTGAAGGAAAAATTTTTGTTCTTCTCTCCCTTAACTGTTTTGTGAATGCAGATGACATCCATCTTCTGGTTTTCCCCACCGACAGCTCTGGGGCAAACTGTTCTGATTCTGTTGTGTGGAGTTGCACAGTTGCCATAGTTCTTGACAACAGTGCTGATGTTTTTGGAGGTCTGAATAACAGATTTTTTTTTTTTTCTTCTTTTCTCTCCTCACCTGTTGAGCAAAGCTGTGAGTGTGGAGGCAGATGTGCTGGATTATTCCATGAGATACACATGCCATCTTCTGGAACCCTTCCCTTTGGAGGGAAAGTGGGTTTGATTGTTTTGGTGGTTTTGTTGTTTAATCGCTGTCCTGTGATGGATTTTTGCCCATCTTAAGCATGTGACTTTTGCTGCTTCTGTCACATCACAGAATAGAAGCAGATGTTGGAAGAAAAAAAAAAATCTAAAAGAGAATCTTCTGAAATTTCAAAAGTATAGAACAGTGTTTTATGTTGGAAAGAGGGAGTTGGTGTGGAAGAAATAAAGAACAAGGGATGCTGAATGGGACAAAGGCACAGAGCTTTATATCAGGAATGCAGGAGAAAGGTAAGATGGATGCAGTTGAATTCTAACAACCAGCTCTGCCTCTCAGGAATGTTTAGTTCTTCCACCCCACCAACATTGCCATCTCATGCGTTTGATTGCAGTCCTGCCAAAAGAAAAGCTCTCAGCAGGCTGGTTAGCTTGGTGCAGACAATGAGACATTGGAAAGCCTGTGGGAGAAGTGGATTTTCCAGGTGGTTTATTTCATCCTTTTCTCCCTTACTCTAGAGAAATTGCATGTTGCACTGAAGGGATGTAAGAGTTCGACTTGTGCTCTTCTGGGCTGGTGAGAATTCATCATGACTCACTTGAGCATTTTGTTCAAGATTCCTCCCTTAAGAGAAGTCAGACTCTTTAGAGATGGTTTTTGCCTACCTTTTTTTCCTGGCAGCTGTTGGTTATAGATTTAATTGGTGAAAATAGTTATTCCCTCTCTTGACTCACCTGTTTGCTTTCCAATGGCCATGCCACTTCTGCTTTTGGATGTGCATTTGAGGCTTTCCAGTGAGGGACCTCAGAGCAAGTGGTGAGTTACCTTAATTTAAAGCACTTGTGGCAAATAAACCAATGCGAGAAAAGCAGGACCTTTATAGCAGACAGTTTGGGAGGCATTTAAAAGAGGTGTGGTGCTGAGGGACATGGTTTAGCAGTGAGTTAATGGTTGGACTTGATGATCTTGAGGGTCTTTTCCAGCCCCAACATTTCCCTGAATCTCTGATAAAGCTGTCAGCCCACGTTTCTGTCAGAGCTGTCTTGTTGTAGAACCAGGGCCTTGCTATTCTGACAGCAAAAGAACCATGCAGGATGTTGGGTTTCCCCATGTGTGTTTGGTTTCACAGCAGAAGCCTTTGAATCCCCACTGAATGAGGGAGAGTCTGAGCTTCAGTGGCCTGGCTTGGGAAGAGGAGAGCAGAGTGCTTTGGCTGCAGGCTGCTGGTAATAGGATTGCTCGCTCCTGCTTTTCTGCTGACATTCACCACCTCCACAGCATTCAGAGTGCTGCTGCTGCTCTCAGGGCTTGTCTCTGCAGCTGTATTCTTGCCAAGGCTTATTTACCCCTAATGGGGTTTTATGGAGGTCCTTGGGGCTTGGTGTGAGAGCCGAAGGCTTCGTGTTGTGTTTGCCTGAGTGCACCGAGTGTAGAGTGCGGCACGGGGAGAGCAGTGAACAAAGAGATAACATCTGCATTTCTTCATGGAGAGATGGAGCCTTTTGCCAGCCTGAGAGCTGAAATGTCACAGTGCAGGTCCTCAGCTGCGAGAACGACTCAGGTTACAGCTTTTAAAACGTTAAAAGCACTGAATAACTGCATTTCCTTTCTGAGTTTGGAGCAACTGAGCATGCAGCTGATAACCTTTTCCCATAGCACTGAGGGCAAAATGCTTGGAGTTGGGATGCCACGAGTATGATGAGATTGAAAATCGTAGGTTTATAGAATGGCTTGGGTTGGAAGAGAGCTTAAAAACCATCTAGTTCCAACCTCCCACTAGCCCAGCTTGCTCAAGGCCTTGTCCAGCCTGGCCTTGAACACCTTCAGTGAACAAGGCATCCATAGCCTTCCAGGGCAACCAGTTCCAGTGTCTCACCTCCCTCACTGGAAAGAATTTCTTCCTGATCTCCAGTCGAAATCTCTCTCCTCAAGCTTCATTTCATTCCCTTTTGTTGTATCACTACAAGCCCTTGTAAAAAGTCCTGTTCCCACCCCCAGCTCTCCTGCAGCTCCCTTTGAGTACTGGAAGGCTGTTCCAAGTTCTCCCTGGAGCCATCTCCAGGCTGAATAGACCCAATTCTCCCAGCTTGTCTCCATAGGGGAAATGCTCCAGCCCCTTATCATCTTCATGGCCTCCTCTGGACCTGCTTCAGCAAGTCCATGTGCTTCTCGTGTTGAGGGTACCAGAACTGGGCACCAGAAGGAGCCAGCAGCACTCTTGTCATCAGTGTTTTTCTGTCTGATCAAGAGACTGAGGAGTGAAGCTCATTTTACTCGGGGGTTTCTTTCCAGTGGCAGAAGCAAGGCTGCATCTCTGAAGAGGCAGAAGCAAACAGTCTTTGTAAGCAGTCATGTGGAATAGGCACACATTGTGAGACAGCACTGGCTTTTTAGTGAAGTTCTGCCATCTCCTTCCCTGCCCTGTTCACAACACTCTGGTAGGTCTTAGGACTGCCACCTCAGGACGGCTCACATAAACCATTCTATGATTTTAGCTGAGAACATGGGATCTGGGGACTGAACTTCTTACAGACAGAGACTAGAGGTGGTGGTGGTGAGCTTTTGGTGTGCTTCTGAGTCTTCCAGGTGCACTATGGCAGGGAGATGATTTTATTTTGTCTCTCCTTGTTGTGGATAATTTCTTACTGGATGGGATATGGAAGTGCTGGACATTTTACTTGGCTGCTGCTTAGGCTTCTGCTGCCCTTGCTCTTGAAGAGGTGGGCAGCAGTGGGCATGAGGTCCTGGCAGTGACTACCGTACACCTGGTTGGAAAGGGAGCACAGCATGTGGAAGGCTCTTAGCTCTGCTGAGGAGCAGGTGGGTGAGCTGCTTTGTGAAGTGAAACGAATGAGCTAAACCCAGATGGTGTCCTTTGACCCTTTCGCTTCACTCAGGGTGCATGTGCAAGGAGATGAGCCTGTAGTTAATCAGGAGAAAGGAGAGGGACAGGAACTGTGACTTGAGAGAACATTTGGTATTAACTTGGAACACGGAACATTGGTCACCAGAGATGATTTCTGGTTAAGGCATGAAATAATGTTGAGGAAAAAAGGTCTGTGAGTAACCGAGGTTTTTTGCTTGGAATTAATGGAAAAAAACCCATCCTAGCAGCTGCAGAGTTACTGTGTGAAAACTCTGCCGGAGTAGTGTTTGGTGTAACTGTTTCACAAGAGAGCTTTCTCTATATGGATGGAAAATGGAGGCCTCGTGAAGACTTTTGTTTGTCTGTTATTTTCTCATTAATCTGAGTATTGCTGCTGGGCAAGAGGTATTTGTCTGCAGACATCCTGAAGAGTTCTGTGGAGTTGTTTTGCCAAGAATCCTTGACCTTTTTCTTTTTCCCTTCTTGTTAATGACTGCTTCTATGGCTGCAGCCAGCTTGCCAGTTAACAAGTAAACTGTACCAGTAAAAAGTAAATCCACAGAAAAGGTCCCCTCTCCTCCTCCCTCAGTTTCTTTGGTAACAACAATTAAGTGGGAAAAGGACAAAAATCCTGGTCTGGCAAACAAGCCGCGAGGAATTTGTTTTTCCCTCTTCACTCTGGCTCAGCCTTGGGCTATAAAGTAAGTTTTCTCTTGCCCTCTGGCTCTCTTCTCAGGTACTGTTAGAAAAATGCTTAGGCTGGGCTGTGTTGAGAGAGAAAAGGACATGGAGCTGTTAGAGGGGGTCCAGAGGAGGGCATGAAGGTAATCTGTTTGGAGCACCTCTACCATGAAGACAGGCTGAGAGAGATGGGGCTGTTCAGCCTGGAGACGGCTCTAAGAAGACCTTAGAGCAGCTCTTCAGGATTTGAAGGGGGCTGTGGGAGAGCTGGATAGGGACTTGTTACAAAAGCGTGGAGTGGTAAGGCTAGAGGCAATGGCTTTGAATTGGGAGAAGCTGGATTGAGATGAGCCAGGAGGAAATTCTTCCCCATGTGGGTGGTGAGGCACAGGCGCAGGTTGCCCAGAGAAGTTGTGGAGTCTCCAAACCTGTAAGTGTTGGCTGGGGCCTTGAGCAAGCTGGACTAGCATGAGGTGTCTCTGTCCTTCTGATCAGGTCCACGTCCTTCCTGTATTGAGAGCTCCAGAGCTGGACACAGCACTCCAGGTGAGGTCTCAGCAGAATCCTTTCTCTCTCCCTCTCTGCCCAGGCTACCATTTGCCTTCTGTGGCTTCTTGCCCACCAGCACTCCCAAGTCCTTTTCCTCAGGTCTGCTTTCTATCACCTCCTTCCCTAGCCTGTATTGATAGTGAGAATTGTTTTGGCCCAGGTGCAGGACCCTGCAGTTGCCCTTGTTGAGATGTTCACCTGGGTCCACCTCTCCAGCTTGTCCCAGTCCCTGTGGATGCCACCCTGTCCCTCTGGCATATTGACAGCACCACTCAGCTTGGTGTCATCTGCAAGCTTGCTGATGGTGCCCTCAATCCTACTGTCTATAGCACTGATAAAAATACTAAAGAGCACGGGTCCCAGTACAGACCCCCGAGGGTCACCACTTGTCACTGCTCTCCATCTGGTCTTCTAGCTGTTAAGCAGAAGTTTCTCCTAATTTATCCTTCTAGCTTTCTGCTTCCCATTCTCAGGGCCTGCCCCTTTTATTGATGAGCTGACAATCAGTGACAGGTCACAGCTCGCCTGTGTTGTGTCAGTGCTTCTCCTCATTTCTCCCTTACAGAAAAAGAGCAGTGTTCTCAGCCTCACTTTCATTCTTTTGCTGGAGGTTTTTAATATTTTTTTTTCTTAATGCTAATAAGTAAAGCTTCTCACTAATAAGTAAGCTTCTCACCCTTTGTATCATTTGCAGTGAGCCTTCCTGAGGTGGCAGTCCTAAGACCTACCAGAGTGTTGTGAACAGGGCAGGGAAGGAGATGGCAGAACTTCACTAAAAAGCCAGTGCTGTCTCACAATGTGTGAGCTCTTCAGAGACTATTCTTGCTTTCTGCTGTGTGTTCTGCTGATTCATCTGGAGGAATAAAAGCTAATGATTTTTTTTTCCCCAATAAAAATGCATACAAAAGGAGGATGAGAGAGAGAAAGGACCAAGCACGTGGACATGGCAAAGCAGGACATGAAGGCTGTGTGTAGTGCAGCAGTGTAATTAGAGTGCCTGACACCTTCTCACTCAGGTATCCTTTTGGAGTTGAAAACAACTGTCTTTGGAAAGATCTGCTGCTTCAGTGGTGATCTTTGGATGATCCCCAAGGTTTTTACAGTGAGAGATGACTGCCCTTGCACATCAGCAGGGTGTTGGTTGCAACAGCTTTTAATTGAATGAAAGTGTCTCTTTTGGAAATGTGTCCTGTAGAATGAGTGACTCTGAGTTGAGGGGAAATCTGACATGGTTAGGAGTCTGCTCTCCTGGCCAATTATCCTTCTTCTAGGAGGTTTAAATTTCAGCCTGAAAGTGAGTTTGCTGGCTCTCCAGTCTGTGTTGTGATGCCATTATCTATTGGGGCAGAGAGCCCTGTGCTATATAAATACGATCTCCAGACAGAGAGGATGGCCCAGTCTCTTTTATACTTCCTCTTCACCTTCAGTAATGAATTTAGCTTTCAGTGACAAATAAAATAGCCTGAAGTGATTGGCGGTTGTTATTTGTATTCTAGTTCCTCTCTTGAGCTGAAGAGCACTTACCAGGAGTGACCTTTAAATGTCTAAGGGCAGTGTGTCGGTGTTCTGCTATGCGGAGTAATATTTCTTGCCTTCACTAAAACTCCCCTCCTTCCCCACTCATCTCCCCCAACTCAAGGGTACCTCCCATTGCATCCAAGGCTCACATAATTCATGTTGCCATGGGCTTGGTGTTGTCCTGTTGTAATTTGTGCTTTGTGTACTCTCTTTCCTTCTTCCCACATAACTATGCATTTGACTACCGGAGAACAGTAGAAAGTGCCTTGTCTGCAAAAGCCCCAAATACCGGTGTCAGGCAGCAGTCAGCATGTGCACCCCTGTGTTTCCATCCATGGATCATTGGCTTCTCTTCATATATTGAATCATAGAGATGTCTGGGCTGGAAGGGACCTCAAGTATCATCCAGCTCCAACCCCCATTTCTTGGGCAGGGACACCTCATATGAGATCAGGTTGCTCAGAGTCACATCCAGCCTGGCCTTAAAAGCTTCCAGGGATGAGGCTTCCAGCACCTCCCTGGGCAACCTGTTCCAGTGTCTCACCACCCTCATGGTGAAGAACTTCTTCCTAACATCCAATCTGAATCTACCCACTTCTAGTTTTGCTCCATTCCCCCCAGTCCAATCACTACCTGACACCCAAAAAATTTCCTCACAGCTTTCTTGTAGCTCCCTTCAGATACTAGAAGGCCACAGTAAGAACTCCTCAGATCCTTCTCTTCTCCATACTGAAGAGCCCCAACTCTCTCAGCCTGTCTCTTATGTTTTGCGGGCATATTGCCTGCATTGGTTGTGTACCTTTAATGGGATTACAGTGAAGTTGCTGAGCTGAAGGTACTGGCTTAATGGTGCTGGGCTTTGGTAGTGAATGAGTTTATTCATGAGAGGAGATCACCTTTAGCTCAACCCAGTCAGTTTAATAATGGAGGGGAGGAAACAAATGTAAATGTCTGAGAAGGATGCCTGGGAAATGTGACCTAATGCAGCTTCCCTAAACAACACCCTCACAGTCACTTAGAATTCAGTCTGGAAATGGTAGAAATGTCATTGCTCAGTAGGTGAGGGCTTGGAGAGAGCTGAGGGTGTTTGTAAGGGTTTGTTTGTTTACTGGGGTTTGTTCACTGTTGTTTTGGTGTTTGGTGCTTTTTTTGTGCTGTTTTGTTTTGTGGTTGGAAGTGTTTAGGATTTTCTTTTCCAAATAGCTTAAGAATGTCAGATGGCTCCAGAATATGAGGGCCTCCCAGTACCAAACTGTTTAATTTTGACTTTCTTTGTGCTGGTTGTGTTGTCAACAGGGCTGGAAGATAGAGGTGGAGACAAAGCAATGCCATTGGTGTTGTAGTACTCGTTAGAAGACCATTTCTCTTCTGAGTTTTCTAGAGAAGCTATCCTAGTGGATTTGCAATCCTAAGATAACAGCAGCCCACACAAAACAATCCTTTTATCCTTCTCCTTCAGCTTAGGCAACAGCAGCAGTTGGCCTCAGGTGGATGTAGACAGAGCTTTTGTCTCTGTTTTTAATTGGAGGAAAAGGTTTGGGGATTGTGGAAGGGAATATTTGTTTTCCCCTTCTGACACTGTTTGCTCTTCAGTTACCCTGAGCTTGCCTGCCTGCTTCCCTCCCTGCCTGCGTTCTTACTGCTTAGTTCTGCAGAAGGAAGGTAACAGCTCCCTAATTGCCAGTCCCTTTGGGGCCCCTCTCACTGGGTGGCACGGTAACTGTGCTTCCTTGGGTGTCAGCAAGGCTTGGCAGAGCAGGAGGTGCTGTCTGGAGGTGCACTCTGCATTACCAACGTTGTGCTCAGCTCTTCAGCTGCTCCCAAGCCGATTGCTGACGAGTGGGCAGGCAGAGGATGGAATGTGCCAGCATGCCACAAGTAAGAGAGGCCAGGTTAGTGACCCATCTCTGGTTCACAGGTGGTATTTCTCTTGCACAGTCTGTTCTTCGGGGGCTGGAACGTGCTGCTGTTGCTTCTGGAGGTGCCTGAAGTGGTTTGGTTTAATATTCTGCTCTTGCAAAGAGCTGGGCTCACGAGGTGCACAAAGAAGACAGTTCTGCCAGAGCACCCAGCTGGCATTTCTGCTGCTCTGAGGTGTTCTGAGAGGTCCTTTTTAACTTTTTTTGTGTCATGATCTCAATTGTATATCCCTTCAGATCTTCCCTTGAAAGAAAACTTTTCTTTCAAAACTGCTTTGTGGCCTTTCTACAGGTCCATTGCTGATACATTCTGAATTTAAAGCAAATGCTTTGGGGTCATGCCAAAATATTGCTTGGGAAAAGATTGCATCAGAGAATCCCTCCAGTGGCATCCTGGAAATGCTTCAGAGCACAGAGAAACCCCAGAGAGCAATGTGGGGCTGATACACTCAGACCCTTATCAAAACTCAACTCCCCTCTTGCCCTTATTGAAATTGAGATCTTGTTAATTATCATTAAAGATCAGAGAGCTGGAACTAGATGATCTTTAAGGTTCCTTCCAATGCAACCCACTCTATGGTCACAAGGAGAATACACTGAAGACTAAATATAGGTTAATTTCCCCCTTGAGTGCTTCTGATAATTTCTGTTAATTTAAATCCAAGCTATCTCTGACATTCCAAATATTATTGCTGGTTTCTTAGATCTCAGCCTTCTGCTGTTGCTTCTCTTTCAGCATCTACATGCAGAGGTAATTTGGGCTCTGCCCACCTGGTTTAGATTCGGAGTACCCAGAGTGGCTCCCATTGGTCTGTAGGATTGGTGATCAGCGAGTTAAAAGGCTTCAGTTTTATGCAAGCTACCGAAGCCCTAATTTTGTTTTTGTGTCAGTTTCTTAAATCAGCTGGGCTGGGATGATGTAAGGATGAAAGTTTTCATTGGCTGGGCGGGGAGCAGCTGTTGAGGCTTGGCAGGTTGAAGAGATGCTGTGTTTGTGCTTGTGTTCTTTTTAGGCCACCACACGGTGAGCTTTGGGATTTCCTAGAGTGTGCTGCTGACAAAGCAAGGAAAAGCCTTTTAAAGCTTGAAAGGGAAAAACAAAGGGCAGGTATTTTCCTCTTCCCAAACCCAGGTTTTGGCTCATAATTCAGTAATAAGCAGGTTTGAACACGGGTATTTGAGCTGCTGCTGGGCTAAGTAAATGGATTTGCAGGACTTTGTGGCCACAGAGCTGTGGTCTGAATTCCATTTGGCATCTCCTTCATATCTTCTGGATGTGTCCGCTGTTTTTTCCCTCCTTTATCCATAACTCATCCACTCAGGTTTGTCAGTTTTTCCACTTCATTGATAAGGAAGAACCCTTAGAGTGATGTAAATTAATTTTATTTCTTCTAGTTTGATTCCTCTTCTCCTTCTGACAAAAAAAAACAAAAAACACTTTAAAATTTGATTGGAATGATTTTTTGGGATCCAGAATGAGTGCCAATTACATTTGCAAAGCGTAAAGACAAACTAACTGGATGCAAAGAGGTTAGTGGCTTAGGAGGGGGGTTTGCAGGGAGTCTAATTTAATTTAGAGTCCAAGTTGTGTGTCCATTCTGCTTTAAAAAAAGCAGATGGTTACAGACTTGGAGTATTTGATAGTGAAAAAAAGCTGTTTGGCCACTGAGCCACACAGAGAGGGGTGTTTGTCCTTCCAAGTGTGTAGCCCCAAGTGCCCAAACCCAAGCTAGATGTGCAGGTTGCCATTACAGTCTTGGGAGGAAATCATTGCCTTTGGCAGGGACTTGATTACCTGAGATGCTGATTTGAAGATCGTACTGCCAGGAAGCTGTTTAATCGAAATTCATTAACTACAGAGCAATCTTGAGCACCTAAAAAGTGAGTCACTGAAATTGGTTTTCTTGAGATGTGTGCGTTCCAGTATCTGGAGGTACCTGTACCTTCCAGTACGTCAGGAGGCTACAAGAAAGCTGGAGAGAAACTTTTAACAAAGGATTGTAGTGCTAGAACAAGGGGGAATGGATTGTAGCTTGAGGAGGGCAGATTGAGACTGGAGATCAGGAAGAAGTTCTTTGGAATAAGTGTGGTAAGACACTGGAACAGGTTGCCCAGGGAGGTTGTGGCTGCTCCCTCCCTGGAGGTGTTGAAGGCCAGGTTGGATGGGGCCTTGAGCAACCTGGGCTAGTGGGAGATGTCCCTGCCCATGGCAGGGGGTTGGAAACGGGATGATCTTCAGGGTCTCTTCCAACCCAGCCCATTCTATGAATTTACTAAGATGCACTGCTCTTTGAACAAGTGAAATGGCTCCCCAGAGTCCTGAATGTGAGAATCATTCACAGCATTTGCCTGAGAGCCAGGAGAGGAGGGAGCTGCTGCTGCAGTTGTAAAGGGGCACTTTTTGCAGAGCAGGTCATTAATCCAGGTTCCGAGTTGTTGCAGAAGCATTAGGGAAGGTAAGTGGCTTAATTTCCTTCACAGCTGAGACCTCCTGGAGAAAGCCACTCTGCTCTGTAGTGTGTTCACAGGAAGGGCTTTAAGGATTGGATTATTTCCACCTGCAGAAATCCCTGGTGTGGCCAAAGGGGAATGAAAAAAGTGGAGTTGGAAATGTGCTGCTCCCCTGTGGTGGTGTGGGGGCTTGGGGATTACTGCAGTGACCTGGGCCACTGCTTCTGAAACTGGCACCCAACCCTTCATGCTCTTTTGCTCTCTCTGGCCGTGAGGCTCTGAGTTGTCTGTGGGTCTGACAGCAATGCCACATGCTTCCATACCCAGGAAATTCAGGAGTGTTGCTGCATTGTGGCATTGCTGACTCTGCAATGCAGCAGCATTGGGCTGTGAGCCCAGGTGATGGTGGGAAGATAGAAACCTTTTGACCCAGAGGTAAGGAGAAACAAATGGCCAATGCTTGGAGCAGACAGGAGGTAATCACAGAGAAAGGCAGATTTTAGATGAGGAGTTAAAACATTTATTTGTTTGGTCCAAGCCCTTACAAAGCAAGCTATAATTGGACTAGAATTGTCTTTATAGACTCTGTGCTGGCAAGCTAAAATCCACTGCCTCTTCATCAGCCTGTGGGATCTTTGTACTCTTTCTCACTTGAGAAGAACTTCACCTTCACTCTGGGCAATGCCACAGCTTCCAGATCTACACAACCCATAGCCCTTCAGGAAGGCTTCCTTCCTGCTGGTTCTCCAGTGCTGTGCCCTTCCCTCTGGTTTGTCTCTTACCAACATTTTGTCAGTTCTGTGTTTGCAGAGTGGTCCAGGTGTAGAATCAGGGCTGTGTTGGAGATTTTTGGTCATGTATGTCTTGGACAAGCTGTGTTAAAAGCTGGCTTCATGGCCAGGCATACAGAGTTGTGGGAATGGAGTTAAGTCCAGTTGGTGGCCAATCACCAGTGGTGTTCCTCACGGCTCTTTAATGTCTTTATCGGTGATTTGCTGGATGGGATCCAGACACCCTCAGTAAGCTGGGAGGTAGTGCTGGTGTGCTGGATGGCAGAAAGGCTCTACAGACAAATCTGGATAGGCTGGATCCATGGGATGAGGTTTAACAAGGCCAAGTGCTGGATCCTGCACTTGGGTCACAACAATCCCACGAGCACCCCAGGCTTGTGGTAGAGTGGCTGGAAGCTGCCTGACAGAGAAAGATTTGGGGCTGTTGGTTGATAGCAGCTGAACATGAGCCAATGTGTGCCCAGGTGGCCAAGAAGACCACCAGTATTGTGGCCTCTATTAGCAACAATGAGGCCAGCAGGACCAGGGCAGCGATTGTGCCCCTGGACTCAGCACTGGTGAGGCCATACCTTGAGTCCTGTGTTCAGTTTTGGGGCCCTTACTCCAAGAAGGACATTGAGAGGCTGAAGGAGGTCCAGAGAATGGTAACAAAGCTGATGAAGGGTCTGAAGAGCAGGATCTGGTGTTCAGTGTGGAGAAGAGGTGGCAAGGGGGAGATCTTGTTGCTCTTTACAGCTCCTTAAAGAAGGTTGCAATGAAGTGGGGGCTGGTCTCTTTTCCCTAGTCATAAATGGTAAGATGATAAGAAATGGTCAGAAATTGCCCCAGGGGAGGTTTAGGTTGGGCATTAGAAGAAACTTCTTCCCTCAAAGTGTTCTCACAGTTTGGAAGAGGCTGCCCAGGGAGGTGGTTGAATGCCTATCCCTGGCTGTGTTTGAATGAGGGAGAGATGTGGCGCTGAGGGACGTGGTTTAGCCCCAGCCTTGACAGAGTTAGAGAAGGTTTGGACTCAGTGATCTTCAAGTGCTTTTCCAACCAATTCTAGAATTCTGTCCTGTGATTCCTGTTCTAACATTATGGTGGTGACAGAAGTCACAAAGTTCTGCAGCAACAGGAGAGGTCACATCTTGTGCAGCAGCCTCACAGACAGCTTTCTGCAGCACAAACACCTCCTGAGAGCAGGGCTGGGAAAGCAGGTGGTGAATTCTTGTGGCTTGGCAGTGGCCTTTGGACATGTTGCTTTTAAAGGAAAGAAGATGGCTTTAGTTAGCTTCTTGTTTCAGCAAGCTAAAAGGTGATGTTTGAAGCTGTGGAGGGCCTGCTCTCAGTAGGGTTTCACACCTGCTCTGCCATTTCTTAGCTGCTGTGCACTAAAAGGACTTTGACGTTGCTGATTTGTTTTCCTAACCAGAAGGGTGGACATTGTATAACATCTCAGGCAGCAGGGATTATGCAACTGATCCTGTTATTGTGGAGCTGAGGTCCATTCTAGTCCCTGAGCACCAGCTGCTTGTCTTCTCCTGCTGCCTTGTTTTGTTTTCCTTCTATTCCTTCCCCTCCAGCTTTATTTGTGACCAAGGTTTATTTTCTTCTCTGTGCTGCTGTTTCCTTCTGTCTCCAATGCCAGCGAAGCAGTGGCTTGTTTGGGTTTAGTCAGCGTGCTCCAAAATCCAATTGCTCTGGCTCCTTATGGCAAGTGTGAGACCTAGAGAGGAGTCAGATTGCTTGGTACTTGATGGCTGTGTAGGAGAAGGCATTTCCTTAGATACCAGTGAAGTGGTGGTGCAGATGACCTGTGCTGAAGCTCAGGTCAAGAGTTACAAGTTCATATTCTCATGCTCTTAGAAGCACACAAAAATCTGGGTTGTTTTTTCGCTTGTGGGTTGGGTTTTGTTGGGTTTTTTTTTTGTTTGTTTGGTTTTTTTTCCAGGGTGGGATGATGTTTGGTTTGTTTTGTTGTTTCTTTTTCTTTCACAGAATCCTAGAATGCCAGGTTGGAAGGGATTTTCTGGACTGGCTCCAACAGTTCCATGTCCTTCTTGTGTAGGGGTGTCCAGAACTTTTTTTTCATGTGGAGTATTAAGGAAGGGACACTGAGATGTGAAAATGGGTAAAAGAACTTTCCAAAATCTCTCAGGTTGGAATAGACCTGGACTTAGCTGTAGTGCAACCTCCTGCTCACAGTGGAGACAGCTGTGAGATGGGACCAAGCCTCTCAGGGCCTGCTGGGGGCAAACCACTTCTCTTCCTGGGCAATTGGAGCGTGCCTGCTGTCACCTTCTGCTGTTGTCTCCTGTCCTTGCACCGTGCAGTGTGGGAAAAGCCTGGCTTGGGTTTTGCTTTGCCAGTTGCCTGTGGCCACCTTTCAACGTAGATCAGCCTGCAGTCTTGGTTAGGAAATCGTAACTTCTGATAAATGAACTGAGGATAAGCTTGGAGTTAATGGCAGGGCTGTGGAGGGCTGTACTGAGGTACATTTTACTTGAGGTACATTGTTTAGCACCAGCCTTAGCAGAGTTAAAGTATGGTTGGCCTGGATGATCTTAAAGGGCTTTTCCAGCCCAAACCATTCTGTGATTCTGTAGTTTATCTATAGAGGAATACTTGCAAAATACCTGAAGTGAGGCAAGCTGGAAGTCCCTGTAGCATTTGTATTTCTTTTTCATGGATGACAAGTACAAAAAAAAATCAGATTTTATGGTCTTCCTCAAGCAGTTTGGTTCTCTGCAAGAACCAAGTGGCTTGTGATTGCTGAGATTTGTTACTCAGCGCGTTGTGGGATGTCTGCTGAAGGTAGCAATCCAATTTGATTTGTTAAACTCTAGAAACAGTGCCCAGAAGTACTGAGGCACTGGAAATAAATCTAGAGCCCTAAGTAAAGCTCTTAGTGGGATGCAGAAGTGGAAATGTTTGATGTTGCCACGAGCAAGTGATTGAAATGCCAAGGACAGGCAATGGCAGCTGAGAGAAATTGTTCAGATCACCCATGCATATGATGAGGAATTCATTTAAGCTTATCAGCATCAGTTCTGAAGAAGAGTGTTGGCATAAGCAGTGGGCAGAGTCCAGTTGCCTACATCCTTTATCTGAACTAAAAGATTTCTATCATGATGAAGTGCAGTTCTGATAACAAATCTGCTGAAGCAAGGCACTGTGCAGCTCAAAAGAAAAGCTTTTGGTCATCCAATGGGGAAAAGATGGCTTATATTCTTCTGTAATTATCCAAAGGATCTTGGGCTGCATCAAAAGCAGCACGGCTAGCAGGTGGAAAGAGAAGACTCTGCCACTATGCTCTGTTGAGACCTCTCCTGGAGTGCTGCATCCACCTGTAGAGCCCTCAACATAGGAAGGATACAGACCTGATGGAGAGGGTCCAGAGGATGGCCATGGAAATGATCAGGGCATTGGAGCACCTCAGCTACAGGGACAAGCTGAAGGAGCTGGGGTTGGAGAAGAGAAAGCTCTGGGGAAAGCTTAGAGCAGCCTGACAGTTCCTGAAGGGGCTACAAGAAGGTTGCAGAGGGATGGTTTGCAAAGGCCTTGCAAGGTCAGGACGAGGGACAATGTTTTGAGATGAGAGAAGAGCAAATTTAGATTGGATGTTATGAAAAACTGCACCATGAGGGTAGTGGAACACTGAAAAAGGTTGCCCAGGGAGGGCTACATCCCTGGAGATATTCAAGGTGAGGCTGGACAGGACTGTGTCAGCCTGATCTAGTGGAGGGTGTCCCTGCTGACTGCAGAGGAGTTTGGACTTTGGAAGTCCCTTCCAACCCAGACCATTCTATGAAGGTCCATAAGCTCTTGGTGAAATGCCTGTAAATGGGGACCAGCCTGAGAAAGAAAACCTCTACTGGACTTGGCAGGAAGTGCTGGGAGGTGTCTGCAAAGGTGCAGAGTGGCTCCAGGTGAGCTCATCTATCTTCTCCCTTGTGGTCATGCATGGTCATGCTCAAGCTGACCAACCCAGTACTATGTTTGGAGAGAATCCTTGGAAGTGATGTGGTGTAACTGAGCCAAAAGAAGAGCTTCAGTGCAGTGTGGAGCTTTATGTAGGCTCTGGGTGGGGTGGGTTTGGTGACTAGTGGGTTTGGAACCTAGTTTCGTGAATGACAATTGATTCCTGGAAAATAATAGATGTGGCTGCTGCCAGAGACCAGTGGGGTCATGACAGTGAAGGGACTCGGAGCTGGGAGCCAGCTCAGTTGTCTGCTGACTCCCACACTGTCTGCAGGTACAGCAATGCAGGTGTGCCTGTGGTGTGTGGTGCATGGTGACCTAGGGACATCTGAACTGCTGTTAGGGTGGCTGAGCAGACTGGGAAGGGTTAGTCTGGAGAAAAGGAGGCTGAGAAGGCCTCATTGATGAGGTCACTGGAACATGTTGCCTGGGGAGGCTGTGGAGGTGAACGTGGCATGGGCATGCCTGTGGCAGAGGGGTTGGAACTGGATGATCTTGAAGGTCTTTTGCAGCCCAAACCATTCTTTGATTCTATGGATTTATGGAGCCGTGCTGGAGTGAGCTCTTATTTGGTGCCTTGTCAATTGCATGTTCCAAGACAAGCGTTTTCTAACTCTGAGGAGAGAGGCAGGAGATCCAAGGCTGGAGCAAGCAAGGTGTGCTCAGTAACTTTGGTTGCTCACCTGGGTTGGGCTCAGCGTAGTTCAGTTCTCATTTCTCTGCTGTAATGATGAGGAATCAGCTGGCACCTGAGAGGGCTGCTCCTGCTGATCACAGGCTGGCAGGGCACTAATTACTGGGCCTGCACTTTGTGGTAGCTCTGCCAGCAGTTGAGGTGCCCTCGTGGGGGGGATGATGCTTGCTTTGTGGGAGGGGGGGTTGTTGTCACTTTTTTGTTCTGACCTTTTTCCTTTTTCCTTTACCTAGCAAAAGAGCAGCTTGGGTGTTGAAGAGAACCCTCGGCGAGGAATGGGCCCTGTTCTCTCGAAGCTGTTTGCCCTGCTCCCAGGAATGCTGTAGAGGTTGGTGACAAATTGCCTTTTGCTTTGTAATTGGCACAGCTCAGTAAATCCTGTGGGAAGCAGCTCCTCTGTCTGTCACAGAAATGGGGGCAGGACATGGGGAGTTAACAAAAGGGAGGGCTTTGTTTGCCTGTGTAAATGTAGAATTGTGTTTGGCTGGAGACAACCAGTTCTGGAGGCCCCAGCACAAGGAGGATGTGGAACTGCTGGAGTGGGTCCAGAGTGAGGACACGAAAATGGTGAGAGGGCTGGAGAACCTCCTCTGTGGTGACAGTCTGAGACAGTTGAGGCTGGCTGTTCAGCCTGGAGAAGAGAAGGCTCCAGACTTTAGAGCAGCCTTCTAGTATGTGAAGGGGCTACAGAAGAGCTGTGGAGGGACTTTTGACAAGGGCTGGGAGTGCCAGCATGAGGGACAATGGCTTTGAGCTGGAAGAGGGAAGACTAAGTCTGGAAATGAGGAAGAAATTGTTGAGAGTGAGGGTGAGGAGATGCTGGAACAGGTTGCCTGGGGAGGTTGTGGCTGCCCTCTCTTTTAGGTGTTGAGTGCCAGGTTTGATGTGGCCTTGAGCAACCTGGGCTAGTGGAAGATGTCCCTGCCCATGGTTGGGCATTGGAATTAGATTACTTTCAGGGTACCTTCCAACCCATTCTACAAATCTCTGAAAACCAAACCAAATCATGTGGTGTGAGGCATGCTCAGAGTCAAGCTGCGTTCAACTTTGGAGCTTTTCATTGCTAGGTTAAAAGCCAAAAGGTGAGACTGCTGCTAACAGATGATTATTGTAATAAGAGATGGTTGTTGTCATGCATGAGGTGTAATACCTGGTTATTTTTGGAGTCAATCGAGCCTCTCATGTTTTACTTTGAGAGAGGACTTCTGCTCTTCAGCAGAATGCCAAGCTGGGCTAAGTCCATTCTGTACCCACACAAAGGTGACATTATCTCTACTGTTGTCTCCAGTGACCTGAGTTCTGGGTTCACATCCCAGTTTCTGTGAAGTGTGTACAAGCCTGCTTGCTATGAGTGTGGCTTCCCTCCCCCAGTAGCTCTATAGTCCTGTTATAAATATTATGGCCTACAAGAGGATTCTTCTTGCAAGCAGAATAGTCAATCTCATTTACTTTCACATTTTTTATGAAGCTAAAGAGGATTAAGTGGATTTATCACCCAATGGATTTTTTCTCAAGTAGTGAAGTAAAAAAAAAAAAAGCTCTTAAAGCTCTTCACTATCAAATCCAGTAAATGCTTTGCTTTGCTCATGAAATAAATGACCAAATGGTAGAGGGGAGCAGGGAGGAGGAGGGAAGAGGAAGATGTAGGCATGTTTCATTTCCATAGGAAAAGGAATTTTGTGTGAAAGAAGTGAATTTCCATGGCAGTAGTCTAAAATCTATTTGACCTGCAGAATTATTGTAAAGGATCTCAGGTCTTTGCTAGCTTTGCTCTAAAAGCACTGATGTGTGTGATCTGGCTACTGAAGTGTAATGGCCAGGCTTTGCTTGAACACCCTTTAAGATACAGACCCCTGGAGATCTAAAAGAAAAATAAAAGTATCCTGGAAAAAGTGTTGCAGCACATCACAGACAGTGGAGGTGAAGAAGTGAGCCAGTGAAAAAAGATCTGTTACCATCGTCATAGAATATAGGGGGGGGTTAGAAGGGACCTCCAAAAATCACAAAGTCCAACCCCCCTGCCAGAGCAGGATCACACAGGAACATGTCCAGGTGGGTCTTGAAAGTCTCCAGAGAAGAATACTCCACAACTTCTTTGGTGTGAGGGTTGCTGAAGCCCTGGAGAAGTTTTTCCTCATGTTGAGGGGGAGCTACCCAGGTTCCAGCTTGTGTCCATTGCCCTTTGTCCTGTCACAGGACACCACTGAAAAGAGCCTGGCTCCTTCTTCTTGACACTCACCCTTCACATACTTAAAGGCATTCATAAGATTCCCCTCTCAGTCCTTTTTGTTCTGAACAGTGCCAGGTCTGTCAGCCTTTCTCCAGAGCAGAGATACTCCAGTCCCTTGGTGGACTCCAGCAGTTGCACAGTGTTCAAAGGCAGAGATCATTTCTAATTTAACAAAAGCCCCTAGAAAGACAACCCCCCCAAAGACATCCTCACAAAATCAGCATTCCAGCACCAATGCTTTCATTCCAGCTCTGTGCTGCTGCTTTAGGCTCCAGTGTTTCAGTCATGAATGCAAAAAGAGATTGGCCTCAATGGGAGTCTGACACAAACATTTTTTTTTTGTCTTTCATGGAAAATACCTTCAGCCTGCTGTGTTTGGGTGGTGGCTTTAATGTAACATTTCCTACTTAATGAGAATAAAAAAGAGAAAAGGATACTCTCCTTTCTCCTTAGTCTCCCTCTTGTCTTAGTAAAAGCAGTTTCCAGCAGGCTGTTGAATCAAGACTGTTTTGTCAGTGTGAAGTCTGCCTTGTTAGTCTCATGATCTGCTGTCCCGATACTTCCATAGGAAATGCTTCTCTGGCTCTTCATCCATCCTGTTCTTCCGGTTCTGAGGACATGCAGGAACTGGCACAGCTCATTAGAGTGGCTTTAGCACTGCTGTGGTTGTATTCCTTCAGCCCTGAGCCTGTTGCTGCTGTATTTCATTCATCTAGGATCTCCATGGGGCTGTTTTGGGGCTGTCTGGCTGTGGCATGACTTATCTTCAGCCACGTGGGTAACTGCACAAATGATGGTGCAGTTTATAAGCACATTGAAGATAAAGAGGTAAGGAAAGGGCCAACCAACAGGGCTTTGTCAGGAGAGAATTGCATCACACTGATTTGTTTGCTACCTTGACACATGGATTGCATTGCTGCGTAAGGGAGGGGAGGCTTGCAAGTGGCACAACTGGAAGTCTGCAAAGTTCTGAAGGAAATGGCCTCAAGCTGCCCCCAGGGGAGGTTTAAGTTGGACGTTAGAAGGAAGTTCTTCCCTGAAAGGGTTCTCAAAGACTGGAAGAGCCTGCCCTGGGAAGTGGTTGAATCCCCATTCCTGGAGGTGTTTCCAAGAGGCAGAGATGTGGTGCTGAGTGATACAGTTTAGCCCCAGCCTTGGTAGAATGAGAGAATGGTTGGTATGGGCCATCTTAAAGGTCTTTTCTACCCAAAAGCTTATACATGTGTAATGATTTCCTTTATAGGTTGATCGCACTTAAATCTTGGTACTGCAGCAGCTAAATGTTTTCAGATGCTTCTGTGGAGGAGTCATCAATGATTTGAGATCACTTGTAAGAGCATTTGAAGCAGGCTTGCTTACTTGCTGTGCCTGGAGTTGTCTTTAATGGCATCCATGACTTAGATGATGCAGTACAGTCAGCTTACAAAATGTGCAGGTGATGTCATTTTGGGAGTAGAGCTGTGGGCACCAGAGGGTTTCTCTGAAGGTGCCCGTAATTGGAGCAAGCAGAGTCCTTGGCCTGACTGCCCAGTGGCTGTTTGTTACTCCGCAGTAACTCAACCTAGAGAACCACAGTGTATGGAGCTGCCTGATATCTTCCAGCACTCTCTTTTGTTCACTATACTTCTCTGTCCTTCAGTTAAATTACAGCGCTGAAACCTGGCACTTGAGTGGAAGTGGTTGTTACCTTAATAAATGGTGTTTCTGGATCTGAGCTGTTGAGCTGAGCTACACACAGCTGGGATCTACAGGAGAGCTGGAGAGGGACCTTTTACAGAGGCATGGAATGACAGAATGAGGACTAAAGGCTTCAAACTGGAAGAAACTGGATTGAGATGAGATGTGAAGGAGAAATTGTTCTCTGTGAGGATGGTGAAGCACTGAAACAGGTTGCCTGGAGAAGTTGGGGAGGCTCCAGGCTTGGCAGTGTTCAGGCCAGGTTGGATGGGGCCCTGATCAAGCTGATCTGATAGATTTCCCTGCTCATGGCAGGGGGATTAGAACTGGATGATCTTTAAAGGTCCCTTCCAACCCAAACCTATGATAAATGTGTGTGTGCAATGTCTGTAGCTGCCACTGTAACACATTTGATATACAATCACTGTCTGTTTTGGCTTGTTGTTAGAGATGTTGTTTTTCCCTCCAGCAGAGAAGGTTAATTCCTTGGGGTGTGTATTGTGTGCACTCAAGAGGAGGATGGGCACAAATTCAGCTTCAGTGGTGGTGCTTTTACTTGGTTGGCCGTTCAGGCTTTTTTTTTTTTTCTGCAGAAACAGTTGAAGAGCAGTGAGCATTGCAGTCACCTGAGCATCTCTCTGTGGCAGAGGGAGTGGTCTCTTCAGAGAGCTGCAGCTTCACTCCTAATTGGTTTCTTTTGGTTATTCCTGGAGAAAGTGGCTAGCAGAATGGTGAGACATAAATGTGTGAGTAACCATAGTTCTTGTGAAAGGGTTTCCTTGGGAAATCCCTCCACTTTGGAGTAGTTGTTATTAAAAGAGAACAGCTGGCAGTGTGGATCTGCACCAGGGGGTCCCCAGTGTCTGGTGCTGTGCAGAAAGGTAGCATTGACTAGGATAGAATATTGCAAGCTGCAATAGTATCCAGTGGGTAAAAAAGGAAGATAAAATCAAAGGGGACTTGAAAAGTTAGGAAACTCCACACTGCAGCTGGTGTAGGTTTGGGTAAGGAGTTGCTTCTTGTACTCCATTGATTTTTTTCTGGAAGGACTAGTTCTTTTGTAACTGAAATATTAGCAATTTTTCTTTTCTGTGAGAATAAGAAAACCGGGAGAAAATTCTCCTCCCAATGACTTTGTAAGCTGCAGTGGACCCTTCTGCCTTGTGGTGCCTGTGCTGCAGCCCAGGTGACTTTTCAAACCTGCCTGGCCCTTCGTCTCCTGCTGCTCATCTGATTTTGCTTGGGTTTTGTTAGGTAGCCCTACCAGTTCCTGTGGCCTGGGTGCTATAAGGCAGAAAGAGGAATCCCTTCCCTTCAGCTTCCTTCCTCTCCCTCCCCACATCCCTGAGCTGGCTGGGAGGGCCCAGCTGCAGCCCACAATCAGCCCAGCCCGGTGCTGGTACAGCTGGCGCTGGGAGCTGGCAGCGCAAAGCTCGGAGGGCCGCCTGACCGCCAGCAGGATGTTTACTGCCGAGGGGTTGGCACTGGCTTGTGGGCAGAGGAGCTTGGCATCTCCTGTTAGAGATATCTTACGAGGAGAGGACTGCAAAGCAAAGATGCTTGTGCTGAACTTCAAGAATTCGAGGTAGGAGGAGCCCTAACTGAATGCAGGCTGCTTGGATTTCTCCGTGTGGTACCTTCCTCCCCTAGACTAACGCTGAATGCCATGATTAGCTTCTGTGAAGCTGTGCTACTTGTTGTCTGCCTCTTCTGGAGCTATGCTTGATCTTAGAAAGAGAAACTGAACCAAATGACAAGGTGAGGGTTAGTAAATACAGCCATGCCTTGGGTATTTCAGTGAATGTAACTGTGCAGCCCTCTGTGCCCAGAAGTCAGTGAAAAATGGGCAGATGAACATTTGCTGTTCAGCCTCAGGAAGAAAATTAGACTCATAGAATCAAGCTGAACTGATTTTAGTTCAGCATGTGTGCAGTTGTCAGCATACAGTTAATGTATGCCTGTTCTGAAGCCTGGGAGCAGCAAGTGTGGTACTCACTTTTTAGACAGTGTTCTTGGAAGTGTACCAAAGTTGAGAACTTGTCATGCTCAAATACTTGCTTGCTGCTCTCTGAGCAGCATTTTTTGTCCCCTTTGAATAAAAGAAGCTCATTTTAGGGGGATTACCCTTCAGATACTGGAAGGCAGCTCTAAGGTCCACCTGGAGTCTTCTGTTTTCCAGGCTGAACAACCCCAGCTCCCTCTCAGGGTGTCCTCACAGCAGAGCTGCTCCAGCCCTTGGATCATATTTGCGAGCTTCCTCTGAACTCACTCCAGCAGTTCTTTCCTCCAGTGTATTTTCAGCTGTGCTGGGGTAACAGCAGGACTGAGGTTTGCAGGGTGATTTGTGTTTGCTTTTGAGGCTTTTTGCAATTCAGGCCTTGCCAGCTAGCAAGACTGTCCAGGTACAAGTTCCAGATTCATCCTAACTTGGTAAATGTTCTGTTTGTCATGTATGCAAACTGAGAACATTGCAAACCTCTGTTCTCTCGGGCTGAAACTTGTTAACTTAACCAGACACAATATTCCTATTAATGGGTCTTCCAAAAATAGTCCGTGGAGAAATTTATCCTGTTTTGTGGTTTATCTTTGTGTCTGTGCTGCAGCCAACTTGCTCTTTCCCCTGCTTGCCAGGATTTTTGTGTTGCACACAGCTTTATCACTTCAGTTACCACGGTAGGTAGAGTCTTCTGTGCTCCTTGAGGGAGGGGAGGAATTGTACACCCAGAACTAATTCAGGCTTTGCTGCAGTCAGGGCTGGATTGCCATCTTGAGACCACACTGGAACAGGTCAAAGGAGTGGAAAAAAAAAATGCCACAGTGGAATGATTGCACAAACAACAGCAAATAGTTTCTGGGAGCCTGAATGTCTGTGAGAGAACCACCTGCGTGTGCTAAGGCAGGTCTCTCCTTCCTCCAGAATGCCTGTGGAGAGCCACTGCTTTCATCTTTGCTGTATCCAGTGATTAGAGTGAATGAAACATGGCAGGGGGTTTCCTGGAGCAGCCTTTCCTCCTCTCCTAGAGCAGAAAGGCTTCTTTTACACAGCAAAAGTTGTGTTTGCTCCTCAGCTCTGCAGTAGCAGTGCGTTTTTTCTGACGCAAATGATTTAAAGCCTTCTGGCATAAATGTTCCTTTTTTTTTTTTTTTTTCTTTTTAAAAATTTTTCCTCTCCAAGTTAAGGAGGTGCCGTGGAGCAGTCTGAGGCATGGGATTTCAGACTTCCTTCAGTGGCTAACAAATCCAAACTGGTTTTGGGAGATCAGATCTGTGTTTATGTATGGATGAGGTGATTAAAGACTTCACATTGAAACTCGCAGGTGAAGCTGTGTAGATTTGGGTAGCCTTAGGGATGGGCTCATGTTGTGAAGAGAGGAAGGACAGATGCCTCAAAGATTCTGCACTCCTTAGTTGGATGCTGATGAAGTATTTCACAGAATCATAGAATGTTCTGGATTGGAAGGGACCTCTAAAGGTCATCCAGTCCAACCCTCTCTGCACACAGCATGGACATCCTCCACTAGAGTGGCTTGCCCAGAGCCCTGTCCAGCCTCACCTTGAATATCTCCAGGTGTGGGCCTTAACCGGCCCCCTGGGTAACCTGTTGCAGTGTTCCAGCACCCTCATGGTGGAGAACCTGTTCCTATCATCCAATGTAAATCTGCTCTTCTCTAGTTTGAAGCCATTGTCCTCATCTTGTCCCTGCAGGCCTTAGCAAACAGTCTTTCTTCATCTTTCTTGTAGCTCCCTTCAGGTACTGGAAGTTTGCCACTAGGTCTGCCTGAAGGCTTCTCTTCTCCAGGCTGAACACCCCCAGCTCCCTCAGCCCAACCTTGTAGCAGAGGTGCTCCAGCCCCCCAATAATTTTAATGGCCTCTTCTGGACCCACTCCATTGTTTACTACATTCTGTTTGGCTTCTGAAATGTGGAAGTGACTTGTGACATTTCCTTGGCCTATTTCCAAAGCTACTTTTAAACAAGTATGGGGGATGCATCTGCCTATCCAGGGGCTTCCAAAAGCAGAGTTACCTCTGGATTCTCAAGGTAACATCTGCTTGTTCAAGACAAGATGAGAATTTGTCTTTCATTGTAGTGGAAAAAGAGCAAGAGTAAAAAATGCGAAGGCAGAAACCTTAAATGAGTATGTGTGGTCAGGGAGAAAAAAAGCCTCTATCTGAGCTGCCTAGCAGTTGGCTTTGTTGGCACTTGGTTAGCAGTTTATTCCTGAGATGAAAAATGGGGGTTCTTAAGTCTTGTTAAAGGCTTGCTTAAAGAAAAGCAGTACTGGGAATTGTGTTTGGGCTGATGACAGATAATAATGTGTGCTAAATAAAGATACAGGAAGCGACCTAGAGCCCCAGCTCACAATTCTAGATGCTGTGTGCAGAGAGTTTTGCTCCTGCTAGGAAAGTGCTGCACATTTGCTGGCTCTGCTTTGCTCTCTGTCAAAATGACTTCAGCTCCTTCCTCTCTGATGAATCTCGCAGCTCTCAGCACCAGCCCATCACGGCTATGAAAAATGACTTTAATCACATCCTGCACCTCCACATGTCCTTCATGCTTGCTGGTTGTAGTTCTCTGCTGCTGCACTGAAAAGCAAGGCTGAATCAGGCTCTGAAGTGGCAAGGGCAGGATGGGCAAGGTGCACTTGAGAGCTTGAAGTTGCCTGGATGGAAATAGAAGGAAAATGGGTATAGGTGGAACTGTGGTTCGAGGAATCAGTCACAGAATTGTCAGAGTTGGAAGGGACCTCAAGGACCATCCAGCTCCAACCCCCATGCCATGGGCAGGGACACCACACATTAGATCAAGTTGCTCAAAGCCACGTCCAGCCTGGCCTTAAAAGCATCCAGGGATGAAGTTTCTGCCACCTCCCTGGGCAACCTGTGCCAGTGTTTCACCACCCTCATGGTGAAGAACTTCATCCCAAGATGCAATCAGAATCTACCCACTTCCAGTTTTGTTCCATTCCCCCCAGTTCTGTCATTACCTGACACTCTAAAGAGTCCCTCCCTCCCTTCTTGTAGCCCCCTTCAGATACTGGAAGGCCACAACAAGGTCTCTTGAGCCTTATCCTCTCCAGGCTGAACAGCCCCAATGCTGTCAGTCTGTCTCTATGGCAGAGGAGCTGCAGCCCTCTGATCTTCCTCATGACTCTTCTCTGGACACATTCCAGCATGTCCATATCTTTCTTGTAATAGTGGCTCCAGAACTGGGTACAGTGCTCCAGGAGAGGTCTCACCAGAACAGTGCAGAGGAGCAGAATCCTCTCCCTCACCTTGCTGCCCACACTTCTCCTGATGCAGCCCAGGATCTGGTTGGCTTTCTGTGCTGCAGTTGCACACTGGTGGCTGATGTTGAGCTTCTCCTCCACTAGTACCTCCAAGTCCTTTTCCCTGGGGCTGCTCTAAGGCCACTCACTGCCCAGCCTACATGTCTTCAGCTGTGGTAGGGTTTAACATTTTGTTTTACAGGCTTAAGGTTTGGTAGGTGGCAGAAGAAATGTTTGTAGCTTGGCAATATTTTATTCAAGTCCTGGAAGTGATTTTGGGAGATAAGATAGGGTTGTTTAATGAAAAAAGTAGAAGATGCAGTGGTGGAGCTGTCTTCTAGACATGAGCTATACACTGGTAAGCCAGGAAAAATTAGATAATGCAGGAGTGGAAAGAAGTGTTTTATTACTGGAACAAAGTGAAGTGCAAAGCTGATGCTATTGAAGTTCATTTTCATTTAGGTTCAAACCAGTGCATTTAGTCAGACAGCTGCCCTCCAGCCCTGCAGCATGGGTCAAAAGTATCACTCTTATTTCCTTGGTATCCTTCTTATTCACTGAATAGAAACCATTCATCTTCAAGAGGGTACAAGCTACAGGAAATCTACTCTTAGCAGCACTTGCTATTATGTGTCATTATCATGAGTAACTGGTGGGAAATGAACCTAGAAGGAGTAGTGATGGGCTGTGGTTTATATCTGGACCTTCCTCCCCAACCACTTCAGGTTTTTCACACTGAAGCAGTAAAAGTTGTTGTTTACAGGGATGTCAAAGCATTGGGGTCAAGCCGAGCATGAGAACAGCATTGCTAATGTTGCACCTAGCACAGGGATTCTCTTTAAATGCTCATCTGCTTTGAGTTCACAGCACAGGACAAATGGCCTGAGTTAGGAGAGCATCTTCTCCCCTTCATCCTTTCTTGTTTGTAGATGCTAAAGCAAGAAGTGAGTGCATTGAATTCTGCAGCTTGGACAGTACCTGTGAACTGCAAGAACTAACTGTCAGCACCTCTTCAGCTTGCAGAAGCAAAGCAGTGTTTCCTTGGGTTGGCTCTGCACTTCATCTCAAAAAGGGAAGGTGGAGCTTTCAGGTGATAATGTGAGGTTCCTGCAGGCAAGTTGAAGACTGCTTTGGAGCAAAGGAAGCAAAAGCCAGTAAGAGGAGGCACAGCCCTGCAGTAATCCTGCACCGCTACAAACCCTCACCTGCCTTCATGCCTTCGTTAATCCTTTGCCTTACTAAACTGTTGGTGTCTCTTCTCAGTGGAACGGTTGCTAGTTTCACCAGTTGACTAGCTGTTTAAAAAGAGGAAAACTGAATCCAGCAGCAGGCACTTCTCTGACTGGCTTTGCTCCAGGCCCTGTCTCACATCACCAGACGATGCTCCCAAGAGGAGTGTGTGTCAGTGCAGTCCAGTAGCAGCCCAGCTTCTTTCTGCTGGGTTTCTTTGTGTGTCAGGAGCTGGTTCGTGGTTGGGGAGAGGAAGGGAGGAAATAGTTGTGTTCCTCACTTCCCTTCCTGCTGATGTTTTTGCCTACAGAGAGAATTTTTTATTCCTGGTGAGTTCTAAGGACAAATGGATGTGTATCCAGCCTGAAACAGGTCCTTATTGTTTCTTCTGAAAGCCAGAAAATGTCCTTTATAATAGTGCCTGTGGGGGGGTTGGACTAGATGAGTCCTTTAGAGATCCTTTCCAACATAAAGCATTCTGTAATTCTCTACTGATGGTCATCTTCAGAATTAATGACATGAGCAGGAAAGTAACAGATGTGTGGAATTCTCTGATGATGGTGGACTTGTGTGACTCACAGTAGCAACAAGACAGGATCTCAGCATGCCAGGTTGGAAGGGACCCCAAGGATCATCAGCTCCAACCTTTCTAGCTCACAGTGCAGGTGAAATGACCTGACCCAGCACCCTGGCAAACTCAGTCTTAAAACTGCCCAATGGAATGGGCTCCACTGCTTCCCTTGGGAGATGATTCCAACGTTCACCTGTTCTCGTGGGGAAACATTTTCTTCTGGAGTCCAATGGGGATTTCCCCAGAAGTAACTTGTCCCTGTCACCCCTATTCCTGAGCTGGCTGGGGTGGAGGTGTCCCATTAGAATCTGCAGGGGAAGCAATGGATTCCTCACTGCTCAGCTGCTGGTGGAACAGCAGTACAGTGCCTGGAGAAACCCTTGTGACTGTAATTACCAAGCAGCTAATTACCTCTCTGCTTATTTAAATAACAGCCTTTGGAGCTAGTGCACAACTTGGACCTACAGTAGTTGTTGTGAAAATCAGCGTGTCTCCTGTGGCTTCTGCCTGGCTGTGCTTCTCTCTGTGTTTTGGTAGCTCCAGCAGTAGCTGTGCATTGCCATACCCTAGCAGGAGGTTGTGGATATGTCTATGTGCTATGTTTCTCACCCTGGCTGCCTTGGAGATTTCTAAGGTGTTTTATGGAATGCAATTTATGATTAGTGACTGTGTCAGCAGACAAGAGAAGGCCAAAAAGTGTAATCTCTCTGGACTTCTGTAAAGCCTTTGACACAGTTCCTCATGATATCCTTCTCTCTAAGCTGGAGAGATGAGAATTTAATGGGTGAACTGCCCAGTGGATAAGGAATTGGTTGGATGGTTGCACCCAAACGATAGTGGTCAATGGCTCAATGTCCAGGTGGGGATGGGTGACAAAGGATGTCCCTCAGGGGTCAGTGTTGGGATCAGTGCCCTTCAGTATCTTCATCAAAGCTATAGAAAACAAGATTGAAGCCCCCTCAGCAAGTTTGCAGGTCACACCAAGCTGAGTGTTGCAGCTGACAGACGTGACTGGTGGATGGGATGTCATCCAGAGGGACCTGGACACTCTGGAGAAGTATGCTAAGGAGAATCTCATGAGCATCTCAGCTGTCTTTCCTCTCCTTCCATAGATAGCCTTTGTTATGGTTGCTGGAAGAAATATCCCTGTATGGGCTGGCCAAAGGAAATCCCAGGTGTTCATTCAGATTGCCTGGACAATGTGTTTGGGATGATGTTGCATGGAGTTGTTAAAAAACCTGGTAGCTGTGGCACTTTGGGACGAGGTCAAGTGGTCATGGAGATGTTGGGTAGAAGGTTGGACTTAATCTTAGAGGCCTTTCCCAACCTCACTGATTGTATGGTTAGTTGTTGAGGTGCATAGCTGCTACTGATTTAGTGCAAAATTCTGCTGAGGGCACCTTGCAGTATGTAGTTGGCAGTGCTGTAACTGCTGTGGGATCTGTACCAAAGAATCACAACCACCACCTGATGGAGAGGACCCAAGTGCTCTGCTGCAGGCAGAGCCTGGGCAGTCATGCTTTGTGCTGAGGAGCGTTGAGTGCTTTCCTCTTTCAGGCTGTTGCCTTTAAATCCTGCAGCACCTACTAATCAATATAAAATGAGCTAATGCTCTTCACTGCAGGTTGGTCTTTCTTGGCTTGTATCAGGAACAGTGTGGCCAGCAGGACTAGGGATGCCATTCTGCCCTTTACTGGCTCTGGTGAGGCCTCACCTCAAGCACTCTGTAGCTTCCTCACTGCAAGAGAGATACTGAGGTGCTGGAGCTGGTCCAGAGGAGAGGAATGAGACTGGGGAGGGGGCTGGAGGAGAAGGCTGATGGGGAAAGGCTGAGGGAGCTGGAGTTGGTTAGCCTGGAGAAGATGAGGCTCAGGGAGAACCTTGGCACACTCTACAACAACCTGAAAGGAAGTGGTGCTAAGGTGGGGGTCAGGCTCTGCTCCCAGGCAACTTGTGACAGGATGAGAGGGCATGGCCTGAAGCTGTGCCAGGGGAGGTTGAGGTTGGATGTTAGGAAGCACTTCCTGATGGAAAGGGGAATTAGGCTCTGGAATGGACTGCCCAGGGAGGTGTTTAAGGAAGGATTGGATGTGACACTTGGTGCCATGGTCTGGTCAATGTGGTGGTATTGGACTTGATGATCTTGGAAACCTATTCCAGCCTCAGTAATTCTGTGATTCTGTAATGTTTAGTGGAACACTGGAACAGGTTGCCCAGGGAGGTGGTTGAGGCCCCATCACTGGAGCTATTTGAGGTGAGCCTCGACAAGGCTCTGAGCAACCTGATCTAGTGGAGGATACCTCTGCTGAGTGCAGAGGGGGTTGGACTGGATGACCTTTGGAGGTCCCTTCCAACCCTTCTGTGATGTTGAAGGGATTTGCTGTAATCATGCCTCCAAAGCTGTTGTGCTCAGGAAGTTTGTTTTCCTTTTGTGAAACAGGGTAGAAGGGAGCTCCCAGAAGCCAGCCAAGATGAACATGGTGAAGAGGATCATGGGCCGGCCGCGGCAGGAGGAGTGCAGCCCCCAGGACAATGCCCTGGGCTTGATGCACCTGCGCCGCCTCTTCACAGAGCTCTGCCACCCGCCACGGCACATGACCCAGAAAGAGCAGGAGGAAAAACTGTACATGATGCTGCCAGTCTTCAACAGGGTGAGCTTGGAGGCACTCTGCCAGAGGTCTTTTCTCTGTCTGCATTGACTGCGCAGGTTTGGGATTCTCAGGACTTTTGGTTCCAGTACAACAAAAGCTTTTCTTCTGTTGGTATCCATTTGGTTTTCCCCTCCTCTGCCCATGGCAGGGGGGTTGGAACTAGATGATCCTTGTGGTCCCTTCCAACCCTGACTGATTCTATGATTCTCTTCTCATAGTGCTGTGTGAATGGACATACCTGCTGCTGGGGATGTCCTTCTAGTGCCACTTTGCTGCAGTGTAATCCACAGCTGCAGGTAGGCTGCCACTGAGTGTTTCTGCAGAGCTTGCTGTTACTGCACAGCCGTGTGATTCACAACCTAAACTTACTCTTAGCTAGTTTATACCCACTTCTTTCCGTGTCTCTGAGCCACTGTCCCTCATCCTGTCACTCCCAGCCCTTGTCAAAAGACCCTCCCCAGCTCTCCTGTAGCCCCCTTCAGGTATTGGAAGGTTGCTCTAAGGTCTCACTGCAACCTTCTCTTCTGCAGGCTGAGCAGTCCCAGCTCTCCCAGCCTGTCCCCATAGGGGAGGTTCTCTAGCCTTCTGATCATCTTTGTGGCCTCTTTTGGACCCTCTGCAACAGTTCCATGTTCATCTTTTGCTGGAGGCACCAGAACTGGATGCAGTACTCGAGGTGGGGTCTCACTAGAGCAGGGTAGAAAGACAGAATCACTCCCCTCATCCTGCCAGTCACACTTCTGTTGCCCTAGGTCTTACTCCTACTTCTTCCGATAACCTGTTGTGTGAGTTTGGGACAAGTGAGCTCAGTTGCCCTGCATTCTCTTTCCTTTATCTGTCTGGGTTGCATGCCCTTTAGCTATGGGCTTTCTTCATTTGCTTTTACAAATCAGCACAATGGAATCTGAATCTCCAGCCTGTGAAGGTTATTTCGATGCAGCCAAGCTTAGGAATCTCCCTCTGCTGGTTACAGGTGGCTGATGGTGCGAGAAAGAGCTGCTTCACTACTTAGTTATCATCTGCAGGTAGAGAAGACGTTTTCTCCTGGCCTATGTTGGGAGTTCCTTGCAGTAGGATTGTACCTGTGGAAATGGCAGTCAGTGATATAACTGGGATTGAGAACAACTTGTGCAGCAGTGTGTGTCCTATTTCTGTGCAGCTGTCTGTCCTTACACTTTGGTTAGACTTCAGAGATGAAGAAGAACAGTTAAGTTCTAATTTCTCTGTTTCTCCCTTTTTGATTTCCCCTCTTTCTTTCTTGATACCTTTTTTTGCCCCCACTTGCTGGCTTTGTCCCAATTCTCAGTCCCTCCACTTGATCCTATTGAAGCCTGGCTGTAGTGATCAGCCAGCTTTGGTTTTCATAGATCCCTAGAATCTTAGAATGCTTTGGCTTGGAAGGGACTTTAAAAGCTCATCCAGTTCCAGCTTCTTGCTATAGGCAGGGATACCTCCCACAAGCCCAGCTTGCTCAAGGCCTCCTCCAGCCTGGTCTTGAACACCTCCAGGCAGGGATCATCCACAACTGCCAAGAATTTCTTCCTAATCTCTAGTCTGTCTCTCCTCCTCAAGCTTCAATCCATCCCCTTTTGTCCTAGCTCTACAAACTCTCGTAAAGTGTCCCTCCCCAGCTTTCTTCTTGGCCCCTTTCAGGTACTGTGAGGCTGCTCCCAGGTCTCCCTGGAGCCTTCTTTTCTTCGTCTGAATGAATGCATCGTGGCTGCTCTCTACTCTCAGATTTCGTTATTTCCTCTGTTTATCACAGGGTTTTCTTTCCACAGATTCCCCATCTCCTTTTTATATTCTGTACAGAATCTGTCTAAGTATGGACATGGACTCTTGCCCCTTCTCTAAATTTTGGAGACTCTTTTGTTCCCTTCATTACTGAGATGAACTTAATGCTGAAAAGACAAATTCTTCTGTTTGCTAAATGTGCTTTTAGATCCTACCTGCCATTGTCTGTCTTCCTCTTCTCTCCTTCCTTCTTGTCTCCTTGTTTGGTTTTAACATTGCTCTCTTCAGACTCTGTTTTCAGTCTGACCTTCTTGGAGTTGCCCTTCTTGCCACAAATACAGGCTGTTGCCAGATGATGTCACTGCAGTTTCCAAGCTCTGTAAAACGTGACTTGGAGCGTGGCACCCTGAGGGAAGTATGCATTGTTAGTGCACTCTCTCTCTTCCTTTCTTGCAGTCCTCGGTGAGCCTTAGCAGTCATCAACCAGCTCTTACTGTAGCACAAACAAAAGTGAGTTCTCTTGACCAGTCAGGTCTCATCTGTCTCTACTGCAAGGGTTTTTTTTCCCCTTTCATTTCACAAAGATGCATTCTTGCCTTCCTATGTTCAGGAAGCTCAGCATTTGCGATGTCATTTATTTATTTCTCCTTCCACAGTTTTCATTTTTAAGGTTCCTGATTTATGCCACCATCTTATTTTGAAGCTTAGATACAGAGTCCTTTGTGGCTTTCTTGGCTTCTTTAGTTTTGTATCTTCTGGGTTGTCAACTCTCTGTGATACAGCTTGGTTTGGAACAGTCCTGCTGGCTTAGGAACTCCGTGAGTCAGAGTAAGGCAAACTCTGAAACTGGCTGGAATGAAAAAAAAAAAAACAGAATAAGAGAAATATTTCCTTTTCTAGAAAGTCTTAGATGAGATCTTCAGTTAAATGTTGGTTTACTCTTAAATTCTGGGATGACTTTGACTACTCTTGTTGACAGGAAACACTAACACATTGCTGTTTTAGGAAGGTTCTTCTTTCTCAAGCAGTCCTTAGCTGCAGATGTTTTAAGCTCTCAGTTAATAACTGGATTCCAGTTCAGAGCGGATCTCTCAGTTCCTTTGCAGAGCTGTCTGTGCTCTGCTGCACAGGTCTGAGTGTAGCTGAGCACTTCTAGTGTTCCTTAAGCAAAGCCACATGGGTGCACTATAAAAGTATTCTCTGGTACAAGACTGGGATGTCTGTAATCCCAAAGAGAGATGTTTATCTTGGGCTGCTGAAAATAGTCATCTGCCTGCAGTGTCTGGGCTCCGGTTGCCTTTATTTATTGATAACCATGCTTGAAATTTCCTGTATGAGGACTGTTGCCTTTTTTTTTTTTTTTTTTAAAGAAATGTTTTTGTTGTGAGGAAACAGAGTGTTCAATCTCTGTGTTGTATTTGTGGCTCTCTTGCATCATGACTTTGCAATGTGAGTAGGCAGCAAAACTGTTTTTGGGCTGTTTTTGTAATGTGCCAGAGAACTGATGCTAAAGGGGAGCAAGAAGTCAGACAAAGGTTGTTCTGTCTTCTGCCTTTGAAGTCTTTTTCAGTAACTTTGGGGTTGCAAGGTAAGTCAGTACCACAAACCTCCTGCATCCTTTTTGGCTGCAATATTGGGAATTTCACTGGATGTCCCTCGACTTAAGAGTGACCTCAATCAAGTGTGTCAGCTGCCAGCTGTAGTAGTGTAACTGGGTCACCCTGGGGACAGAGCGCAGGCTGAAGCAGCTGTTGAGTCCCAATCAATTTACTGCTGGAGATCACATCCTCTTTCTGAGAGGTAAATGCAGCACATTGGGCTGCAGTAGTATTAGATAAATACTGGGATCTTTTATGCTGCTTGGCTTGTGGTGACCCTCCCGCCACCAGGGAGAAAAATGTAAACCAGCAGAGAGGTGTTGAGACCATTCTGTTTTTTATCAGCACTGACACAAGTGCTGATGGCAGAATTCAGTTGGCATACTTTGCTTGATAACCAGCAGCCTGGCTTTACTGGGACCACTTCAGTGCAAAATTTACATCAGAAGTGTGGGTGGAGGCTCCCTTTTTTACGTGCAGTCTTGAATGAGAAATAAACTCCCCCCCCCACCCCCGACCCGCAGCCAGCTAATCCATTCTGAGATACTGTTGCATTCCATAGCTTAGTGCAGTGCCAGAGGGTTAATGCATTTCTCCCTCTGAAGTGGGATTGAGGAATTATTTACTAACCAAACTGATGATTAAGCATGAAGAATAAGTTACTAGCATGAAATGGCAATTTATGGGGGGGGAAGAAAGATAAAATCCCTAGTAATTACTGTGGTTATGATCAGGAGGATCTGCAGAAAAATCCTTCTGATAAGGCCTTAGGATGCCATCAGCATGGGAGGCTTCTTGGTGTGGTCACTTTATCAAGGGAAGACTTAACAGAGCAATTCTTCCTAGTGCCCTCTCTAAGGCTTCACACACATTGTTCTGCACATGCAGTTCACTCCTCTGGCATGTTCAGGTCCAGAAGATAATAAAGAAGTTGCTCTTAAAAACAGAACTGTTAGAATTTGCTCTTGCACCCAGTCTTTACCCCATTATTTGTAGATTCACAGATTGGTGTCGGCTGGAAGGAACCTTCAAGATCATCCAGTTCCAACTCCCTGTCAGGGCCAGCAATGCCTCCTGCTAGCCCACAGTGCTCAAGGCCTCATCCAACCTGGGCTTGAACACCTCCAGGGAGGGGGACATCTACAGCTTCCCTGGCCAACCTGTTCCAGTGTCTCCCCACCCTCACTGTCAAGAATTTCTTCCTCATCTCCAGTCTCAATCTCTCCTCAAGCTTCAATCTGTTTCCCTTCCCTTTTATCTCTACAAGCCTTTGTAAAATTTTGTGCAGCCTCAGTCTTTTGGAGCTCTCTGGGTTTTTTGTCTTGCAAGAAAACTTGTCATTCCCTTTCCCCCTTCATTATCTTGCCCCCCTGAACAATGACTTAATTCCAGCTACAAATGTATCTTGGATCAGGAGCTGGGAAAGCCAGCACAGTGATGGATACTGCAGGAGAACAAACCCATGTAATCTCCACAGTAATCTCCAAAGCTACTCTTTCATTGCAGAGGAAGGTGGCAGTGCATAGTGATCCTTGTAAATGGAATGGCTTCCTGATGCATCCATCTTTTCTTTTCTTTTAGGTGTTTGGAAATGCTCCTCCAAGTACAATGACAGAGAAATTTTCTGACCTCCTGCAGTTTACTACTCAAGTGTCACGACTGATGGTGACTGAAATTCGACGGAGAGCCTCGAATAAGTCCACAGGTACTGATAGTGTGGGGCACAAGGTTGGGCTTTGTGAGATCTGCATCAGTCAGAATGTTCTCAGCTGCCATCCATAGCAGCTGTGCCAGCTCAGGAATTAAGGCTCTGCAGCAAAAATGTGTTGTCTCCCATTTTTTTGGCTAAGGCAGGGAGGAGGAGGAGGAAGAGGCTGGAGCTTTCCTCCTTGCGTTATGGAGTTAGAGGAGTTGGCTTGGAGAGACTGGGCTATGGAGAAAGCTGAATTTTACACACTTGACAATGCATGCCAAAGAGTGAAGTTTTATCATCTCCCAGTAGAAGAAGACCAAGAACATGCCTGTGGAGAGCTGCTGGATCTTGCTTAGAATCATAGAATGGTTTAGTTTGGAAGGAACCTCAAGGACCATCCAGTTCCAACCCCTTGCCATAGGCAGGGACACCTCCTACTAGAACAGGTTGCTCAAAGCCTCATCCAACCTGGCCTTGAACACCTCTGGGAGGGAGAAACCACAACCTCCCTGGGCAACCTGTTCCAGACACCTTGAGACGTCTGCTGGTGATGTTTTATCCCTCATATATGTTAATGTCCCTAAAACATGCAGTTTTAATTAGCTGTTGCCCTGGAAGATACTAAGAGGTGAAATTACAGCAAGTCCCACTTTAGGACCAGCACCACTAGAAGAATGTCAGTGGATCTCTCTTTTTCCTCTGTTTATTAAAGATCTGGGCAGGATTTAGTTCTGTTGAACCCTGAGCATGCCAGAACCTGACCAAGTGTTGGGAGTTGAGTAAGTGAGGACGATGTGCCTCAAAGAGGTTTCATCAGCTCTCCTCTTTGATTTCCTCTTCTGAAGAGGAATGCTTCCAAGAAGTATCAAGTTTCTGTCTAGCAGAGAATTTTAAGGTCTGTGTTGGCTTCTCAGTTTGGATTTGGTGGTAAATAAGGAAATAGCAAGGCTGGAAAAGGCTGTGCAAATGATTGCGCATGAAGGCAGGAGTCACAAACTGTGCAATTACAATCTCTTTCCATTTTAAGTAGAGTAACTAACAGTGAAACGTTCCAGATGGCTAAACAGATACCCCAGACAAAATCTGTTCTTGGGGGGTAAAGAGGCACAAATTGTGTTTTCTGTGGGTATTTGGGCAAGATGAATGTCCAACAGCCGTGCTGGCAGGATGGTGGTGCTCATTTGACCTGCTTTGCTGGGCAACATCTGTTGTGCCTGCTGGTCTGAAGGATCCTGCTAAAAGTGCCTGTTTTGGTGTATTTATTCCAGAGGTATTTCTACCTCTGCTTGTTGCTCCAGATAATCCAGTTGCCATCCTTGAAACCTCACAAGTTACAGCTGGAATTTGTTGTTATTGAGTTTCAGGGTTTTTTTCTTGTTTTCTACCCCAGTTGGAAACATAACCACAATGATATGATGGAACAGAATGGAATAAGCCAGGTTGGAAGAGATCATCCAGTCCAGCCTATCACCCAGCCCTCTCCAATGGCACTAAGTGCCCCATCCAGGCTTTGCTTGAATACCTCCAGGGATGGTGACTCCACCACCTCCCTGGGCAGCCCATTCCAACGGCAAATGGGTTCAAGCTTGAGAAAAGCAGATTTAGATTGGATGTTAGGAACAAGTTCTTTACTATGAGGATGGTGCAGCACTGCAACAGGTTGCTCAGAGAGGTGGTTGAGGCCCCTTCCCTGGAGACATTAAAGGACATAAAACCTTGTGAGACCTCATTGCTCTCTACAGCTCCCTGGAAGGAGGTTGCAGTGAGGTGGGGATTGGTCTCTTCTCCTGAGTCTCAGGTGATAGAATGAGAGGAAATGGACTGAAATTGTGCCAGGGGAGGATTAGGTTGGAGATGAAGAAAAAATTCCTTTGTTGCAAGAGTGATCAGGGATTGGAACAAGCTGCCCAGGGAGGTGGTGGAGTCCCCATTCCTGAAGGTGTTCAGGAAGCTTGTGGACACAGCAGTTTTGGGTTGATGGTCACTAATGACCTGTGAAAAGAGACCAGCACCGACCTCTCCACAACGTTGTTTCAGGTAGCTGTAGAGAGTCATGAGGTCTCCCCTCAGCCTCTTCTGTTTCAAACTGATCATCCCCAGCTTCTCCACACACTCTTCGTGAGATTTATTCTCCAGGCACTTCCCCAGGTTTGTTGCCTTCCTCCAGCACCTCCACATCTCTCTTGTATTGAGGTGCCCCAAACTGAACACAATGCTCAAGGTGTGGCCTCACAAGAGCTGAGCCAATCACCTGCCTGCTCCTGCTGGACACAGCATTTCTAATCTCAGACAGGATTCTATTGGCTTTCTTGACCACCTGGGGACACCATTTGCTCATATTGAGTTGTCTGGTGATTAGAACCCCCAGGCCCCTCTCTGCCAGGCAGCTTTTTCAGCCACGCTTCCCAAGCCTGCTGTGGTGCTAGTACTGCTGTCTAGTTGCCTGCGCTCACATCTTCTGTTGCAGTTGTTCTGTCTCTTCTCTCCCTGTTCTAACTGGCTAGCACAGCCCTGCCCACCCCTAAGATGGTAGTGGTTCGTTCTGCAGGTGGTGAAAAGCTGAGAACATCTGGGCAAGGCACATAGAAAATGTGATACGGATAAAGATGACTTGAGCACTTCAGATCCAGAGAAAAGGTAGAAGAAATAAATGAAGACCAGTGTAGATGATAGAAATTAATCTGATATGATGGTGCTAATCAAATCTGCTTAGAGCAGATGACAAGAGAACTTCTTGCTGCACTTAGAATGCTGTCTGTGTTTTAGCTAGTGCTTAATTAAGACTGACAGCTTTGAAGCTGCTATTTATAGTCTGCCACTGCTCTGCCTTTAGGATGCCAGCAGCATGACAACTTTTTCAGAAGCATCTATTTAACCCCTGAGTCACACCTTCAAGGATGACTTAGAAGAGGAAATGGCCTGAAATTGTGGCAGGAGAGGTTTAGGCTGGTGAGTAGGAAAAGTTGCTTTGCTGCAACAGTGACCAGGTGTTGGAACAGGCTGCCCAGGGAGGAGATGGAGTCACTGTTCCTAAAGGTGTTCAAGAAAAGTGTGGACTTGGCATTGAGACTGACTGTTCCTGAGTGGCCTGCCCTAGGTGATCCTGCTTTGGATCCTGCTTCAGTGGTGATTTCTGGAGGTCACTTCCAACCCTCACCATTCTGTGATTCCAGAAGTGGTCACGGTTCATAAGAAGTAATCATCACTTGTCAGTGTTTTCATTTTCCAAACCATGTAGGATGGAGATCATAGTCTTAATTTTGCTTTTTGTTCCTGTTGTTTATCTCTTTTGTGTGTCTGCACCTCTCCTTCCTTCCAGTCTTTTCTTTTTACCTTCCATACTGTTATTTCAGTGCCTTATTTTTCAGAAATTGAGTATCAGCTTTTGCCCCTGCGGCCACTAAGCCATGGTGACCTCATGTCTCTGGGCAGGAGTATCTTGCAGCTAATAAAGCAAAAAAGTCAAACAAAAGGTCTGTTGGTTTACAGGATGATGCATGACCTAAAAATGGACTTTTTGCAGCCTTGCTAGCATCAGAGGCAGGTGTGTGTAAGACTGGAATGAGTGACCTAAACCTTGTCCTCTTCTCAAGCAGTGCTGCAGAGGTGGATTCCTGCTCAGTGCACAGGAGTGCTGAGAGGATGCATTGCCTTTTGCGGACTCTCAAACTGAACTCGTATTGTATTCTTAACCTGTGCTCCCTACAGAGGCTGCAAGTCGTGCCATAGTCCAGTTTCTGGAGGTCAATCAAAGCGAAGAAGCAAGTAGAGGTTGGATGCTGCTCACCACAATCAATTTACTAGCTTCGTCAGGACAGGTTAGTCTTGAACAGCAAGGCCCAAAATAAACTGTGGTGTGGGAGAGACAAAAACAAGTGCATGGATGTGCTTTAAAATATGTGTCACTACCTTCTGCTTTCTAGATGAAGGGACTTTTTCTCTTATGCTGCCACAGAACTTCTGTGCTTGAGCTCCTGGTGGTGTCAGTTGCCTTAAAAAAAAATCATAATTCTGGGACTTCAATTTACGATGGTCTCTTGAATTACGCACACAGTTTGTATTGTTCTTCAAAAGCTTCTCTTGCACGCTGCTGCTGCTGAGTGCCCCATGAGATGCATGCTACACACAGCACCTAAATCACTCCTGCTTTAAACTTGGGCTCCACTGTCAAGGAGGGCAGCAGCAGCTGAGAGAAGCCAAGCCAGGAGCAGTGAGGTAGCACTGTGAATCCTTGCTGCCCTCCCTTGGAGATCCCCTCTCTGCCAGGGTACCAGACAGCTCTTGGTTTGACATCTCTGCTCTGCCTCTGCTCTGTTTAGGATGTCACCAGCCTCCACCTCAACTTGCCTTTCTTTTTGCTGGGGCTTTCATGTGTTCTGCTACCTTGCTCCTTATACCTGCCTTCTACCTTCTTGTCAAGTGAAAGCATAAATGGAATAGTCCTCCTCCCACTCCCATTTTTACTGCTGCCAAAAAATAGATAGCTAATGAGGGCTTGGCTGAAGGTCTTGTAAGCAACTTGGGAGCTTCTGCTGGCAGAGCTTGTCGGTTTTTGGTTGTCTTGTGCAATGACTGCTCCAAACTGTGTTAGATGCTGCTGTTGTGTAAATAAGTTGTGTAAATAAGTTGTGATCCAGTCCAACCTTTGGCATCGAAGAATAGAAAGTGAACCCACTCTGCCCTGTGGACACCTCACCAGCAGTGCGAGGGAGAAAAAACAGCATTTGAGTCAACTGCATTCTAGGAGCCTGTTTGAAGACAATAATGTGCTGAACTGTTGTTTCCTTTTTCTGTTTTCTTCTATCCCCCAGAAAACTGTGGACTGCATGACTACTATGTCTGTGCCTTCCACGCTTGTGAAATGTCTCTATTTGTTTTTTGACCTTCCACATGTGCCTGAGGTAGTTGGAGGAGCACAGAATGAGCTACCTCTCGCAGAGCGCCGAGCACTGCTACAGAAAGTCTTTGTGCAGGTAAGAAAGGTAGGGATGCCTCTTAACTGGACTTGGTTGCTCAAGGCCTCATCCAGCCTGGCCGTGAACACCCAAAACCTCCCAGGGAAACCTGTTTGAGTCTCACTACCCTCATCCTGAAGAACTTCTTCCTCAGCTGCAGTCTAAACCTGCTGTACCTCAGCTTCAGAGGATTCCCCCCTGTCCTTTTGCTAAACACCCTTATGAAAATCTCTCTCCAGCCTTCCTGTAGGTTCCCTTCACATATTGGAAGGCAGCTGTAAGGTCCCACTGGAGTCTTTTCTTTCCATATTTGAATATGGGAACCATCTGAGCCTCCAGTTACTGTGTTCCAGTTTGTGTCTGGTGCCCCTTGTCCTATCACAGAACACCACTGAGGAAAGCATGGCCCCTTTTTCTTGACACTCTTCAGATATTTGTAGACATTTATAAGATGTTTATTGCACTGGATGATTTCCAGACGTCACTTCCAACCTCATACCAGTCAGTGATTCTGTGAAGATCTTCTCTCAGTCTGCTCCCCCTAATCAGGTCTGTCACTCTTTCCTCATCAGACATCTGTTCCAGTTGCTTCATCATTCTTGAAGCCTTCATTGACTCTCCACTAGTTTCCTGTCTCTCTTGAACTGGGGAGCCCATAACTGGACACCATACTCCATATGTGGCTTCAGTAGGACAGGGTAGAGGGAGAGGAGAACCTTCTTTGATCTGCTGGCCACATTACTCTTAATGCTCTCCAGGATACCCTTGGCCTTCTTGGCAACAAGAAGCCAAAGAGATTTAAACTAAGATTTAAATTCTTCTGCTAACCTTTTGCTAGTCATTTTAAACTGAACTGAGGCTTGCAATAACCTTGGCTTCAGCCCAGATGAAGCAGGATGCAGAGGGAAAGCAGCACAGGTAACTGTGGATTAAAAAGGAGAACTTTTCAGTCTGGGGAGCAGTAGCAGTGGTCGGGGTACTAATGGTGTCTTTAATGCCTCCTCCTTGCAGATCCTAGTGAAGTTGTGCAGTTTCGTGTCCCCAGCAGAAGAACTGGCCCAAAAGGATGATCTCCAGCTTCTCTTCAGTGCAATAACCTCCTGGTGCCCTCCCTATAACCTGCCTTGGAGGAAGAGTGCAGGGGAAGTGCTGATGACCATATCGCGGCACGGCCTTAGCGTCAACGTGGTGAAGTACATCCATGGTATGAGTCTTCTACCAAGGCTGCTGATTGTCTTGTCTTCTTCTCCAGTGGATTTCTTGGTTAGCAAATATGCATAAAAGGAAAATGTGATAGTTAACTGTCAGCTGCCTTATTGTCATGATTCTTAAACTAGTGAAGTTGGTAGGTTTCTCTTGGGATTTATGTCAGCAGAATCCTGAATTTGTTCCTTGTGATTCTTTCCAGAAAAGGAATGTTTGTCCACCTGTGTGCAGAACATGCAGCAGTCTGATGACCTTTCACCCCTAGAAATAGTTGAGATGTTTGCTGGGCTGTCTTGTTTTCTCAAAGACTCCAGTGATGTATCCCAGACGTTGCTGGATGATTTTAGGATATGGCAAGGATACAACTTCCTCTGTGACCTCCTCCTCAGGTATGCAAATGTGATGGAAGGAATGCAGGCAGATGTCTGGGAGCTTTGTCTGAGGTTTCTTAATAAAGAATAGGTGAAGTCAGGGGTTCTGGCTTATTATGAAATGAAAATATGGAGACCAAAACATGAAATTGTGCTTCTTTCATTTATAAAACTGCATTGTTTAACTTCTCATGGTGAAACACCAGTGCTGAAACACTGGAAAAGTTTGGCCAGTTGCAATGCAACTCTGAAGTTCCTCTGAAGCCTCCTGTACTCCAGGCTGAACAGCTCCAATTTCCTCAGCCTGTCCCCGTAGTGTGGGTGCTGAATCCCCCGATCATCTTTGTTGAGTTGAAGGACAGAGTGATGAGGTGAATTTCTCTGACAAGCAAATGTGTGTTCTCCTAAAGCCAGTCGTGTCTGACTGGCTGCATGGTGAGAAATATGAACAGACAGTACCTAAAATACTGCAGGAACAGGTCAGTACAAGTGTGGTGTTTAAATCAACGGAATAAAATGGAACTGACCTTTTCAGGTGATTTCAGTTGGAGTCAACTTGTGCTGTTAACTTCATCTGTTGCCTTTTCTTTAGATTAGAACAGGCAAAAGAGGCTGAATCGAAGGATGCTTTGAAGGACTTAGTTAATTTGATAACATCCTTAACAACATATGGTGTCAATGAATTGAAGCCAGCTGGGGTTACCACAGGAGTACCTTTCCTGCTACCTGGATTTGCAGTCCCACAACCTGCAGGCAAAGGTGAGCCTGGACTTTCTTTGTCCCTCTGTTTGTTAGTGTGGTTGGGTTTGTGCCTTTTTAATGGTTGATTGTTAACCAAATAAAGAGAACCTGCATACTACACAAAACTGTTTGCAAATGAGTCGAAGTTCTTCTCCTAAGATTGTCTATCAACTGTTTGGCCTCAAAGCTTCTGTCCTGGGGTTCAGGCTCAGAGAAGGAATTGCAGGACAGTTTTTGTCTGTGAGGTCTAAAGGCTGAGTCCAACATCTCTCTCTGCAAAGCTGACAGTTTCTACACAGGCATTTGAAGGGATTATCATAATGGAGAGATGCACAGATTGGATTTTTGCTGGTTTAAGATGCTCTTACTGAACTGATGGGAAAAGCTGATTTTTACTTTATTTTCATAGAATCAGTCAGGGTTGGAAGGGACCACAAGGATCATCTAGTTCCAATCCCCCTGCCATGGGGACAGACACCCTACCCTAGATCAGGCTGCCCAGAGCCTCAGCCAGCCTGGGAGGGAGCAGCCACGGCCTCCCTGGGCAACCTGTGCCAGTGTCTCCCCACCCTCACTCTGAAGAATTTCTTCCTCATCTCCAGTCTCAATCCCCCTCTCCCAACTCAAAGCCGTTGTCTCTCATCCTGTCACTACAAGCCCTTCTCAAAAGTGCTTCCCCAGCTTTCTTGCAGGCCTTCCTACATTTCAGGGCCCTAGATTTCTAGGCCAATAGATTTGCTCTCACTCTTCCTCTTGCATATGGAGTTTCTTTGGACAATGCCTTCCCTTCTCTGCTCTTAACTGCTTTCGTTCATTGTCCCTGGAATGGTTTTCCCTTTGCATTAAATAGAGGAAGCAGGTGGTAGTCACCCTCAGAGTTGGATTTCTCCTTGTCATTATCGAAACACCCTCATTTGTGCTAAAGCTAAACAGTTTTGTGAGACAACTGTGGCCTATTGCACTCTCCAAAGGAAAATTTCCTTCAGCTTTCTGTCATTTGTCACCACATCTTTCAGATGCTTTTAACTGCTTTTCATTATGCTGGCAAGCTGTCTTTTTATTAAGACCATATTAGCTCATTTTCTTAATTGCATCTATTTCAATCCATTTTAGTTCTCAAACTCTTGAGGATCTGGTTAAGATCTGATTTCTTCAGATGTCCTTGTAATAGTCAGAGATAATTTATTAATCTGCTTGGTTTCCTGGCACAAGTCTTGATGCAGGGTGACAACAGCAGTAGTTGTATTCAGCACTCCCTATGTTCTGTCACATTTAACAAGCTCTAAATCTCACTTTCCAGGTTTTTCACTGAAAAGACAACTTGTAGTAAGCATCCTCATAGAAATCAGTGAGACTTGTCATGTAACATTAATATTCCTCCAGTCTATGGCATTACTCCATGTCAGTACTCAGTTTCATGTTGCCTTCTGGAGAAATAGTGGCAGGGAAGGTGGGGAGGCTGAATGTGGAGATAATGGAATTCACCTTGAAACGGGACTACTGAGTTTGTAAATGATGAGGAGAGCAGCATCCCACAGAGGAGTTTTGTAAGAAATCAGAACTCTTTGCTTGTGAAAGGGTTTTTAAATCAGGTTAACAGCTTGCTTAGAGCTTCTTTGAGAATAAGACTTTGTTGTCAGAGCATCTGAAGTGCTTGGTTTTGGATCGGTTTCAAGTTCTGCCTTTTGATCTTTTATGTTTTAAAATTATTTTTGCTATTAGCTGCTCTCTATGTCATGGGATTTGTCCACTGTGAGCAGCACAGTTCCTTCAGAAGTTAAACAGTTGGTTTTGGGGTTTACTTTAGTGGAGTAATATCTACCCATGGAAGATTGTTTCAGTCAACCCCCTGCCGTGTTCCTGTTTCATTCACACTTAGTGAGGTTGGCGACCACCATTAATCAGTGTGCTCATTGTCCACGTCAGTTCAGAACTCTCTCTTCCCTTTTTCCTCCCACCCTCGTTTTGTTTCCCTATCGTAGGTCACAGTGTGAGGAATATTCAAGCATTTTCAGTCCTGCAGAATGCGTTTTTGAGAGCCAAAACCCACTACCTAGCACAAATCATCCTGGATGCCATCACCAATATCTACATGGCAGACAATGCCAACTACTTCATCCTGGAATCGCAGCACACCCTGTCCCAGTTCGCTGAGAAAATTCCCAGGCTTCCAGAAGTGCAGACCAAATACTTTGAGATGCTGGAATTTGTCGTCTTCAGCCTGAATTACATCCCCTGTAAAGAGCTGATCAGCGTGAGCATCCTTCTGAAATCCAGCGCTTCTTTTCAGTGCAGCATCATCGCCACCAAGACGCTCCTCAAGTTCACCCGCCACGACTACATCTTTAAGGATGTCTTCAGGGAAGTGGGGCTGCTGGAAGTGATGGTAAACCTTCTCCACAAGTATGCAGCCCTGCTGAAAGACCCCACTCAGGCACTGAATGATCAAGGTACTGTGTGCTCTTCCATTTTACTGGTGTGTTATCATAGATTCATAGAATGGTTTAGGTTGGAAGGGACCTCAAAGCTTGGCCAGTTCCAACTCCCTGCCATAGGCAGAGACACTTCCCACTAGAACAGGTCGCTCAAGGCCTCATCCAACCTGGCATTGAACATCTCTAGGGAGGGAGCAGCTACAACCTCCCTGGGCAACCTGTGCCAGTGTCTCAGCAACCTCACTGTAAAGAACTTCCTCCTAACATCCGGTTTCAATCTCCCCTCTGCCAGTTTAAACTCGTTCCTCCTTGTCCTGTCATTCCAAGACCTTGTCAATAGTCCCTCCCCAGCCTTTTTGTCACCCCCTTCAGATACTGGAAGGCCACTCCAAGGTCTCCTGGAAGCCTTCTCTTCTCCAGGCTGCAGAGCCCCAACCTGTTTTCATAGCGGGGAGGTGCATGTCTCTGTTTTTGGCTGGGTCTGGTGGAGGTCAGCGCTTCAGAGAAGCAGTGTGAGAGTCTGAGCCTGTGTCTCAGAGGTTGATTTGTGCTGGGTCCCTTCCAACCCTTGACATCCTGTGACTGAACAAGAAGAGATCCTGGTATGTCCTCAGCTGTGGTCTGGGCTTGTGACTTCAAGAAACAACAGTTGGAGATATGAAAATATGCCTACAGCTGCAGTGTCAGTCACTGAGCTCACACAGTGCTCCAAAGCCTCTGCTTAAATTGCTGCCTACATAAATCAGTATTCAAAGCCATTCCTAGTTAAGCTTTCCCCAGGAATGCATCTGAGTACTAAATCTTAATGTGCTTTGCAATATGGTCAGGGTGCAAAGAAAAGTGTTGGGGAAAACTATCAAGAAGCATCTTACAAGAGAGTGATATTTGCTCTCACTCTGATTTCTGAAATGATTTATTTCAGGGGATTCAAGGAACACTTCATTTGAGGACCAAAAGCAGCTGGCTTTATTGGTTATGGAGACCTTGACAGTACTGCTCCAAGGATCAAACACAAATGCAGGTAAGTAGAGACACCACTGTCAGGATAAGTGTGAAAATCAATTCTGAAACTCATGCCCAGAAGTAAAGCAGCTTTGACTTTGAACCTTTGGGCAAGCAATCAAACCCATGGGAACACAATTCTCTTTCCTCTGTGACCTGCCCCAAGTGACCCTACTCTGGCAGGGGGTTTGGGCTTCACAGAATGGCTCTGGCTCTGCTCTTAGCTGGCTGTGTTCCTGTGCCTTTTGAACTGGGGTGTCTGGAACTGGACACAATACTCCAGATGTGGTCTCACCAGGGCAGAGTGGAGGGGGAGCTGTTGTTGTTATTTGTTCCTGATTGTATTTTGCACACTCCCCCCACCCCTCTTTCTGAGCAGGTATTTTCAGGGAGTTTGGTGGTGCCAGATGTGTGCACAACATCGTCAAGTACCCCCAGTGCCGGCAGCATGCCCTGATGATCATCCAGCAGTTGGTGCTGTCACCCAGTGGAGAGGATGACATGGGCACTTTGCTAGGGCTGATGCACTCAGCTCCACCTATGGAACTGCAGCTGAAAACAGACATCTTGAGGGTAAGTTAAATACTGCTCAGGGCTTCTCCTCCTAAGCCTCAAAAGAGAAATGCTGGACCAGGTGGCTGGTGTTCAGCTGCTGAATGTAGCTCCTCTCTGGAGCTTTTATCATCTCCCAGCTGTCCATAGCACATTTCAGAATGAGAGGTGAAGGCTAATGAGTTAGTGGCTTTGGCATTATCACTGGTAATCAGCCTCAGAGGACAGGAAGTAAGGTTCTACAGTTCTTAGAATATAATAGAATAGAATAAACCAGGTTGGAAGAGACCTCCAAGCTCATCCAGTCCAACCTAGCACCCAGCCCTATCCAATGGCACTAAATGCCCCATCCAGGCTTTTCTTGAACACTTCCAGGGATGGTGACTCCACCACCTCCCTGGGCAGCCCATTCCAATGCCAATCACTCTTTCCATGAAGAACTTCTTCCTAACATCCAGCCTATACCTCCCTTGGCACAACTTGAGACTGTCCCCCCTTGTTCTGTTGCTGGTTGCCTGGGAGAATAGCCCAACCCCACTTGGCTACAGCCTCCCTTTAGGTAGTTGTAGATAGCTATGAGGTCACCCCTGAGCCTTCTCTCTGGGCTAAACAACCCCAGCTCCATCAGAGTTCCCAAGAGGGGTTCCCAACCACACTTTCATTTGCCCCCCCTGCCTCCCCAATCGTATCCCAGTATCTGTCTTCTGTGCCAGTTAAGCAAGGAAGATCATCTGGGGGGAGTTAGAAGCAGGAATTAATTAGTTGGGTTACACAGATTCAGCTAGAAGCCAGGGAGAGAGAGAGATCAGCAGCCAGAGTGACCCTGAGCAGCTCTGCCTTATCTTTGAGTTCTTTCGTATGTCTCAGTAAACGAATGAGTGAAGGAGACATCATCAATGTTTTCCTTTCTCAGCCTATAATCTAATTTCTCATTAAAATCTTCCAACTAGCCTCAAACCAGCACACCTAGGTGCTCAGCATATGGGGGTTCAGAGTTCTATGAGGTATGGCCAGGACATCCCAGAAGGCTGAACACAGGAGGACAGAGCTCCTCCTTTACTCTAGAATCTGTTCCATACCATCTTTCCCTACTGCTCATGCACATACTTGCAAGCCCTGTTTCCCCTGGATCTTATGTCTCAGTAACCTAGTGATTATATTGGCCTGTTGTAACTTCTGATCAAAAATGTATTATCTCTTTCCTCTTACAAGCTCTAAAGGGAATTAACCTGGGGTTTTGGGCTTCTCTTTTAGGCTTGGTCAAGGCTTTTTGGTTAATTTATCTCCCCTTTACCCTTTCTATAAGCTCTTGAGAATGAGGACTTCTGCAGTACAAAGCTGCTCTTTTGAAGACTTCAGGCATGACCAGATCCTGACAAATGACAGGAGGATTTTGCTGGCACGTCAACCAAAATCATTCCCAACTTTTCCCGCGTTGCTTCTTCTGCTCTCTTCTGATTGTTTGTTTCGTCCACAGGCCCTGCTCTCGGTGCTGAGGGAAAGTCACCGCACCAGAACCGTGTTCAGAAAAGTTGGTGGGTTTGTCTATGTCACATCCTTGCTTGTTGCTATGGAAAGATCTTTGTGCTCTCCACCTAAGAACGGCTGGGAGAAAGTAAACCAGAACCAGGTGTTTGAGCTGCTGCACACCGTGTTCTGCACGCTGACGGCAGCCATGCGCTATGAGCCAGCCAACTCCCACTTCTTCAAAACAGAGATCCAGTATGAAAAGCTGGCAGATGCCGTTCGGTTGCTTGGCTGCTTCTCAGACTTGAGAAAAATAAGTCCCTTGAATGTCTTCCCGTCGAACACACAACTGTTTCAAAGGCTGCTGGAGGATGACCTGATATCCCTGGATTCGGTGTCACCCACGCTGAGACACTGCAGCAAACTTTTTATTTACCTCTACAAGGTTGCAACAGACTCTTTTGACAGGTATGAAGGGTTTTTTCCTTTTTCTCCTCTTTCTTCTACCTGCCCCTCTTCCCCAAAATAGTCTTCTTCAAATATGTGAATATTTCGATGCAGATTTCTGTATTTCCATTTGAATCTTCTTTTTTTTGTTCCTTCACTCCCATGAGAGATGAATATAAGGTGGCAACATCTGCAGTCTCAGTAGAAAGGAAGGATCATACACAAATATAGTGCTGCGCTGGTAGGAGGTGTCCCTGCTCATGGCAGGGGGGTTGGAACTAGATGATCTTTAAGGTCTCTTCCAACCCAACCCATTCCGTGATTCTGTGGTTCTAAGCTACCTCATTAAGTTCCTTTTCTTTTTCCCCTTTTTCTTTTTTATCCATTTTATTTTTTTTCCTTGTCTTTTTTTTTTCCCCCCTTCATTTTTTTGTCACTTGTAGTCTTTTTTTCCCTTTTCTTTTTTTCCCCTTTTAATTTTTTTCCCCGTCTTTTTTTTTCCCCTTGTCTTTTTTTTCTTCTCCTGTCACCTTCAGTGATCTCTTCAGTGACCATCATCATTCTTCCATCTTTCTTACATTTTATCTCATCATTCTTTGTAAAGTTTTGGTTGATTTTATTTCTTCCCCATGCTGTTTTTTCCTGAATTCACCAAGGCTTTACTTTCTCCTCTCAATTTCCGCTGTTTGCCATTGAAAGGTGTCCTGTTTAGCTGCTGTGGTCTCATCAGTAAAGCTCTGAGCAGGAGTGCAGGGTGATGCACCCTTTGCATGCCCCCCCCCATGCTTCCCTGCTGCCTGTCGCTCAGTTGTGCTGTCTGTGATGGTTCTGAAGAATGAGTCTTGCTAACAGTTTTATTGGTGCTTTTGTAGAACTAACAAGCTTATGGCCTCTGGTTTCTTCTCTAACCTCTCTGTCCTACCCCTGTCTGTTTTGTCTGTAGTCGTGCAGAACAGATCCCTCCTTGCCTGACAAATGAGACTTCTCTCCCCTCTCCCTGGGGTACGCCAGCTTTGTCCAGGAAAAGGTACCGACCCTTCAAAGAGAAGTTGATCTTGCTTCTGGTTTCTCTCTCACTGTTTTATTTCTTAATTTTGGGTTCTCTCTTTTTTTTTTTTTTAATCTCTCAAGGTGCAATTTATTGATTTTTATTTTTTTTTGAGACGTGCATTTCTGTGCTCATTTGATAAAACACTTTACAAAGGTATGTTTCATCCCTATTTTCATCCCAGGCAGTGATGCTAATTCTAGAGAGCAGAGATGTCTCCAGGTTCCTGAGGCAATTCAAGTTAATTTCACAATTCAAAACCAAACAAGGTCCAGTGTAAGAAATTATTTAAGGGAGGTGTAAATGACACTCTCAGGAGCAGTGCAAGGAAGATCAGGCTATGAGAGTGGTGAAGTACTTGAACAGATTGCCCAAAGAGGTGATAGAGACTTTCAAGGTCAGACTTGATGGGCCCTGAGCAACCTGATCTAGTTGGAGGTGTTCCTGCTGGGTTAGACAAGATGACCTCTGAGGGTTCCTTCCAGTCTCATGTATTCTGTGATAGTATCTTAAATTTTGCAGCAGGATTTCTTTTGCCTTGACTAATTATTGAAGAAAAGGTACTCTGAGTAGGAAGGAGAATGGCTTCTTAAGGTGCTCATTTGGTAGCAGTTGCACAGAATGCAAAATAAAGCATGAACCTGTCAGAATTTGACTAGGAGATGATGCAGAGGCAGACTAAATGAAAAGGTTTGGAAAGACAGTAGAAATCCAGCCCCCACTTCCCTCCCAAGCTGCTGCTCTTTGGTAGACCTTTCTTTCATGTTACTTTTAAAAACAAGTGTAGTGAGTCAAAATCAGTCTGACTTACAGGCCTGTGTAAGGATGGAAAGGAGTTTTTGTTGTTTCACATCTTCGTCTTGGATTGAGGCACCCTCAGCAAGTTTCTGATAGTACCAAGCTGTGTGCTGTGGTTGACATAACAGAGGGAAGGGGCTGAGGGACCTTGACAGCCTGGAGAAGTGGGCCCAGGCCAATGGGTTCAAGTGCACCTGGATTGGGGCAATCTCAAGCTCAAATCCAGACTGGTTGAAGAGGGGCTCAAGATCAGTCTGCTGGAGAAGGCCTTGGGGGTGTCATTTGGTGCCAAACTCCCCAGGAGCCAGCAGTGGTCTAACCCTGGGTTAGCCAGACCCTACCCCGGATTACCACATGTGGACAATATACTTCTTCTTGCTTGTGTATGGCTTAGGGCTTGCTGTCAGGTTTTATGTTTGGAATGTAAAATATTTGGCAAAGAGAAGCAGCTGAAGCTGCTTTTGGAAAGTACTCTGGAAGGAAATGTTTGGCCTTGAGCCGGACAGGAAAGAGAAGCCTTTTCCTCCTTAGCTGAGAGAGATTTCCCAAGTCATACCTGGCTATTCTGTGAGGACTGCCTTAGCCAAGCTCCTTTTCCCAGCAGCCCAGCAAGCCTGGCTTTCCTCTCTTTTCCAAGACTGAAGCGTTTAAGAGCCAACGTAGCTGTTGCAAAATCTTAGCTGCCTGAATCCTGTCCCTGTCATTTACTCTGGAGGAAGGTGAAAGAAAACAGTGCTTCCTGTGGAACTTTTTCACAACGGTGGCCTCTGTATTACCCTCCAGCATTAAGCACTGCCTTTTGCTGTACTTTGCTCTTCTCCCAAGTGTAAGTGGCCTGGCTACTCAGGCCAAATTGAAATTTGTTCAGGCTCAAATTCAGTGAATTTGAGGAATTCAGTGAATTCCTGAAACACACAGGTGTGTGGAGGCTTGCAGCAGAGCAGAGCGCATGCAGTGCCTGCCAAACAAGAGCTGATCCCAGGGTGCAGTGACTCAGAGTGCCAGATGGATAAAATGTGGTTTTGTGTATCTATGAATAGGTATCTTAGAATTCCTTTGGTCTGCTCTTTTGTGATGCTGAAAATGCAGACCGTGGTGTGTAAAGGGGAGGTAAAGCATGCCCAAGAGCTGCTTTGAGCAATTCAGCTAAGGACCAGTATAGGAATATGGGTCCTTGCTGAGTGCTTCACAAACAAAAAAGAGTCCTTTGGATGGTAAAAAATGGTGTAAGACTCAAAGCAAAAGTGGACAGAAAGTGATCCAGCTGGCCTGGTGACTTTTCAGATGCTTTTTGTAAAACCATGATTTCAAGTGAAAAAAACCCAAACCACCAAATAGTCAGGGCTAATCTATTCCAAAAGTCTGTTTGAGCAGCTGTCTGCTTTCTCACGCTTGCTCAGCATCGTGTTTGTCATTCCTGGTGCACTGAGTACCACTAACTGGGATCTTCCTGCTCTCAAGAATGAGCAGCTTGGCTTTTGTAGCCCATTATTATTTGATTCTCTCTCTTTTTTACATGTCAGATACAGTCAACTTCTGTTGAAGTTGACTCTTTGGAGAGAAGTGTTTTCTCTTCTCTTTCTGTTTTCTGTCTGCTTTGCTTCCCCTGGCTCTCCCTTGTTGCTGTGCCCTGGTTTGCTGCCTTTTGCCTGCAAGGGACAGCCCTGTGGTGTTTGGCCAAAAGAGACTGCACACAAACACAGATAGCACAGCTCTGCTTTTGAGGCACGATCTGCAATGATCTAGACAGGCTCTCCCTGCACCGCTGTGCTGTAGCCACAGCTTATTCCATGAGGTGAATGTGATAGTGCAGGTCAGGATGCACAGAAGTAAAATCGGTACTTAGAAGTGGATGGTCTAGCAGGAGCTGTCCCTGCTCATGGCAGGAGGGGGTTGTAACTACATCATCTGTAAGGTCCCTTGGAAACCAGCAGGCAATATTGCGTCTCCAAGGAAAATGCTTACATTGAGTTGTTACTTCTTATAAATAAGAATATATGAAAAGTACTGTGGGAACATAAGTGTCTTCCTTTTGTTTCTTGGTTTGGGTTTGGGGTATTTTTGTTGTGGTGAACCTGAGCCTTTTGAGTTATCTTTTGCATCTCAAGTACCGTCTTGAAAGAATCTGTTCAGTAAGCTGCTCTTGCTGTTTGTGTGATGAATCTTGTGCTGAAAGAACAGCATCAGGCTGATAGCTCCGAGGGTTTCAATGAGAAATGCACCTACAGCTCTCAGCACAAGTGGTTGCCTTCTAAGCCACTGTGTTAAAGCCTCCTCTCCCTGGTGCAGGCTAAACTGATTGAAGGTAAAACTAAATTGCCACAGCAGTCATGGATAGCCTGAGAGCATCAGGGCTGCTGGCAAGAGGTAGAGCAAGAGCAGCTTTTAGTTCCTGCTTAGAGATTGCTGAGGCTTTGTTGCTAGCACTTTAATCACTTGTTAATGAAAAGCAAGTGGGGGGGAGTGTATTCAGAACTAAATTCATCCCCCAGACCAAGCTGCGCTCAATGTGTGCACCCACCACAACTAGAATGGAGAGCAAGGCAAAAATGCAACGTTTAGGTTGTTCTAAATTCTTAGCACCCAAAGAATGGACTTCAGAGTTGATGCATAATTAAGAGGTTGAAACACTTGTGTGCTGTGTCTGGGGAAAGGTGTCCCATAGAGCTGAGAAGAGGAAAGGATTTAGTGCTTTTGAGTGAGGGAGGAGATAGGAGTAAAGGAGACCAGTTCAATGTCAGAGCTGTTTGAAAACTGCTGAGTGGATAGCAGATGGGTGTTTGTAACCATGGGATGTTTTCTGTCCTGCAGGCACACATATCATTCTGTTTCAACACCTCCTGTTTGCCCTCAGAAAAACATAGCTGATGTGAAAGTCCAAACAGGCCTCCCGTCCTCACAGAGCTCCGATGCCGTCATCATCCACCCTGGGGCTGTGCTTGCCATGCTGGACCTTCTGGCCTCTGTTGGGTCAGCCACACACCCTGAGGTAGGGGGAAACATTCTGCTCTTGAGCTTTGAGAGTGGCTGGGACAAAGGATGGCTGTGCCAAATGGAAGAATGAGATCAAGTCCTTGTGTTTTGTGCTGAGAAATGAAGGTATTTCATACATGAATCAAGTTCATAGAATCAGGCAGGTTGGAAGAGACCTCCAAGCTCATCCAGTCCAACCTAGCACCCAGCCCTAGCCAATCAACCAGACCATGGCACTAAGTGGCCTATCCATTCTTTTCTTGAACACTTCCAGGGACAGTGACTCCACCACCTCCCTGGGAAGCCTGTTCCAAAGCAAATCACTCTGTGAAGAACTTTCTCCTAATATCCAGCCTAGGCGTCCCCTGGTACGGCTTGAGGCTGTGTCCCCTCCTTCTGTCGCTGGGTGCTTGGGAGAAGAGCCCAATCCCACTTGGCTACAACCTCCCTTCAGGTAGCTGCAGAGAGCAATGAGGTCTGCCCTGAGCCTCCTCTTCTGCAGGCTGCACATCCCCCAGCTTCCTCGGCCTCTTTTCACAGGGCTGTGCTCCAGGCCTCTCACCAGCCTTGCTGCCCTTCTCTGAACATGTTGCAGGACCTCAACATCTGCTTGAATTGAAGGGCCCAGAGCTGGACACAGTACTCATGCCAGAGTTCAGTGACTGTGGAACACTGAGGTCGGACAGAGTTTTATTGCATGGCCTTTGTTTTGATTGGCTCTGGTGAGACCCTACCTGAAGTTGCAGTGAGGTGAGGGTTGGTCTCTTCTCTTTAGTATCAGGTGATAGAGGTGGTGATAGAACAAGAGGAAATGGCCTCAAATTACTCCAGGGAAGGTTTGAATTGAATATTAAGAAAAATATCTTCACTGAAGTCTTGTCAAGCCCTAGAACAAGCTCCCCAAGGAAGTGGTGGAGTCACCGTCCCTGGAAGTGTTTAAAAGCTTTGTAGATGTGGTGCTTGGGGATGTAGTTTAGTGGTGGAGTTGGCAGTATGAGGTTTATAGTTGGACTGGATGACCTTACAGGTCTGTTCAACCTAAACAACCCTATAGTTCTACCTTGTTGCTAGGGGTAGCTCAGCAGTCACAGAAATAATCCTTGGTGCACTCTTAAGCACACAAAATTTCTGAAGTGACTTCTGCTGAGGAAAGGGAGAGGTTAGTTTAACCATCCCTGCCTGAGTGCTTTTTCTTTTTTATTGTCATGATATTCCTACATATTTATCATGACTTTTTTCCATCCAGAGGTGGAAGTGTCTCCTCACATACCCCCAGCACATCTCTCCTGTGTAGTTCTATTAGTAGTTTCCTTTTCATTGTCTTGCTTTTATTTGCCTTCTCAGTTTGCCTCTTCTCAAGTTGTGTGCTCTTCTTTTCCCAAGCACGCTCTGGATCTCCAGCTGGCAGTGGCCAACATCCTGCAATCTCTGGTGCACACAGAGAGGAACCAGCAAGTCATGTGTGAAGCTGGGCTCCATGCACGACTCCTCCAAAGGTGCAGTGCTGCTCTGGCTGATGAGGACCACTCGCTGCATCCACCACTCCAGAGGATGTTTGAGAGGCTGGCTTCTCAGGCACTGCAGCCCATGGTGCTGAGGTCAGAAAGATCCCACCGACATTGTGTGAAAGAAGTGCGGGAGTGTGAGATGAGAAGGGGCTGGAAAGATCTGGGGGTGCACAGCTTGAAGAAGCTGCTCCTTTCTGCATGGCAGAAAGGGTAGTAGGGCCGTTGCCATCTCTGCTGGTACTGGAAAAGGAAGCTCGAGGAGTTGAGATTATGCTGACCCATTTGGTAATCCCCATCCAGCTGCTGGATGCTCTGAATTGCTTCCTAGCTTCTGGGGAGACCTTCTTGCAGCCTTGCAATATGAAAAAGAATGTTTGTAAGATGAACAGAAATAGACTTTCTACCAGGGTTGCGATGACAGGACCTGGGGCAATGGCAGCCTGGGCTGCACAAAAAAAAAGCGTGGCCAGGGATGGAGAGAGGGGATCCTGCCCCTCTGCTCTGGGGAGAACTCAGCTGCACTGCTGTGTTCAGCTACAGAGTCCACAATACAGAGAGAGAACATGGACCTGATGGAACAGGTTCAGAAGAGGCCACAAGGATGCTTGGGAGCTGGAGCATCTCCACTGTGAGGACAGGCTGAGGGAGCTGGGGTTGTTCAGCCTGGAGAAGAGAAGGCTCTGGGGAGACCTAATAGCAGTCTGTCAGTACCTGAGGGGGTCTACAAGAAGGCTGCAGAAGGACTGTTTGCAAAGAGCTGCAGGAACAGGACTAGGGACAGTGGTTTGAGATGAGAGCAGAACAGATTTAGGTTGTTAGGATATTAGGAGCAAGTTCTTTACAGTGAGGATGTTTGAGCGCTGGAACAGGTTGTCCAGAGAGCTAGGTGAGGCACCATCCCTGGACATATTCAAGGTGACACTTGACAGGGCTCTGGGTGATCAGATCTAGTTGAGGATGCCCCTTCTGACTGCAGGGTGGGATTGGACTGGATGACCTCTGGAGGTCCCTTTCAACCCAGGTGATTCTTTGGTTCTGTGAAGTGTGTTTCTTGTAATGATGCATCAGTTTTCCTCAGTTAGAAGTTAGGTTTATTACAAGTAGTCGCTGTCTTTTCTTCAAGTGCTGTCGGATTTGATGCATTTCTAGGCAAAGAAATAGCCCAACTGATTTGTAAATGTTTTCTTTCTCTCTCCTAGGGAATTTTTACGCTTGGGAAATCCTTTGAACTGTGGAGCTTGGGACAAAAAGCTGTTGAAGCAGTATCGAGTGCATAAACCCAGCTCGCTGAGCTTTGAGCCCGAAATGAGAAGTAGGTCCTGAAGTGTCCAGAATGCTTCCCTATCACTCCTAGCTGCACACTCATCTCACATTTATAGATAAACATCCATCAAACCCTAGCATCTTCCCAGATTTAGATGAATGTGTACACTTGCAGCCCAGAGAGCCAGCCCTGTCCTGGGTTGTATCAAGGGAAGTGTGGGCAGCAGGCTGAGAGGCAATTCTTCCCCTCTGCCCTGCTCTGGTGAGACCTCACCTGCAGCACTGTGTCCAGTTCTGGAGCCACTATTACAAGAAAGATCTGGATGTGCTGAAGTCTGTCCAAAGCGACTGAGGAACCTGGTGTTGTTTAGTGTGGAGTAGAGGAGGCTGAGGGGAGACCTCATTGCTCTCTATAGCTCCCTGAAAGGAGATTGGAGCCAGGAGGTCAGTCTCTTCTCCCTAGAATCAGGTGATAGAATGAGAGGAAATGGCCTGAAATGGTGCCGGGGAGGTTTAGGTTGCCAATGAACAGCCTGAAGATGCCTGCCTTTAGCAATGCTGTGTTGTCTCTTGGCTTGCACTGTAGACAGCATGGTTACCTCAACGGAAGGGCTGGGCTCTGACAGCGTCTTCAGCTTGCATGAAGACAGCCACTACCGGATAAGCAAGAGCCTGCTGAAGCCAGCAGAGGGGAGCACAGTGCCCCTGACCAGAGTGAAGTGTTTGGTCTCCATGACAACCCCACATGACATCAGGCTTCACGGGTCAGCCGTCACTCCGGCATTCATTGAGTTTGACACCTCTCTGGAAGGCTTTGGGTAAGCTCCTCCAGCCCTCTCAGCCTGGGGCACGCTGCAGTGTTTGTGTGCTTCCTTCAGAGAAAGACTTATAATGGACTGTTCACACACCCATCCAACCATTTGGGTTCCTGAGTTGGCAGACAGGGATGGAGAGCAGAATGTCCCTCCTGAAATCAAGGAAGAAGTAGTTAATGACCTGCTGTGCCACTAAGATCCTAACAAGTTCGGATGGGATTCATCCTAAGGTGCTTAGGGAGCTGGCACAAGAGCCAGCTAAGCCTCTCTCCATTGCTGGTCCTGGCTCACTGGAGAGTTCCCAGATGTCTGGAGGCTGACCAGTGTGATGCCCATCCACAAGAAGAACCAAAAGGAGGATCTGGGAAACTTGAGGCCTGTCAGCCCAGCCTTGGTGCCTGGCAAGGTTATGGAGCATCTCATCCTGAGTGCATGTACCAGTGGTGTGCCCAGCTGGCACAGAAGGCCAATGGCATCTTGCCCTGTATCAGGAACAGTGTGGCCAGCAGGACCAGGGCTGTCAGTCTGCCCTGTACTGGCACTGGGGAGGCCTCACCTCGAGCACTGTGCACCTCTGGCTCCTTACTGCAACAGAGATACTGAGGTGCTGGAGGTGGTCTAGAGGAGAGTGATGAGACTGGGGAAGGGGCTGGAGGGAAAGGCTGATGAGGAAAGGCTGAGGGAGCTGGGGTTGGTTAGCCTGGGAAGAGGAGGCTCAGGGGAGGATGTTGCAGCACTATAACTATCTGAAAGGAAGTTGTAGTAAGGTTGGGGTCAGGCAACCTTTGACAGGACAAGGGGGCATGGCCTGAAGCAGCACCAGGGGAGGGTTAGGTTGGATGTTAGGAAGCACTTAAAACTTTAACTTGGCTGTTCAGAGGACGAAAACATCACACGGTCATCATCTCTTTAAGGGAAATGTTTTGTCTTGTTGCTTAGAAAATAAAATAGAAAAGCCTCAAAACACTCTTTCTGTTCCCCAAAATGCTTATGGTTTATTTTTCCTAAGCTAGGTTTTGTTAGTGCTGAGCTTTGTTACAGTGATGTCCACAAACTCTGATGGTTACTGGGTTTGTATCTTAACAGCTGCCTGTTCTTACCAAGCTTGGCTCCCCACAATGCACCTACAAACAATGCAGTTACAACTGGACTTATTGATGGTGCAGTTGTCAGTGGAACTGGAACTGGTAAGTGCTTGGGTGTGACTGTTAGCAGGGCTTTGTGTCTGAGTGTAGCTCTCTTTGTTAGCCCTGAAGTGATAGTATGGGGCTGCACCTTGTACACCTTCTGTTGAGACCTTTTCCTGTCTGTTTTTTGGTGTGTTTCTGTGGCTTTTTGCTCCCAGGTCAGCAGAAAGCAATAAAAAAGACAAATGTGTGGTTGCTTTAAAATCCAGGAGTTTCAGTAGAAGGGTAAACTGTAATCAGAAGTCTATGAGGAACAAACCTGGCTACATTAAGAGCAAGTAGAGGTAGCAGTGTGAAGAGCAAAGAACACATGCAATGTGCTGTAGTGTTGTTCTGTTGAACTCTTGACTGAGTTTATTACAGAGGTGTAGTTACATCATCACAAAAAGCTCGTTTCACTTGCTTGCTATCCCTTATTCAGGACAAGGGGGAATGATTTGAAGCTGAGGGAGAGCAGAGTTAGACTGGATCTTAGGAAGAAGTTCTTCAGCAGAGGGATGGTGAGATTTTGGAGCAGGCTGCCCAGGGAGGTTGTGGATGCCTCCTCTCTGGAGGTGTTCAAGGCCAGGTTGGCTGAGGTCTTGAGTAACTTGGTCTAGTGGCTGGTGTCCCTGCCCGTAGTAGGGGGTTGGAGTAGATGATCTCTAAGGTCCCTTCCAACCCAAGGCATTCCATGATCTCGTATCATTCATTTTAGACAGCATCTCTTGGGGTGCTTTCTAACCTAAGCCATTCTGTGGAGTGACATTGAAGTCCACAAAGGAGAAGTCTTGAGCAAGCAGAGCTGGTATCAACCGAACTGAGTGGGATAAAAAAAGAAGAATCAGGAGGTCTTCTCATCACGAATTCTTTCAGCTGTATAATGAGCTTTCTTTTTTTTTTTTTTTTTTTTTTTCAGGTGAAAGAATTTTCCCACCACCATCTGGTTTAAGCTACTCAACTTGGTTTTGTATTGAACACTTTAGTAGCCCTCCCAATAACCACCCTGTGAGACTTCTGACGGTAGTTCGGCGTGCAAACTCCTCGGAGCAGCACTATGTCTGCCTCGCCATTGTCCTCTCGGCTAAAGACCGCTCACTGATTGTCTCAACTAAAGAGGAGCTGCTCCAAAACTACGGTAAGGGTTGTCCTGTCATCCTGACAACGTTGTGAGCAGTTTATTTGGAACCTAGTATCCAAAAGAGTTCTGTGAGATGGAGCTCCAGCTCCAGCTTCAGCAGCTCCTGGTGGGTTTTGTGATCTTACGGTAAGGGTTGTCCAGTCATGGTGACAGCATTGTAAGCATGCAAATAGAAGTTTATTTGGAATCTAGTATCCAGAAGATTTCTGTGAGATGGAGCTCCAGCTTCAGCAGCTCCTGGTGGGTTTTTAATAGTGGGAAAAATGCCAGCTGGAGATATTCTTCTAGAAATTAGGGAGCTTTCATCATTTCCTGAAGTTTGATATAGAAAGAAATATTTTTGCCAACCTCCCAGATGTTGCAGATTTGAAGGAGGTATGAAATAATTGCTTTGGGAGGGGATGCTCCCTCCCTGGAGGTGTACAAGGTCAGGTTGGACGAGGCCTTGGGCAACCAAGTCTAGTTGAGAGGCAGCCTTGCCTGTGGCAGAGGGGTTGGAGTAGATGATTTCTGAGGTCCTTTCCAAGCCAAGGCATTCTGTGATCTTGTATCATTCATTTTAGACAGCATCTCTTGGGGTGCCAATGTTAACTGCCTTTGCTCTGAAGGAGCAGTGAACTAACAGGTAGTGAAGGCTTTTTTAGCCTGGATGGTCCCAGTCCTGGAGGGCTGCTTGAAGGCCATCAGGCATTCACATCATGTTTTAATGCTTTGATCAGTTCTTCTTCTTTCAGTATCTGTGATCAAAGGTGGACTTTAATGAGATGCAGAGGAGATCTAGGCGAAGCTGGTGAGGCCGATGAGTTTGTGCTGCTGGGGGGCTTCAGGCTGAGCCATCTCCTGTCTCCTGCCCTCTCCTCCATCAGAGCCTCTAAAAATGGTCAGTTTAGACAGGCCATTGTGGCTGTGGAGGGACTGAGAGCCTTCTGCTTGTGGTGCAGGTTTAGATTTTCACCAGACTGCTACAGGGATTTACAAGTGATTATCAGAAATCTGTTCCTGCTTTTGTCCTTCCCTTTTGAGTAGCAGGCAGCAAGGAAGCGTTGATACAGCTGTGAGTACATCAGAACTCCCACAGAGCAACATAAGCTGGTGTAGAGCATTCCTTGTTTTCATGGGATGTTGGCATCACCATCTGCAGGAGTTACTCTTAGTAGAAATTAGATTCAAAACCTAAAGCTTGAGAGCTGAGGGCTCATGATGACAAAGGTATTGGAAGTGTTTGCTCACCCAGAAGACTGAATTCCATCAGGTTAGCTTTGTATTAACTGCCTTAGCTTGTGCTGGAGCTGCCAGTTGTCTGGCTCTAGTGTGTAAGCCTGTATTATCTAACTCTTCAGAAGAAATTGGATTGGAAGAGGCTTTGTCAGAAAAGATCTGAAGGTCTCTGCCTACAAAGAGAGTTTTTAAATTGGATGAGAACACTGTCATCCTGCCATGGCTGTGTCCTGGCTGGTGGTGTACTGTCAAGTGCTGAGCAGGTAAGTACCTGAAGAAGTGAGAAGACAGAGCCTCCAGCATGGGGCCTGGAAGTGCTGACAAGTCTATTGAGAGAATAAATTGGAGTAGTTGAAGGATCTTTCTTATGAGTAAGAGTTGTGTTCAGAGGTGTTTGGCTGAGAAAAAGAACTGGAGATTATTTATAGACCTGAAAGTTAGTTCCAAGTGCTCTGCTTTCCTCATTTCCCTTGGGCTATTTCTAAAGAAATGAGTGGGGTCCCTGTGCAGGCAGCTCAGGAGGCAAAGGGCTTCCTGGCTTATTTTCCTTCAATATGAAAGAACCAAGAGACACCTGGAAAGCTCCTGGTTTCATGTGAAGCATATCCTGCTGGAGAATTTTGGAGCTTTCTCTTCTTTGTGTGTGTGTGATCTTCTTGTGGGGGGAGGAATGTGTCTGTGCTTTCCAGCAGAGTGGGGACTCTGCTGCTCTCTGATGGCGAAGGTGGAAAACTGATCATGCCTTGTGAGATGAGAAACTCAAAACTGGTGAGGAGTTGCTGAGGGAATTTGGAATATTGAAGTGTGGAGAAGAGAAGGCTGGAAGGAGACCTCATTGCCCTCTACAACTCCTTGAAAGGAGGTTGCAGTGAGGTGGGGGTTGGGCTCTTCTCACATGCAAGAGGTGGTGGGATGACAGGAATTGGCCTCAAGTTGTGCCAGGGGAGATTCAGGTTGGATATTAGGAAAAATTTCCTCACAGAAAGGGTTGTTAGAACCGGCTGCCCAGGGAGAAGGTGGTGGAGTCACCATTCCTGGAGGTATTAAGAAGACCATGGATGTGGTGCTGAGGGACATGGCTTAGCAATAGTGGTGGCATTGTGAGCTCTGGGTGAGTGGTTGGAATTGCTGATCTCAAAGGTCTGTTCCATCCGCAACAGTTCTATAATTCTAAGGCAAAGGAAGAAAAGAGCTGCTGACACTGTCAAAGCTCTACTGGTTTGTGAATGGGCAAGTGTTTGAGGGCGTTCAGCCTATCAAACCGTAACAATCTGGGCTGAATACTATCTCCAGACATCTGATTTGATTCTTTTAGTTCCTGTAATTGAAAGTCTGAAGCCATTCCTGCTAATCCCATTCCTTTATTCAGGTGTTCCTGTGGTCTTTCTCAAGTACCTGCTTTCCAAACCCTTGGCTGCCCTGCATTGCTGCAGGTTGGCTTGTGCCAAGTTTAATGACTTTACAACATTTCTGCTGGTGCCCACTGACTGCTACTTTGCTTCTAGTTGATGACTTCAGCGAGGAATCATCCTTCTACGAAATTCTGCCCTGCTGTGCCCGGTTCCGCTGTGGTGACCTCATTGTGGAAGGCCAGTGGCACCATCTAGTTCTGGTGATGAGCAAAGGCATGCTGAAGAACAGCACTGCTGCCCTCTACCTTGATGGGCAGCTTGTTAACACTGTCAAGGTAAAGCCCTTCTTCATATCCTCCATTGTCCTGGCTGTGGTAATTTCTCTCTGGGCAAAAACCCATACAAGGCAGGAGCAAAAGACTACACAGCTCAGTGCCAGCCCTAGACCAGTTAAAATAATGAGTGTTTTCTGAGGCATGAGTTGTAGTAATGCTGAAGTGGATATGTGGCATTGAAGCGCAAACCCAGGCTGGACAAAGAAGGGCTTAAGAGCAGTCTGCAGGGGAAGAAGGTGAGGGTGTCAGCTGGTGGCAAACTCCCCAGGAGCCAGCACTGGTTACTGGCAGCCCAGAGCCAGCTGTGTGCTGGCTGCAGCCAGAGCAGGGAGAGCAGGAGCACAGGGAGGGGATTCTGCCCCTCTGCTCTGCTCAGACCACATTTGCAGCATTGCCTCCAGTTCTGGTGCCCCCACCACAAGAAGGACCTGGAGCTGCTGGTGAGGATCCGGAGGAGGCTGTGATGGTGATCAGAGAGCCGGAGAACCTCCTCTATGGGGACGGCTGAGGGAGTTGGGGCTGGAGAAGAGAAGGCTATAGAGAGACCTTAGAGCAGGCTCCCAGTGCCTGAAGGGCACTACAGGAGAGCTGAGGAGGAACCTTTGGCAAGGGATGGGAGTGACAGTGGCTTTTAGCTGGAAGAGGGGAGATTGAGGCAAGAGATGAGGAAGAGATTGTTGAGAGTGAGGGTGGGGAGACACTGGCACAGGTTGCCCAGGGAGGTTGCGGATGCCTCTCCCCAAAGGTGTTCAAGGCCACATTGGTTGAGGCCTTGAGCAACCTGTTCTAGTGGTAGGTGTCTCTGCCCGTGACAGGGAGGGTTGGAACTGGATGATCTTTAGGGTCTCTTCCAACCCAAACTGTTCTGTGGCTCTGTGCACATGAGACAAGTGTGGCACAGCGATGCTGATGCTCCTTAGAAGGATCACCAAAAGCTGAAGATGATCACCACGTGTTACATTGCAGCCTTTTGGGACCTCCTCTGGCTTGCAAAAAGCTTTCCTGTGTTGCTGATGTGTCTCCTTTGTGCAGATGGCAGCCAGCCTCTCACTAACCCTCCCCATGTCTCTCCCTTGCAGCTGCACTACATTCATAGCAGTCCCAGTGGCTCTGGTTCTGCCAACCCCCCCGTGGTCAGCACTGTCTATGCCTACATTGGCACCCCCCCTGCCCAGCGCCAGCTCTCCTCCCTGGTCTGGCGCCTGGGCCCTACGCACTTCCTGGAGGAAGTTCTGCCTGCCCCAGGGGTCAGCACCATTTATGAGCTGGGACCAAACTACGTTGGCAGCTTTCAAGCAGTATATGCACCATGTAAGTACAGCTCACGGGGCACCTCTTGTCATGGCCCAGGTGTGCTAGGATGTTTGGTGTGTGTGTGTGAGCAGAAGAGGTTGGAGAGGAGAGTGTGCAGGAGCTCCATGTTGGTAGGCAGAAGATTAGTAGCTGCTGTTGGCAAGGATGGTGGAAATCATCCCGTTGGAGTGGGTCCAGAGGAGGCCATGAAGGTGAACAGAAAGTTGGAGCACCTCTCCTATGGGTACGGGCTTAAAGAGTTGGGGCTGGAGAAGAGAAGGCTCCAGGGAGACCTCAGAGCACCCTTCTAGTACCTGAAGGGAGTTACAGGAGAACTGGGGAAGGACTGTTTCCAAAAGCCTGCAGTGACTGGATGAGGGGCAATGGTTTGAAATTAGAGCAGAGCAGATTTAGATTGGATGTTAGGAAAAAAAATCTTTACAATGAGAGTGGTTGAGCACTGGAACAAGTTGTCCAGATAGGTGATGGGGCCCTATCCCTGGAGATAGTCAAGGTGAGGCTCAACAGGGCTCTGGACAACCTTATGTGAGGATGCCCCTGCTGAATGCAGGGGCATTGGACTGGATGGCCTTTGGAGGTGCCTTCCAACCTGTGTGATTCTATGGTTGTATGACCATGTGACATCTCAGCTGTCAGTGAAACCTTTCTTCTATATCTACTCTGCAGTATAATTTGTTCCAGGTTTTACTTTTTAAACTGAGAACAAACTCAATGCTTTTACTGAAGTAAGCTTTTCTTTTGTCTTTAAGGCAGAGATTCAAAGTCTGAAGGAATTAACCCATCTCCAGTATCTTTGGTGCCAGAAGAGAAAGTGTCTTTTGGTCTCTATGCACTGTCAGTTTCTTCGTTTACAGTGGCAAGAATAAGGAAAGTTTACAACAAGTTGGATAGTAAAGCTATTGCCAAACAGGTATGTTGGGAAATGAGTTGGTTCCTGTCTCCCACTTGCTTGGCCTTCCTCTGAACTTCTATCGAGGCAGTTTGCTCAGTGCAGGCAGGAGCAAGACTGTACTGGTTAGAAGTACCACTGAGGTCAGATTCAGATCACCCCCAGGGTGGAGTCAGGATGATCTGGGATCAGGTTCAGACCACCCCTAGGAGGGTTTAACCCTTCACAGTCATTATGGATCCCTTCCAACTTGAGATATTCTGTGATTATATATCCTTGCCCACAAGATGGAGATTTGGACTGGATTATCTTCAGAGGTCCTTTCTAACCCAAACCAGATCTGGTGGGATTATTTTTGAAGTTAGCTTCATTGTCCTTAAGCTCTGTAGACTAGAGATGTCTGTTTCCTTTAGAGACTGTCTCAATGCCTCCAGCCTGTGCAGGTTTGCTCTGTGGTACTTGGTCTCTGTCGTGGGAGGAAAATAACACAAGTTCTGTCCAGGCTTGCATACAAAACCCTCTTCCCTTTAGCCTCTGCTCTTTTCCTTGTTTTGTTCAGCTGTCCATTTCTTCCCATGAGAATGCCACACCTGTGAAGCTGCTCCATAACTCAGCAGGACATCTGAATGGGCCAGCACGCTCCATTGGGGCAGCCTTGATAGGATACTTGGGTGAGTTGAGTGCTTGACAATATGTTGGAAAAAATTATTAATTACTTGTTCTTGTAAGAACCTAGCTCTAAAGGATAAATCACGTAATTAAAGTTAATAGTATGTTTTAAAATTCATTTGACATTTAAATATTTTATGGTCATACTATTTAATATATTTTTCCTTTTTTACTAACATAGAATGCTTCAGCTTATGAGTTATCATTGTGAAAATGATAGTTACCTTAGGTCACAAACTATTTTCTGGCCACAAGTGGTGTTCCCCAGGGCTCAGTACTGGGGTCAGTTCTTTTACATTATCTTCATCAGTAGTTTGGACAGGGTCATCAAAGGTAGATGACACCAAGCTGCCCAGCAGAGAAAGACCTGGGGGTGCTTGGTGACAGCAGCTGAAGAAGGCCACCAACATCCCTGACCTGGATCAGCAATAGTGTGGCCAGCAGGGGTAGGAAAGTGGGCCTCACCAGTGCTGAGCACACTTTGAGTTCTGGTTTCAGCTTTGGACATTAAAGGGCTGGAGCATGTCCAGAGAAGGGCAACAAAGCTGGCAAAAGGGCCTGGAGAACAGGTCTGATGGTTTGGCAGCAGACTTAGTGGAGTTATAGAAAGGTTGGATTTGATGATCTTAAAGGTTGTCTCTGACTGAAATGAGCCTTTCATTCTGTGATTTCCTTTGCCTCCTTCTGAAGTTCATAGTTCCTCCAGTGACATTCTGGTCATGATTCAAGCAGTGCTAGAATGCAGACCCTTTACATGTACTCACAGTGATTTCCTAGAAGAATTAGATTTGATTTGCTATTAATTTATTTCCTCTGCTTGTACTCAGGAGTAAGAACATTCGTCCCCAAGCCTGTTGCCACTACGCTGCAGTACATTGGTGGAGCTGCTGCTATTCTGGGACTTGTAGCCATGGCATCTGATGTAGAAGGGCTGTATGCAGCTGTGAAGGCCTTGGTCTGTGTGGTGAAGAGCAATCCACTAGCCAGCAAAGAAATGGAAAGAATTAGAGGTTATCAGGTATGTAAGAAATGTCCTACCCCTGCCCGTGCTGGCCCAACGTCACTGCCTGGCCTAGCAGGTCCCGTGGCAGCTCTTTGTTGTGTTGTGCTAGCCTGCCTTTCTGATGGGAAGTTTACTGAGCTCTCTGTTCCTAATCCTCAGGGCCTAGATACCGTCTGCAGTGCAGCTGAGCTGAGGGGTGTCCCAATGTGCCCCTTTCCTACTCTTAATACCACTTCCAAGCTTTTTGGTTGAGAATATCACTTATCAGATACATACTTTAAAGATCTTTTCAGAAGGGATACAGCCATTCCATCCGTACTCCTTTGAGCTTAGACAACATTGTTGTGTGCTCCAGGCTGCTAATCCTCTTTCTGTTTCCTTGTTGAAGTTGCTGGCAATGCTGTTGAAGAAGAAACGCTCCCTCCTGAACAGCCACATCCTTCATCTGACCTTTTCCTTGGTGGGAACCGTGGATAGCGGGCATGAGACATCCATTATTCCAAATTCTGCTGCCTTCCAGGATCTGCTCTGTGATTTTGAAGTATGTAGAGCTGCATAGAAAAGTGGGAGTGATGGTATGGGTGCTCCCTCCCTGGAGGTGTTCAAGGCCAGGTTGGATGAGGCCTTGAGCTACCTGTTCTAGTGGGAGGTGTCTCTGCCTATGGCAGGGGGTTGGAATTGGATGAGCTTTGAGGTTCGTTCCAACCTAAACCATTCTATGATGACAGTGCTGAGTAGTAATGAAGTCATATGCTGGAATATTGAGCAACAGCAAACTAGGTTGTTACCCTGAGAACTTCCTGTCCTGTCTGTGGTACCATGAAGCAGCTGAACAGTAAGACCATTGGCCACTTTGCCTTGAACTGCAGCACAGGAAAGATAAGCAGCTGTTGGGAGAGAGTCAACAGGAGGCCACAAAAATTATCAGAATTGATCAGAAATGTGAGGAGAGACTGAGACATTTGAGTTTGTCCAGCCTGGAGAAGGCTTCAGGGAGACTTTATTGAAGCCTTTCAGTAATTAGAGGACTTGAGAAAGATGAGGACCATCAAACTCTTTAAGTTTTCAGCATGATATCCTTGCAGAGAACATGCTTGGTACCAGCACGTGTGTCTTTAGTCTTTGCTAGTACAGATGTAACAACACTTGTTTGAAGCTGAAGGATAGACAGTTGAGTACCTTGCAGTCAGGCTGAGTGCAGTGACCAGGTAAATAGTCTGGCAGATGACAGGTTTAATCTCTTCAAGCCTTTCATAATCTTTGGCGTATCAATGTCAGATTTCAATCTTAAAGTGGATTTGTCTGCAGAACGTCTCATTGTTTGCTCTCTGTTTCAGGTCTGGCTTCATGCACCCTATGAGCTTCATCTGTCACTGTTTGAGCACTTCATTGAACTTCTCACCGAGTCAAGGTATGAGCTGGCATCAGCTTAGCAACGAGGGTTCCAGGACTGGGCAGTATTTAAAGGATGCTCCAGTTTTCAATTGCCATCTCCTTCCTTTCTTCCAGTGAAGCAGCAAAAAACGCCAAGCTGATGAGGGAATTCCAACTCATCCCAAAACTGCTCCTGACTCTTCGAGATATGTCTCTATCCCAGCCTACTATTGCTGCCATTAGTAATGTGCTGAGCTTCTTGCTTCAAGGCTTCCCTAGCAGCTATGACTTGCTCAGGTAGTTCACAGTTGTCACAAATCATGCTTTTCTTTGTTTTGTTATGTTGGTAATCTTGGTCAGAAATGCTTCATGGTCATACTGCTGTGGAGTGAGTAACACCAAGTGGTCCTGTACAGAATTGTTTCAGGAACCAGACCGAATTAGACCAATAAATGAAATGAAATTCAGTTTGTGTCTAACCAGGTATGACTGAATGATTAAACTGGCTCACTGCAGGCAACAAGCAAAGCTGCTTTGTTGTAGCTCTTTTGTTCATGTGAAGCACTGAGCGCTTCTATTAAACACCACTGAGTACTCCTTGAGGTGGAACATGATGGTTACTTCTGGTTGTAATGCAGCTTTGATTGTTCTCCTTCATGAAAGATTTAGTTCAAGATTTTGTCGTAGCCATCACTGTTCAAAAAACGATTGAAGGCTGTCAGGTATAGTACTGCTAATTATGCCTGCTGGAAGTGACACAAAGAATTGCAATCCATGCACACAGAGGAGTATTTGGAGTGCTTTTCAGTGAGTTCACCTCCAGAAATGGATGAATTTTTCTCGTCCTCTACTTCATTCTACTGGGATTTGATAAAACATTGCAGGGCTTGGAGTAATTTCTTGCGTGGGCATGGTCATGTTTTCAGCTTCTCATTTTAAGTACAATTAAAGGAATTAGAAGCACCTGCCTGAACATCTTACCTGTCTTTGGCTTAATTTTGGAGACCCCAAAAAGATGATTGAAGAAGAAACCAGTTGGATTTATGCTTAAATGGCTACAGAACAGATTGTAGAATGCCTGAATGTTCCTTGCTCTCCTTACTGGAAATAAAAATGAAAACTATGGTGTAACTTGGGAACAATTATACTTGCTAGGGAGCCTTTCATCTTAGGAAAGAGCAATATGTTGCATCTCCTTTCTTGAGATGCACATCATAATTTTGCCTTTGCTTTTACTTTGGTTTAATTCTGGAGGACCCAAAAAAGATGACTGAAGAATAAACCAGTTGAGTTTATGCTTAAATGGCTACAGAACAGATTGTAGAATGCCTGAACGCTCCTTGCTCTCCTTGCTGGAAATAAAAATGAAAACTATGGTATAACTTGGGAACAGTTATACTTGCTAGGGAGCCTTTCAGCTTAGGAAAGAGCAATATGTTGCATCTCCTTTCTTGAGATGCACATCATCATTTTGCCTTGGAAAACCATGACCTAGGGTGGAGTACTCACGAGGTTTGTTGTAATACCTGTTCAACTGGTGCTGCTCCTTTTTGCTAGGACTTGTTGGTATCTCTTGGTTTCCTTTCCTGAATTCTAGCGTTTTCAGGGTCCTTTACCTGCAGACTTCAACAATTCCATTTAATTAGTACCCATTAGTTTGGGGTTTGCCTAGTAACTTTAAATGGAGACTCTTCAGATGTGAGAAGTTGAGGATTTAGAGTCCATCCCTCTCACTAGTGTTATGCTTTTCTATTGAAGGGGAGAGTGCATCTGTCACATCAATGAATGATGTTTTTTCTCTGTGCATCAAGGTTTGGACAGTTCATCTCTTCCACCTTACCTACATTTGCAGTCTGTGAGAAATTTGTGGTCATGGAAATAAACAACGAAGAAAAGCTGGACAGTGGTAAGTGTTGGCATGGATTTGTCATCTCTTCTGTGCTTTAAATCTGTGAAATGCAGCAGGAGTGTCACTGGCAGCATTGGCATTTGGCTCTAACCTGGCTGCCAGTTGGCTCTGGTACTTCAGTGTTCAATAACTGTTAGTTTTCAATATTGTGTACAAAGCAGTGCAAAAAGGAGCTGTTTCCCTTCATCTAACCCTGCATGGGCATGGTCTGTTTCCTCCTCTTCCTGATTCAAATCAGTTGTGCACCTCTGCTTCTTTGTGGGGAGAGAAATAAAGCCTGCTAGGTGTGGAGAAGGTGAAAGAATGAACTAAGGAATCCTTACTTTAGAATCACAGAATTGTTTCAGTTGGAGGAGACCAGGAGGTCTTGAAGAAAGGTGTGGCTATGGCAGCTGGGGATGCGGTTTAGTGGCCGTGGTGGTGTGGGTTCATCGTCAGACTGGATGACCTTAGAGGGCTTTTCCAACCAAAACCATTCTGTGATTCTAGGATTCTTTTCTGAGAAGCTGCCATCCCCTTTTGCCCATTCTTCAAGCTGACCTAACTCTGTGGTCATGAGAATGGGGCACCAGGCAATTCTCAGCAGCATATAGCAGGCTGCCTGCACTTCAACACTGCTTCCTCACAACTTTGGTGGCATCAGGTTGCATTTGCTGATGTATGGAATTCAGGAGTAGCCTTTAAAATGCCTATTTTTGCTTTTTTTCTTCTTTATGCTTAGGAACAGAGGATGATTTTGGAGGACTTGTTTCAGCTAATCTTATTCTACTGCGGAATAGGCTTTTGGATATCCTTTTGAAACTTCTCTACACGTCTAAAGAAAAGACAACTGTTAATTTGCAGTAAGTGCAAAAAAAAAAAAACCAAACATGAGGTGGAAAAAGGCTGTAATTTTTTATTTCAGTGGGTAGAATTATACAGCCAGCCCCTGTTTGATTTGCTACTTGAGTTGCAGACAAACTGGAAGAAGCTGGGATTTAAATGAGACATTAGGAATCAGTTCTAATTGAAGGTGCTGAGGCACTGGAACAGGTTGGGCAGAGACATTGTGGAAGCTGCAATCCTGCAAGTATTGATAGCCAGGTTGGATGGAACCTTCAACAAGCTGGTCTAGTGGAAGGTGTCTCAGAGGCCCCTCCCTGTCTCTGCTGCCCACGGTGCTGGGATCAGTCCAGGACAAGGCTGGGACTGGGCTGGCAGTGCTCGCTGCCAGCTCCTGTCCATTTGATGGAAGAAAAATGATGTTTGTAAAACTATTAGTTTGAAAACTTGGAGGGACAGAGGATCACAAATGAGCAGGATGCAGTGGGAACACAGATGGACATCTGACCACTTTGATCTTTAAAGTTCTGTTATCTGGAAAGCCAGATAACAGAACCCTTTAACCCTCTCCTCTCTGGGTCTGCTTCTTGCAGCTATTTCCTCATAGTTCCATGCATGGCTATAGAGAGAAAATAAAATCCCCCAAAAGAGAAAAGCTTGTGCTGTAGAGAAAGGGAATGGCTGAGATCAGTTGGCTTCAGTAGGGCTTATCATTAGAATTGCTGACCTTAGGGTGCCTCTTTGTTCCTTACAACTGCACGTGAGGGATGATGATGCTGTGGTTTATTGAGGCACTGGGATCATATGGTGAGTTGAGAGGAGACTTTGAAACACTGTCAAGTTAAATTTTGACAAAATAGACCTTTGCAGCAGCTCATGGGTCTGTTGGAGGCACTTGGTGGCTGTGTGATGATTTGTAGGCTGTGTAGTGATTGAGCATTGGTTAATAAACCCAAATCTGTTAGAGATTTTCAGCAATATTGCTTTTAATATTAAAAATGGAAAAGCTTAAAAAAAGAGAAACATTATATCATTGGAAATATCCCTTAAAAAACAGCAACAAATGTAAGTTTTCATTGTTTAATATCGGTTTATGGGAAAAAAGGATTCTGAAAAACTTTACCTGTATGGCTCCACAAAAAAGTGTTTGGGAACTAGAATTTGTGGACAAATGTTTCCAGTCCACAGTTGGAGGACTCTCATGTAATGGAAGAGTCTCAGGAGTTGTTCTTTAATCTTCTCTTTCTGCCAAGCCAATGTGCTGCCCAGGTTCCAGTTAACAAGGTCTGATGAGCAACATTTCTTCTGGTGCAGCAAACTTAGCTAAGAATTCAGTTAACTCTTCCAGAGACCTGAGTTGTCTCAGGTCTGGAAGTTTGCACTGATTTTTGGTTTCTAGTAGGAAAAGAAATGCTGTATAATGAGACTGACTTACGGTTTTGGTTCTTTCCCCTGCCCCTCTTTTCTCTTTAATTAGGGCTTGTGAAGAACTGGTCAAGACACTGGGCTTTGATTGGATTATGATGTTTATGGAAGAACACCTGCATTCCACCACGGTGACAGCAGCCATGAGAATTCTGGTGGTCCTGTTGAGTAATCAGCCCATCCTTGTCAAATTTAAGGAAGGTCTCAGTGGTGGAGGCTGGCTGGATCAGACGGATTCTGTCCTGACCAATAAGATTGGTACTGTGCTAGGTATGGCACCTCAGGCACCTCCTGACTCAAGGCTTGTGTGCAAATAGGATCATGGAGTCGGTGGATTGGTTGGGTTGGAAGAGACCTTTTGAGAACCCTTTCAGTGAAGAAGTTTCTTCTAATATCTGACTTAAACCTCCCCTGGTGGAACCTGAGGCCATTTCCTCTCGTCCTGTTGTTAGTTACCAGGGAGAAGAGCCCAACCCTCACCTGGCTTCAACCTTCTTTGAGTTGTCAGGAGCAATAAGGTCTCCCCTCAGCCTCCTCTTCTCCACCCTAAACACCCCCATCTCCCTCAGCTGCTCCTCCCCAGCCCTGTTCTCCAGACCCATCACCAGCTTTGATGCCCTTCTCTGGACCCCTCCAGCATCTCAATATCCTTCTTGGAGTGGTGGCTCCCAAACTGACCCCAGTACTCGAGGTGTGGCCTCACCAGTGCTGAATACAGGGAGGAAACCAATTCCCTGGTCCTGCTGGCTATACTTTGTAGCAAAGATTTCATCACTCTGATTCCTGATAGATATTTTCTATTGAAGAAGTCACTTTCTGGTGGACAGAAAGCATTAGAGCCTCAGAAGAACTACTTGATCTCTGGCAGTGTCAGAATACTTCACTGTCTCTGCTGATGTGGGGACTCAACTGTCCCCCTGCCTCCTTCCTCACTTGAAAATAAGCATTTTTGCCATCATGGTGTGGGGTTGGTGGTTTGGTTTTTTTTTTTAATATATAGGTGAAAGTAGGATCACAAAAGGTGAGTTTTGTGCCTCTGGCTGCACTTAAGATAAAGAGCCTTTAGTGCTCCTTTAGTGCTTCACACCAGCTGATTAATCAGTAATAAAACAGCTCAAAGATGCCCCTGAGACATCTTTGGAAACAAATTAGCCACCCATCGACTTAAATGGGCCACGAGATTGCTGCTTGGTAAAATAAATGTCACTGAGATTGAGGTGATGCTTCCCTTTCAGCCAGCAAAATGTGGTGGATTTTTTTTTTCCAGGGGCTGGGGTGCTTTAAAAGTCTGAAATGATGATCAGAGTCAGAAAATGGGTCTGTGGGTGTAGAGTTAGGTGGTCTATATGGAGCAGTGGCATCTCTATGGTAATGGAAGGCAAGAATTGATCTTTTTGATAAAAAATCAGACATTTGAAGTAGGATTGGGTGATGTGTGTGTGGTAGTTTGTGTGCACACATCCTCCAGCCCTCTCCTCAGCCCTTAGTGAGACCACAATGATGATTGTGTCCAATTCTGGGCTCCCTGGTTCAAGCGGGACAGGGATATACTAGAGAGAGTTCAGCTAAGAGCTATGAGGATGATGAAGGGCCTGCAACATCTATCTGGTGAAGAAAGGCTGTGAGACCCTGGGGCTGGTTAGTCTGGAGAGGAGAAGACTGAGAAGGGACCTTATCAGTGTCTACAAATATCTGAAGGGTGGCTGTCAGGAGGGTGGTGCCAGATATCTACAGATATCCAAAGGATAGGTGTCAGGAGGGTGGTGCCAGGTTCTTTTTGGTGATACCCAGGGATAGGATGAGGGGCAACAGACAAACTCAATCACAGAATGTTCCATGTCAACGTGAGGAGAATTTATTTGGTGTGAGGTTACTGGAGCCTTGGAGCAGGCTGCCCAGAGAGGTTGTGGAACTTCCTTCTCTGGAGCTTTCAAGATCCATCTGGATATGTCCCTGTATGACCTGCCCTAGGTAGTCCTGCTGTGGCAGGGACCATGGACTCGGTGATCTCTGGAGGTCCCTTCCAGCCCCCACCATTCAGTGATTCATACTTTGCAGTGTTTATTCTTGAGGAGGTCCTCTCTTGAAGGTGAGTGAGCCTCTCAGGCATTGACTTTTTTACCCCTTTTGCTTTTCACCTCAGGGTTCAACGTCGGCAGGAGCGCTGGCGGCAGATCGACAGTGCGGGAGATTAACCGGGATGCTTGCCACTTCCCAGGCTTCCCCATCCTGCAGTCCCTTCTCCCCAAGCACACCAACGTGCCTGCTCTCTATTTCCTCCTCATGGCCCTGTTCCTGCAGCAGCCAGTCACTGAACTGCCCGAGAACCTGCAGGTCAGTGCACCTGGCGGCAGCAGGCAGTGTAATCGGGGCTGCCAGGTAGGGATTAGTCCAGTAAGCTGTGAATGTCACTCTCTCTGTCCTGAAAGAGAATTTGGGGTTTAACCAGGCTCCTTCCTTCTCTGCAGCTGACTCACAGTCACAGTGCTGTGTTCAGTGCTTAGCTGTTCGGGGTGGGAGGGCAAGGCACTGTGGGAGGGAGTATGTGGAAGCCATCCTGGTATGGCGTAGCTGTCACTGGTGTCTGCCTGCTCTGTTTTGGGGTCAAATAAGAAGATCCAAGGTGTGAGCTGGCATTGAAGCTGGCACATATTTCCTTTTCCACCTGGTTTCTTGGATGCTTGGGGGGTTTTGTTGCCTTTCTCATGGTTTTTTTTTATTAAGAGTGGGGGGTTGCTGTATTAAGAAAAGTCCACAAGGTTACAGACAAAACAAGGTGGCTTTTACTTGAGAAGGTCTCCCTGGTTTTATGGGAGCACATCTCACTTGATGCTGGAAAACATTTGTTGCTCTTGCTCTGCAGAGGTTGATTTTGGACTGGAGTGGTGTATAACTGAGTAGACATAATGTGGTCTGTTCCAGAGTCCTAGGAAACCTTAGTGGAAAAAAGCCAAATTCTAGGTAGAGAAGGTTCCTGTTTGGAATGGATACCAGAGCTGGCATTTATTTTAATGGGTGCAGTGCTGACATTTATTTATCAGTGAGAACTGGAAAGCAGAAATTCCACACCAGAAGGTATCTTGCCTGCCCATTTTCTCAAGAGGGATATTCAAGAGCATGCTGAGCATTGTACTGCAGGGAAGTAGAGGCAGGAAGCTCATCTCCTGCTTACAGCACTGAAATGTGGCACTGTTAAGTCCAAACAAAATTAAAACTACTTAAAATATTAATCAGTAGCACTCCTAATGCTGAAGGTGGGCATTTTGTCCTTTAAAAAAAAAATCTATATTTTTTTTTTTCCTTGATGGAAAATACAACTCGATTGGTTTGGTTTTGTTCTTCTTGTCCCCTCCTGTGAGGTACCAGATAGTTTTTACTAATACATATGAGTGCTGATTGTGCCAGCACTTATGCTAACAGGTCCTTTTCAAAATGTGCCTGAGAAGGTGAGAGTTGCAGTTATGTTAGCTCATGCTTAGGAGTTTACTTCAATAACATGAAGGTTTGGGGGATCAAATCTGAAAGATGGGAGACAGCTCACTTTTTATCAGACCTAGGACATGCTTATTTGGCAGGACCTAAAAAGGGGATTGCTTCACATCACCTAAATATAAATAGCAAATTGCAGAGGAGAAAGGAGATTATTTCACAGCTTCTTTTCTTTCACCTCCTACAGTTTGATTTGGACTCTATTTGGACGTTTATCTTTGGAGTCCCTGCCTCTTGTGGCACTGTTACCTCATCAATCCACAACGTTTGCACAGAAGCTGCCTTCTTGTTACTGGGAATGCTGAGGAGCATGCTGAACTCTGTAAGCACTCAACCACTTTTGCTCCCACTTGAGTATTCAGAACTATTAATGAGTTTGCCATGGGGCCAAAAGCCAATTCAGCCAATTTGAGGTCTTGTTAATGTCGTGACAAACCCAGTTATGAGTTAGTCCCTTAATACTCTGGGGGGGAACCATCATTTTCATCTTCTGTCTTTATTTTTCAGTAGCTGTAGCCAAAGCAGTGGCCACAAAATCAACGCTGATTTCTTGCACAAAAAGGCTGGGATTTGTGTGTTGCTGTGAGGAGAACAAACCAAGAAAGCAGAAGGATAAAATGCCCTTGGCAGGGATTGTTGAGTTGCTTCCCTGGTGAACGTAGTGGGGGAATGTTTGAGGCTCTCTGTCCCATCTGCTCAGAGCTATGAGAGTTGCAGGTTTTGTGCATGAACCTTCCACACGCAGAGAAGTCTCCAGACTATGAATAGCCACACACTGGAGGAAGCTAGTTCACTGCCAGCAAAATGTGTTGTCTGCTCATCTCTTTGAGTCTGATGGCAGGAGCAGTTAAAGTTGGTTTCTCAGCAGGGAAATTTTGCATTTCCTTGGAACCAGAGTGTGGTATCTGCTGCAGATTACTTCATGAAATGTCTGAAAAGCAACACCTGTTCAGTCGTCGCCTGTTTGCTCATTGTGTCTTTGTGACATGCTCCAAGAAACCTTTCTTGTGTGTCTGTCTCACATGAACGTGTTCAGAAATGTCTTCTGGACTTGCAAACATGACCTGCAAGACATCTCCCTGTTGTCATGGCTTCTATCTCTTGCTGCTGACCTGTTCTGGCATGTGTCTGTCTGGTCCTCACCTCTTAGGAGGCATTTGTGACATGCTCAGAGATGTCTGCTGCCTCTTGCCTTGCTGCCTTGTGCTGTGTGAGGAGGTGTGTAGAATTATAGAAGGGTTTTGGTTGGAGAAGACCTTCAAGGTCTTTGAGTTCAACCATTCTCTCATTCTGCTAAGGCTGAGCCTAAACCATGACCCTCAGCACCACATCTCTGCCTCTTGGAAACACCTCCAGGGATGGGCATTCAACTACCTCCCTGGGTAGCCGCCAGTCTTCAAGAAGCCTTTCAGGGAATAAGTTTCTTCTAATGTCCAACCTAAACTTTCCTGGGGCAACTTGAGGCCATTTTCCCTGTGGTTGATGAGTTGGCCTGATCTTTGATCATATGAGGAAGGGACCTCAAAGCTTATCCAGTTCCAACCCCCCTGTGCCATAGGCAGGGACACCTCCCGCTAGAACAGGTCACTCAAAGCCTCATCCAACCTGGCTGTGAACATCTCCAGGGAGGGAGCAGCCACAACCTCCCTGGGCAACCTGTGTCAGTGTCTCATCACCCTCACTGAAAAGAACTTGCTCCTAACATCCAGTTTTCATCTCCCCTCTGCCAGTTTAAACCCATTCTTCCTTGTCCTGTCGTTACAAGACCTTGTCAGTAGTCCCTCCCCAGCCCTCCTATAGCCCCCTTTCAGGCTATAGGAAGCCTTGCTTTCTTCAGGCTGGAGAGCCCCAGCTCTTATAGCCTGTCCTCCATGGGTTTCATTGGGTGTTTGAGCGTGCATCACCTCTCTGGCAGGAGCAGGCTGCAGTGGGTGCCGTTTGTGCTAATGTGCTGTTTGTTTTCCACCCCAGCCTTGGCAGTCAGAGGAAGAAGGCTCTTGGCTCCGAGAGTATCCAGTCACCTTGATGCAGTTCTTCAGATACTTGTATCACAATGTGCCAGACCTCATTTCCCTGTGGATGAGCCCGGAGTTCCTGTGTGCCCTGGCAGCTACAGTGTTTCCTTTCAACATCCGGCCTTACTCGGAGATGGTAGGAAATCCAGCTTGGGAGATGCTCTGCTTCCTCCCTCAATGTTTCCTCTTCAGGATTTATCAATTACAGGAGTTAATACCAATTATGAGAACCGAAGCTCTGCTTACCCTGCAGAAAGAAGTGGTTGTAAAGGCTGGGCTGGACAGTTTTTGTGCTCAGGTTTTGGAACTGAGTCAGAGAATTGTTTGGGTTGGAAAATATCTCTGGGATTATCCAGTCCAATCATTCTCTATGTTACCAAACCTGGTGCTAAACCATGTTCCTCAGTACTACATCTCTGCCTCTTTGAAGCACCTCAGGTTTGGTTTAGAGAATCACAGAAACATTCTGGTTGGAGAAGACCTCCAGGATCACCAACTCCAACCATTATCCTTACTCTACAGAGTTCACTCTTAAACCATATTCTCAAGCACCACATCCAAATGACTTTTAAACACATCCAGGGTTGGTGACTCCACCACCTGCCTGGCAACCCATTCCAAAGCCTAACCACTCTTGCTGGGAAAAAAAAATGTTTCCTAATGTCCAATCTAAACCTACCCAGTGGCAGCTTGAGGCCTTTCCTTCTTGTTCTGTCAGCACCTGGGAGAAGAGACCAGTGACCTTCTTTCAAGTAGCTGTTTCAGAACATGTTGATTCTGAACATAATGAACATAATCATCATCAAGTAACTGTTTAAGAACTGATTCTGCACATAATGATCTTGTAAGAAGGCTTCTGAAGAAGCAAAGGGTAAAATGAGGAAGCTTTAGAAAGACAAGAACAGCAAGAAGGCTGCTGTTAATTTGCTGATTTCTGGACTTCTTTTAACCTGCTCTTTTTCACAGGTCACTGATCTTGATGACGAAGTTGGGTCCCCAGCTGAAGAGTTTAAAGCCTTTGCAGCTGATTCTGGCATGAACAGGAGCCAGTCAGAATACTGCAATGTGGGCACCAAGACCTACCTGACCAACCATCCTGCCAAGAAGTTTGTGTTTGACTTCATGCGTGTGATGATCATTGATAACTTGTGTCTGACACCAGCCAACAAGCAGACTCCACTGGTAGATCTTCTGCTGGAGGTACAGTTTCTCTGGGCTTTGGTTTCATGGTTTGAATTTGCTGTGACCATTTGTTTTCTAGAATGTTTTCCCCTGCTTACCTTTCAAAATTGGATTGAGTAGAACCCTGTAAATTGTGGTGCAGTAAGAGGACAGAAAAGAAAAAAACAAAGGAAAACACAAAACAGTAGCTGCTCACCTTTCTTTAACAGCTTGGAATCATTGCCCTGATCCTGTTAGCCACACTATCGCTGATACAGACTAGCATGCTCTTGGTCTTCTTGCCCACACTGCTAGCTCACATTCAGCACCCCTAGGTTTTCTCTGCCAGGCAGTTTCCAGCCACTCTGCCTCCAGCCTGGAGCATTCTTTGGGATGTGTGACCCAAGAGCAGGACCCAGCACTTGGCTTTGTTCAGTCTCACATACTTAACCTCAGCCTGCCAGTCCAGGTCCCTCTGTAGAGCCTTCCTCTACCCTCCAGCTTATCAACACTTCCCCATCCAGATCATTGCTAATGGTATTAAAGAGAAGTGTCTGTACCAAGGTGCTGTGGCAATGTGCAGATCCTAGCACAGAGGGGACAATCACCTGAGATGTTTGATCTGTCCCATTTATTTGTTCCTTACTCACAAGTGTTGCTGGATGAGCAGCTCACAGTTTAACCATACCTTGAATCAGAGCTTTGTGCACCTTTTTTGGAACGAGTTCCTTTTCAGTTCCTGTGCTGGCAGAAGGTAAATTGCCTGGATTTCAACAGGACTAATGGCTGCTCTGTAAGACTGGGCACAGCCAATGCATGCTCCAGATGAACCCAAGACTTGTTACTTGACACAGAATGTGAAAAGAAATGAAATGAGCTGGAAAGAGAGAAATTCACCTACAACAGCAACCCCCTTCCTCTTGTTGCTCACTCAGAGGTAGTCATTACTTTAACACTGTGTTTCTCCTCTCAGGCATCCCCTGAAAGATCAACACGGACACAGCAGAAGGAGTTCCAGACCTATGTTTTGGATGGAGTGATGGACCACTTACTTGCAGCTGATGTTTTACTTGGTAATATAACAAATTTTACTTATCCATCTATTTATTTGAGCAAAAGCTTTTGGCTATGTAACTACTTCTGGATTAATGTCCTGGTTTGGTACAACTTGATTGTCTTTATGACTTGAGTTGTGGGTTGGTTTTTTTTGTTTTATTTTGTTTTGTTTTTTTCTTTCCCTGCCCTTTTGGGATCCTCTGGGATTAGCATGCAAGAGCCCAGTTAATAAATGGGTAGGAAGAGAATTAGGAGCTTACAGCTCAGGTGACAGTGGGTAGGCTGCCCCACCAGAGTATGTCTTCACATGGTCATGGAGCAACCTGTAGGAGAATGCTCCTCAGTTCCTGTTGCAGAGATTCCCATTGGACTTCAGAAGAAAATGTTTCCCCATAAGCACAGCCAGACAGTGGAATCATAGAATGGTTTAGGTTGGAAGTGACCTCAGACCTCATCCAGCTCCAACCCCCCACCATAGGTAGGGACACCTCCCACTAGAACAGGCTGCTCAAGGCCTCATCTAACCTGGCCTTGAACACCTCCAGGGAGGGAGCTGCCACAACCTCCCTGGGCAAAACTTCTTCCTAAGATCCAGTTTCAATCTCCCCTCTGCCAGTTCAAACCTATTCCTCTTCATCCTGTCATTACAAGACCTTGTCAATAGTCCCTCCCCAGCCTTCCTGTAGGCCTCTTTCAGATATTGGAAGCCTACTATAAGGTCTCCTCAACACCTTCTCTTCTCCAGGCTGAAGAGCCCCAATTCTTGTAGCCTGTCCTCAGAGCAGAGGTGAATCATCTCCCAAGGGAAGCAGTGGAGTCCCCTACACTGGACAGTTTTAAGACTCAGCTTGCTAGGGTGCTGGGCCAGCTCATTGCAACTCTGCTGTGCCCTAGAAAGGTTGGAGCAGATGATGCTTGGGGTCCTTTCTAACCTGGCATGATGATTCTGTGCTGATTAGAGGGAAGCCAGGAGGTTTTAGCTTTTCCTCTTTCACAGGAGGCTATAAAGCACAAAGGAACACAGATGTATTTGATAAATGAAGAGAACTTTGGATGTTTTATTACCTAGGTGAAGATGCTTCTCTGCCTATAACCAGTGGAGGAAGCTACCAAGTGCTGGTGAACAATGTCTTTTATTTCACCCAGCGTGTGGTGGATAAGCTCTGGCAGGGCATGTTCAACAAAGAATCCAAACTTCTGGTGGACTTCATAATCCAGCTCATTGCACAGGTAACTCTTCTCCTTTTAGCCTGGCTGTGAAAACATTGCCACAGGTTACATGAAAATCCATGGAGTGGTGTCACTATGCAGCTTAGCTAGTGGCAGCTGCTGGAAGTCAGCTCCATGGAGAAGGACGTTGGAGGCCTGGTGAACAACTGAGTTATGCGTGGGACAGTAATGTGCCCTTGGGGCTGAGAGGACCAATGGCATCCTGGGAAGCATTAAGAAAAGTGTGGTCAGCAGGTGAAGTGAGGTTGTCTTCCCACTCTGCTCTGCCCCAGTAAGGTCACATCTGGAGTATTGTGTCCCGTTGTGGGCTCCCCAGTTCAAGAGGGACAGGGAGAGAGTCCAGCAGAGGCTGTGAGGATGATGAAGGGCTTGGAACATCTGTCTGATATGGAAAGGCTGAGAGAACTGGGGCTGTTTAGTCTGTTTAAGAGAAAACTGAGAGGAGATCTCATATCTGAAAGGGTGGGTGTCAAGAAACAGGGGCCAGGCTCTGTTCAGTGCTTTTCTGTGACAGAATAAGGGGTGCAGAACAAGGAACAGTGGACACAAACTGGAACCCAGGAAGTTCCACCTCAACATGAGGAAAAACTTTAGTGTGAGGGTGCTGGAGTCCTGGAGCAGGCTGCCCAGAGAGGTTGTGGAATCTCTCTCTGGAGGCTTTCAAAACCCACCTGGGTGTGTTCCTGTGTGGTGTGTTCTGCGTAATCCTGCTCTGGTTGCATCCAGCGATCTCCAGAGGTCTTTTCTAACCGAAACCACTCTCTGATTCTAGGACACGTCAGGTCATCATAGTTATGCATTTTTTCCCCAGGCTTTTTCCTTCTTTCCTGAACTTTGCTAGCACATTTGTTTCATCAGCGTGGAGCACTTTGATATGAGGCAATTGAGCAGCCTTTAATATGAGGTCTTGAGTGACCTGTTCTAGTGGGAGGTGTCCCTGCCTATGGCACAGGGGGGGTTGGAACTGGATGAGCTTTGAGCTCCCTTCCAACCTGGACCATTCTATGATTACAAACTGCTTTCAGAGGACCCTACTCTTTAGAAATCCCTCAAAACAAACAATGAATTTTGCGTGGCAACAATTCTGGGAAGCTTCCTAAGTTTACCTTGGCGTTTTTAGGAAGCTTCATTCTGCTCTTTCTTTGGAGGTTGTCAGAAGACTTTTGCTGTTGGAAATTCAGTGTCTGTAAAGATGTGCCAGCTGCAAGTGTATCATCACCCATTAATGTAATTTCAGTCCTGAAATAGATTTTTTTGTTTGTTTGTTTTTTAGTAAAACACTAATTGCAGTTAAAAAATAAGCATGGGTCAGGCTGGGGTAGATTGTGTGCCAGTAAACTGATTTTCTGCTGCTGTCTGGTGGTTTTTTCCTTCCCCTCAGTCAAAAAGAAGATCTCAGGGACTCTCTCTGGATGCTATTTACCACTGCTTGAACAGGACCATCTTGTATCAGTTCTCAAGGGCACACAAAACTGTTCCTCAGCAAGTAGCTCTCCTCGATTCCCTACGAGTCCTTACTGTCAACAGGAACTTAATTTTGGGGCCTGGAAATCACGATCAAGAGTTCATCAGCTGCTTAGCTCACTGCTTGATTAATCTCCACGTGGGAAGGTAAATACCTCAGGCAGAAGTTCATTGCAGAGCCAGGGCTGTGAAGTATTGAACTGTCCTGTTGTGTCTCAGCAATGACACTTGCTGTCTGAATCAGCATGTTGTGGATGCCTGTTGTGTAACTTAGCAGCCAGTGAAATGCAAGCAAGCTGAAGGGATTGATTTTGAAGGTTTGAGGAGCCCAGCTATGGAGAACACTTCTAACCTCCTCTTGCAGAGGTGTTTAAAACAGTGGCACAAGTGCTTACCTAACCGATTTGTTACGCTTTGGTAGGCTTTGTGCCAGGGGAGGTTTTAGGTTGGATATTAGGAAAAATTTGTTTTTCTTCAAGAGTGGTCAGGGATTGGAACAGACTGCCCAGGGAGGTGGTGGTGTCCCCATCCCTGGAGGTGTTCCATGTGCAGAGATGGTACTCTGGAACATGGTTTGATGGCCATGGTGGTGCTGGGTTGGTGATTGCACTCGGTGACCTTAGAAGTCTTTTCCAACCATAACAATTCTGTGATTGCATAAGGTGAAATGTTTTCAAGGTGGAAAGGAACATTGGTAGTAAGTAATTAATATCCAAAGGGATCTGTCACTAGATTGATTGTCTTCTGAATCATTTCATCCAAATTCTGTATCTCAGTGCTATACAGCATTGAAGAAATGCAGTTGGGTGTTGAATGGACACCCATGACAGACTGAGGCCCACCTTTCTGCTCTGCTGCAAAGTCCTGCCTGTCACTTTCATTTGTTCTTTCCCAAAAGACATGTACATCTTGTGTCTCATCCAAAGACACTTGGGAAGCAGCAGCAGAAACCCAAATACTCTCCATTTGTGGCCTTGTCTGTTTTGTGTCCCTTCAAATGTGACTATCTTTCTCTAGTGCCATCAGTCTCCACAGCCTGTCACATTTCATAACCACCAGGTCAGCTCCTGACCATGGATTATCAGAACTCCAGTGGACAGAAGGGAAGACACACCACTGGAGTGGCAGGGATTAATCTTTGTGAAACTGTCACAGAGAATCAACTGCTTTAGCTTGAGGCTTTTGGGGTTTTTTTTTCCTCTGCTGTTAATTTGTTGTGTATTTGTAGCAATGTTGATGGGTTTGGATTGGAAGCAGAAGCCAGGATGACAACTTGGCACATTATGATCCCCTCTGATATAGAACCAGATGGAGTCTACAATCAAGATGTCAGTGAAGGTAATCTGAGAGTGGCAAAGCCACAGATGTCTGCTTAATGCCACTGCTGTATTGTCATCACTAATCTTTTACCCCAGCTGCTCTTAGGGCTGGGAGTGTGTGTATGAAATCTGTAGGAAAAAAAAAGAGATTAAAACCCACTTAGAAATAGCAAGAGAGACATATGCAGGGTCAGTTACTGTCCTGTTAAAGAAGCAAGAGCTCCTCATTGTTTTGTGCACACAGAGCAGAACTGGAAATGCTCTTTTATATGCACTGTGAGTGGAGTGCAATAGAAATTTTAGGTGTCCACCATCGTTTTCTATCAGCTTAGATGAGCACAGGCAAGAAATAATTGATCTAAGCTGTGACATTATTATTCAGTGGCATCCCCAGGATCATTCACTCAAAGGGAGTACATGAACTGGCTGTGGAAGAAGGGATTAAGTGATTTATTTATTCATTTCCTTACAGAGATGTTTAATAATTTTGCAGGTGTGTACTTAGGCAAACACAGAGTCAGGTGAAAATATTTAAGCCTAATGTATGAAATTCTGTATCTGTTTATAAACAGATACATCTCTAAGAGTCTTTTGAATCTCATTTCATTAAGACATGGGAGAAGAATCATAAGGGATTGAAGCTGGTATTTCAGATTCACAGGGGAAAATATTGCCTGAATGAATGTTAGATGTTTCCTGACAGCATATAAATGGCAAAAAAAAATCCCAACCCAAAGTCTGGCCAAAAGCATTTCAAAACTGATGCAGGAGGGGAGGAAACTGGAGGGTAATCACTGTAAAAATAGCAATTCTATACTGTTTGTGACCTTGTACCTCTGCAGGTCGCCAGCTTCTTTTAAAAGCCATAAACAGAGTGTGGACAGAGCTGATCCATAGTAAAAAACAGGTTTTAGAAGAAGCTTTCAAAGTGACCCTGCCTGTCAATGACCGTGGCCAAGTGGATATAACTGTGGCAAGACCTTTCATTGAGGAAGCAAGTTTGAAGTGTTGGCAAAATCATTTGGGTAAGTGGCACTGAGGATTTAAGCTGTCCTGAATGGTAGATTTCTCTCAAGTGAACCACGTGCATTACTGTGGTGTTAGAGTTTGTGTAGCACTAAGTGCTCTAAACTGTCACCCTTTGGCATCCAGTAACAAGCAGATCTGCTAGGAGGTGCTGTCAAGCAGGCTTTCAACTCTTAGAATCCTAGAATGGTTTAGGTTGGAAGTGACCTCAAAGCTCAGCTGGTTCCAACCCCCCTGTGACATAGACAGGGACACTTTGTACTAGAACAGGTCACTCAAGGCCTCACCTAACTTGGCCTTGAACACCTCCAAGGAGGGAGCAGCCACAACCTCTGTGGCCACCTGTGCCAGTGCCTCACCACACTCACTGCAAAGAACTTCCTCCTAGCATCCAGTTTCAGTCTCCCCTCTGCCACTTCAAACCCGTTTCTCCTCGTCCTGTCATTACAAGACTTTGTAAATAGTCCCTCCCCAGCCTTCCTGTAGGACCCGTTCAGATACTGGAAGGCTACTATAATGTCTCCTGGAAGCCTTCTTTTCTCCAGGCTGCAGAGCCCCAACTATTGTAGCTTGGCCTTGGAGCCTCCACAACTCTGGACAACCTGTGCCGGTGTCTCCCCATCCTCAAGAATTTCTTCCTCATCCTCAATCTCCCTGTCCTATCTCAAAGCCATTGACCCATGTCCCAGCACTCCATGCCCTTGTCAAAAGTCCCTCCCCAGCATTCCCACTGCCCCCTTCAGATACAGGAATGCTGCTTTAAGGCATTCTTGCAGCCTTCTCTTCTCCATGCTGAACAAGCCCAACTCTCTCAGCCTGTCCCCGTAGCAGAGATGCTCCAGCCCCCTGATCATCTTCCTTATCAAAATTTCGCATGAATGTGAGTGCTGAGCACTCCTAAGCAAACACAAAGCCCAAACAATCACAAACCCAAACCCACAGCCACAACCTAACTCACAACTGCACCCACATTTTAAAAGCAGCAGAGAAGGGTCTTCTGTCTGAAAAACAACTTGGAGGGGAACCAAAACACCTGAAAAGTGTTCTCCAACAGTCTGTCTTTCTTTTTCAGCTCATGAGAAGAAATCCATCAGCAGAGGGGAAGCTTTGGTTCCAACCACGCAGTCCAAGCTTTCCCGAGTTAGCAGTGGGTTTGGCCTCTCCAAGCTAACTGGATCCAGGAGAAGCCGCAAGGAGAGCGGGCTGAACAAACACAACCTCTCCACACAGGTACCTGCTCTAACATACAGCCTAAAATCCAGCCATGTGTGCAGAGTTTGCAGTAAATATCCCAATGGAAGGGATCCTGCAGGCTGTGAAGTGCTGCCTGGTGCTGCATTGCTTTCCCCTTTTTGAACACCCAGATTGTGTCCCCCAACCTAGTAGGTGCACCTGCAGGTCTGCTATGTGAAGCCAAGAGTTTTAAACTCTTCCTTGTTGATGATGTTGTTTGGCTGCTTCTGGTCATGTCAAAGCTTAGCACAGATATGCTTTGTTGTTCAGTTAGTCTAGGGTTTAAATCTGGTTTGCAGTGACGATCTGTGGAAGGTGGGAGACGGATGCTTGTCAGCAAGTTTAGCCAAGTTCTGTGTTCTTGGGCTTTTCACACAAATCTTCTTCCACAAAGCATCATTCTCATTCCTCTTACCTTTCTCCCAGGAAATCTCCCAGTGGATGTTTACTCACATTGCAGTGGTTCGGGACCTGGTGGACATGCAGTACAAGGAATATCAGGAGGTATGGTACAGACTTCATTAACCTGCCATGTATTGTGACCTGTTAGGGTTTTCCAATCCCAGCTCTCAGTATGAGGCATTTAAAATGTTAGCTTGTCATTGGTGAGGTGCTTGAATGTTTGGCTCCAGTTAGCATTTTCAAGGGATTTTAAAATGCAATCAAGCAGACAAGTGAGGAAACCACTTCTCATCTGTTTTGTAGATGAAGACTCTTATAGCAATATTGCATCTTAACATTTTTCAAGATGCTTGAGTAGTCTTTCTTGTGAAGTGGGGGGGAAAAAAAAAACAGCTTGGAAATCTGCTAGAATATGCTGCCTGCCTAAAACACTGCATGAAACCTGAAGAGCAGCTGTGGAGAAGCCTGGTGTGCAGGGTGGGGCAGAGTTGCCTGGTGTGCAGGCACCACTTTGATAGCGGTGCAAAGAAAATCTTGTGGTACCTTTCCCAGATCACGTAGCAATAGCTCTCTGCCTTTCAGAAAGAACTCCTGCAGCCTGTGGTTCCTTTCAAACACATCCAAAGAACTTTGGTTCAGCCTAGTTGCTGAGTTGCTTAGGATAAATCTTCCAAAAGAGACGAGTCAATGAAATCCATTAGTTAAAAAACAAATCATGCACCAATCTTTGCTTCGTTTTACTTCTCTCTCCAGTGTATAAACACAAGCAGGGAAGGCCTACAAACCAGTTTTTAGTTTGAAATACTTTCTTTTCCAGTCTTAAAATTTTCCATCCAACACTACTAAGGCCACACCTTGAGTCTTGAGTTCAGTTTTGAGGCTCAATCCAAGAAGGACATTGAGGTGCTGGAGCAGGTCCAGAGAAGAGCAACAATGCTGATGAAGGGTCTGGTGAGGAGCAGCTGAGGGACCTGGGTTTGTTTAGCCTGGAGAAGAGGAGGCTGAAGGGAGACCTCATTGCTCTGTACAACTCCCTGAGGGAGTTGAGGAAGTCCTCCCTCAGGGAGGTGATGAAGTCACCAACCCTGGAAGCGTTTAAAAATCATTTGAAGGTGTCGCTTGGGGATATGGTTTAGGGTGAACTTTGCAGAGTAGAACTAAAGGTTGGACTTGATCCTGAGGGTCTTTCCCAATGGGAATGTTTCTGTGATTCAGTGAAAATGTCTCAGGGACAGGCTCAGGAGCACCACTCCTGATGCCTCCCCAAATGTCTTCTCGTTCAGCGCCAGCAGAATGCGCTCAAGTACGTGACGGAGGAGTGGTCCCAGATCGAGTATGAGCTGCTGCGGGAGAGAGGCCTCTGGGGTCCCCCCATTGGCTCCCACCTGGACAAGTGGATGCTGGAGATGACAGAGGGGCCCTGCAGAATGAGGAAGAAGATGGTGCGAAACGACATGTTTTATACTCAGTACCCCTACATGCCTGAAGCTGAGCAAGAAACAAACCTGCTGGTAAGTGCTCAGGGGGCTGCGCTCAGCAGTTTTATGCCCTGGTTTAAAATGCAGAATTTGGAGGAGTTTTTCTTAAGGAGCATTTTTTACTCTGTTGGTGTTACCTGAGGTTGTGTCTGTAGCCCTGCACTGTTGGTACAATGCAGCTGCTCCTCACAGTGTATTGAGGGAAGGGATTGAATCAATTGGCTCAGATGTGAATTTGAAGGTGTAATTGTAGATGAGCAAGGGGTTGAAGAACCTCTCTTATGGGTATAGGCTGGGAGAGTTGGGGTTGTTCAGGCTGGAGAAAGCTCCAGAGAAACTCTGTAGCTGCATTTCAGTATCTGAAGGGAAAGCCTGGAAAGTGACTGTTTAGAAGGGCCTATGGTGATAGGATGAGGGGCAGTGGTTTGAAACTAGAGCAGCGGACATTTAGGTTGGACATCAAGAGGAAGTTCTGCACAATGAGAGTGGTGAGGTACTGGAACAGGTTGCCCAGGGGTGTGGTTGAGAGCCCAACCCTGGAGACATTCAAGGCTAAACTTGAGGTGGCCCAACAACTTGGTGTCCAGTGGAGACCAGTGGTGAGTGGAGTACCTCAAGGCTATGTCCTGGGTCCAGTCAGCAGCATGGAGGCACTATCAGGAACTTTGCTGATGACACAAAGCTGTGTGGTGTCCTGGACTCACTTAAGGGAAGGAATCTGTAGAGGAGGATCTTGACAAGGTTGAGAAGTGGACCAATACTAACTGCATGAGGTTCAACAAAGTCAAATTGCAAGATCCTGCAGCTGAGTTGGGTCATCTCCAGGGCACAAATCCAGGCTGGATGCAGAGTGGGTTGAAAGCAGCTCTGAAGAAAGAGCCTTTGGGGTGTTGCCTGCTGAGAAGCTCCCCAGGAGCCAGCAGTGCCCTCACGCAGCCCAGCAAGCAGCTGTGTGCTGGGCTGCAGCCAGAGGAGTGTGGGCAGCAGGGCAAGAGAGGGCATTCTGCCCCTTGGCTCTGCTCTGCTCAGACCTCACCTGCAATACTGCCTCCAGTGCTGGTGTCCCCATCACTGAGCTGCTGGAGTGAGTCCAGAGGAGGCCACAAAGATGATCCAAGGGCTGCAGCACCTCTGCTGTGAGAATAGGCTGAGGGAGCTTGGAGGTGTTCAGCCCGGAGAAGACTCCAGGAGGACCTTAGAGCTGCCTTCCAGTACCTGAAGGGATCCTACAGGAAGGCTGCAGAGGAACTTTTCGTGAAGGTGTCTACAGACAGGACAAGGGGGAATGGTTTGAAGCTGAGGGAGAGCAGGATTAGACTGCATCTCAAGGAGGAAGGGGTGGTAAGACTCTGGAATGGGTTACCCAGGGTAACACCTCCTTCCTGGAGGTGTTCAGGGCCAGATTGGACAGAGCCTTGAGCAAGCTGCTCTACTGGAAGGTGTGCCTGCATATGCTAGAGATGTTTGAGTAGATCTCTGAGGTCCCTGCCAGACTTAACCATTCTATGATTCTCCAAAGTGTTCTTTCTGTGAAGCTGATGTAATCAATGCCCTGTTTTCAGTCTGACTTCTCATGTAGACTTCCCGAGACACCTGATGATACCATTCCTCAAAAGGTAAAGAAAAAAAAAATACACTGACTGAAAGAACATAAAATAAACACAACTTTGTTTTTTTTTTTCCTCCTGCATGTTAGATGGTCTTAACAAGGCTTCCAAGTTTGGCTTTCAACTTGCTCTCTCAGTAAATATTTCCAGGCCTAAAGGTTTCTCCAGTAATCACCTTAGCAAATGCTACTGTGCTCTCCTCAACCTTCACCTAATCAAACTTGTGTAGATCTCACCTTCTTTGCTGCACACTAACAGGCTGTGTTGGGCTGTGCTATCACTGTTCTCACTCTGCAAAGTGTGGTGGCTTTGGGATCTCAACTGCTGGGGGTCGGGACACGATTAGTCATGGGCAATGCAAGCACTTGGAAGCACTGGCAAGAAAAGAAGCGTTTGTAAGAGAGGATCTGGTGAGCAGTTGTTCTTTTGGGCCCTAATGGGCTGCAGCAAGCCAATGCTTTGGTCAGAGCTCGGATCAATTTTGGTTTTGTTTACGGTGAGGGTGGTGAGACACTGGCACAGGTTGCCCAGGGAGGTTGTGGCTGCTCCCTCCTTGGAGGTGTTGAAGGCCAGGTTGGATGAGACCTTGGGTGACCTGTTCTAGTGGGAGGTGTCCCTGCCTGTGGCACAGGGCCCTGAGAACTGGATGAGCTTTGAGGTCCCTTCCAACCTAAACCATTCTATAATTAGCTGACTTGCATCCTCCTTTATGTTTCATCTGAACATGAGGAGGAACTTTTCCAATCTAAGGGTGGCAGAGCACTGGAGTAGGCTGCCCAGAGGGGTGGTGGAGTCTCCATCTCTGGAGACATTAGAAACCCACCTGGATGTGTTCCTGTGTGACCTGCCCTAGGCAACTCTCTCATCGGGGCGGTTGGACTGGATGATCTCCAGAGGTCCCTTCCAACCCCACCTAGAGTACTGTGTGCAATTCTGGAGCCCCCAGCACAAGAAGGACATGGAACTGTTGGAGAGAGTCCAGAGGAGGGCCACGAAGATGATCAGAGGGCTGGAGCACCTCTGCTGTGAGGACAGGCTGAGAGAGTTGGGGCTTTTCAGCCTGGAGAAGAGAAGGCTTCGGGGAGACCTTATAGCAGCCTACCAGTATCTGAGGGGGGCCTACAGGAGGGCTGGGGAGGGGCTGTTCACAAGGTCTTGTAATGACAGGACGAGGGGGAATGGGTTCAAATTGGCGGAGGGGAGATTTGAACGGGATGTTAGGAAGAAATTCTTCACAGTGAGGGTGGTGAGGCACAGGAACAGGTTGCCCAGGGAGGTTGTGTCTGCTCCCTCCCTGGATGTGTTCAAGGCCAGGCTGGATGAGGTCTTGAGCGTCCTGATCTAGTGGGAGCTGTCCCTGCCTGTGGCAGGGGGTTGGAACTGGATGATCTTTGAGGTCTCTTCCAACCTAGACCATTCTATGATTCTATGACTCCATGATTCTGTGACTTTTACTACGAAAGAAACAGACTCTTTTGATTTAAAATATGCATCCTGGCTTGGACATCTCAGAGTAGTTTGGAAGTGGCTGCTCTGCAGGCTTCTCTGTTCATTACAGTCACAACGTTGCCTGCCACTAAGTACAACCTCTAATGTCTCCTTATTGGGAAGTACATCCAACACCAAAGTAATATGTGGAAAGGGAAGGAATTCTCTCTTACTTGATCTAAATATCTAATAGAAATTGGTTTTTTTATTCCTTGCTTCATGTTAGCAGTGCTAGTCAGGACTTTTCCTTTAGGCTCTACAGGAGTTGTTTCCACAGAGGCTTTAAGCATCATTTAAGTGACATCCCTTGAATTTAAGCATCATTTTGTTGTCTTAAGAAGAGAAGACTTAGCTGAAAGTGAGCAAATTAGATCACAGTACTCTTAAGATTTTATTTTGGGGGCAGCCAAGTTGAGCTTAATCTCTTCATGAAGGGATTGGACTAGATGACCTTTGGAAGTCCTTTCTAACCCAGACCATTCTATGATTCTGTGATGCCACTTACAACAAAGCTTGACTGAGAGGACAGTGATACTCTGCGATTCCATATGCTCAATAACTGACCTGCATTTCTAATAATGTTTTGTCATTATCCCAACCTAATCTTGAAATTCCTGGGAAATAATGCTGCAAACTTTCATCATAAAGAGCTTGGTTTGAAGTGAACACATTTATAAACCTTTCTGGAGTTTGGGGATGGAATTCAACACTGTTCAGAAAAGGAAATGTTCAACTGCAGTATAAGATCAGTGAGGTTTCATCCATCCATGTGTTTTAAATTTGGAAAGGCTCTTGAGTTTCTAATACCTTTTCTGTTCTCACTGAAACCAACCCCAAACAAAACAAAGCCCCCAAACCATTCCCCCCACTACTGACATGAAATGTGTCATCATCTACTGTCACCAGCCAAAGGTGCTTGAAGAGTTACTTTGGGGCCAGTAACAAACCATCAGAACTTTTACTCGCGAAGCAATAACTGAATTAATGAAGAATCTCTGAGCCTTGAAGCCATCTCCTGGCTGCTTCTAGTTCATCTTAGCTTCCACATCTCTCTATCTCTCCTTGAGGCAATGCTTTATTCAAACTTTTGCCCATCAAGGAGGTCAGCTGGCTAACAACTGAGCTGCAGATGTGACAGGGAGCTATGAGGAGCAGTAACGTCACCATCTGATCATCAACCTGCAGCACAAGCATCCCAGCCTTCTGTGACAGTTGGTGACACCTGGCCACACTCCTTATGTCCAGTGTTGAAGGTTTACCTTTCTACAACCTTATCGTTACTTGAGTGGCTGAACAGCTTCTGTGGAACTTAGTTGAGATTAGGTCATGCAGCCCAACTGTGTCCTGAGCTGCACTAAAAGCAGGGACCAGGGAGGCTCCAAACATAAGGACATGGAGAGGGTCCAGAGGAGGCCATGAAGATAATCAGAGGCCTGGAGCACTTTCCCTATGGGAACAGTTTGAAAGAGCTGGAGCTGTTCATCCTGGAGAAGAGAATTCTCCAGAGAGACCTTAGAGCAGCCTTCCAGTACCTGAAGGGGGCTACAGGGGAAGGACCTTTGACAAGGGCTGAGAGTGCCAGGACAAGGGCCAATGGCTTTGAGCTGGGAGAGGGGAGATTGAGACCTGAGATGAGGAAGAAATCCTTTGCAGTGAGGGTGGTGAGACACTTGAACAGGTTGCCTTGAGCAAGCTGGTCTAGTGAGAGATGTCCCTGCCCTTGGAAAGGGGGGTTGGAACTGGATGATCTTTAAGGTCCTTTCTGACCCAAACCATCTATGAGTTCCCGAGTCTCTTCCTCTGCGTTGGTGTATAACTGAGCATGCACAAAACACTTGCTGGGCATGCCCTGTGCTGCACAAACTATTCCTGAAGGCCATTCAGTGGGTGAGGAGCTGTCTGACCAAACAATCTCTCCCATGCTCTCCTAAGAAACCTGCTCGTTACCGAAGAGCCATCAGCTATGACAGCAAAGAGTACTACATGCGCCTGGCCTCCGGCAACCCTGCCGTCTTTCAGGACGCCATCGAGGAGAACACCGTGGGTGAGACAACTCAGCAGGAGCCAGAACATGGGGAGGATACTATTGCAAGGGTCAAAGGTAAGATCACTTGGGCAAGAGACTGAGAATGCCATCAGCAAGTTTGCTGATGACTGTGTGTAGAGGTTGGCATGCTGGGAGGAAGAGATGGCATCCAGGGGACGTGGACAGGCTGGAAAGGTGGGCCCAAGCCAGCCTCAGGATGTTCAACAGAGCCAAGTGCAAGGTCCTGCACCTGAGTTGGGGTAATCCCTGGATGTATCCAGGCTGGATAGAGAATGGATGGAGAGGAGGACTTAGCAGTGCTGCTGGGTAATGAGAAGCTCAGCAGGAGCTGGCACTATGCACTGGCAGCCCAGAAACCAACCCTGTCCTGGGCTGATCTCCAGCAGCGTGGGCAGCAGGTGGAGGGAGGTGAACCTGCCCCTCTGCTCTGCTGAGACCCTACATGGAGTCTTGTGTCCAGTTCTGGAGCCCCCAACATAAGAAGGATGTGGAGGAGACCACAAAGATGATCAGAGAGCTGGAGCAGCTCTGCTCTGGAGATAGGCTGAGAGAGTTTGGGCTGTTCAGCTTGGAGAAGAGGAAGCTTCAGAGAGCTCTTAGAGCAACCTTCCAGGATTTGAAGGGGGTTATAGGAGAGCTGGAGAGGGACTTTTGACAAAGTCAGGGAGTGATACGATGAGAGGTAATGGCTCCAGAATGGATGAAGCTGAATTTAGATGAGACAGGAGGAAGAAATTCTTCCCCATGGGGGTGGTGAGGCACTGGAACAGGTTGTTTGGAGGCATTGTGGAGGCTCCCAGCCTGAAAGTGTTCAAAGCCAGGTTTTATGGGGGATGGGGCCTTGAGCAAGGAGGTCTAGCAGGAGGTGTCCCTGCCCATAGCTTGATGATCTTTGGGGTTCTTTCCAACCCAGACCATTCTGTGGTCCTATGACCATTTGTCCTGTCTCAGACTGTTTGATGTTTTTATTGTAGGTTATCTGCCTTCTCTTGTGCATTTGTTTTTCTGTCTCAACCCTGGATCAGCAATTTCAAAGCTCAGCAGAGTTGGTGACATGAATTCTTGGTGTCACCTTTTCATTTATCTCTCTGATCTTCTTTTGCAGGTTTGGTGAAGCCCCCCCTGAAACGATCTCGCTCTGCACCTGATGGAGGCGATGACGAGAACCAGGACCAATCACAGGATCAAATTGTGGAGGGGAGCTCAATTGACGAGGAAGAGAAGACTGACAACACAACTCTGCTTCGCCTTCTGGAAGAAGGAGAGAAGGTGCAGTGTACTCTCAACTTACTGAGCTCTTCCTCCAGCAGAACTGCTGCATGGGGTAGCACCAGCAAGGACCTTCCTTGGTCTACAGCCTAATGTGCCACCAACTTCTTCTTTGAGACCAATGTCTCCTTCAGGTCCAAGAGATCCTGAGTAAAAACTTTGTACTACAAACACTCTTTTTCTTTCCTACTGCTTGTTGTCCTGCAATGAAAGCTGTGGGTTATTCCAGGCTGGGATTAGCAGACAACACTACATAAGGTGGGAGTTTTGGTCTGCTTGAGGGTAGGAAGGATTTACAGAAGGATCTGTACAGGCTGGTGCATTGGGCTGAGGTCAGTGGGATTAGGTTTGACAAGGTTAAGTGCTGGGTCTTGCATCTGGGAATGTTGGTCAGCAATCAACTGAAGATGAGCCAGGGTGTGCCCAGGGAGCCAAGAAGGTCAACAGCATCCTGGCTTGGATTAGCAATAGTGTGGCCAGCAGGAGTAGGGAAGGGATTGACTCCCTGGACTCGTCACTGGTGAGGCTACACATTGAGTACTGGTTTCAGTTTTGAGGCACTCACTCCAAGAAGAGCATTGAGGGGCTGGAGGAGGTCCAGAGAAGGGCAACAAACCTGGGAAATGGTCTGGGGAACAAGGCTGGGGAGGAACAGCTGAGGGAGTTGGGGGTGCTCACTATGGAGAAGAAGAATCTGAGAGGGGACCTCATTGCTCTCTGCAACTCCCTGAAAGGAGGTTGGAGCCGGTGGGAGTTGGTCTCTTCTCCCTAGTATCAGGTGAAGAAGAAATGTCCTGAAATTGTACTGGGGAAGGTTAAACTGAAGATTAGGAAAAATTTATTTGCTGCAAGAGTGGTCAGGGATTGGAAGAGGCTGCTCAGGGAGGTGGTGGAGGTGTTCAAGAAAGGTGTGGCCATGGCACTTGGGCTGTGGTTTAATGGCCATGGTGGTGTTGGGTTGACAGTGGGACTCTTCCTTCTCATTCCAGATCCAGCACATGTATCGCTGTGCTCGGGTCCAGGGCCTGGACACCAGTGAAGGGCTGCTGCTCTTTGGGAAAGAGCACTTCTATGTCATTGATGGATTCACCATGACAGCCACCAGAGAAATACGAGATATTGAGACTCTGCCTCCAAAGTGAGTAGATGAGTTCCTTCAGTCTGTAATACTTCAGCAGGAAGTATTTAAGGATGTTTTTGAGACACTGACTGTTGTGTCAGATTCAGAAAGACCTGAGGAGCAGTGTCCTCTGTGCTCAGAAATTTCTCTTTGTAGGACAGAAGACCAACTGTTCCCATAAATGGTCTCTCATGTGTGCATGTGTAGCCCAGACACCTGTCCTGTCCTGATCTCCAACATCAGGGGAGGGAGGAGATTCTGCCCCTCTGCTGCACTCTGCTGAGACCCCACCTGCAGTGCTGGGCCCAGCTCTGGAATCCCAACACAAGGACATAAGACTATTAGAACAGGTCCAGAGGAAGCCATAAAGAGGATCAGAATACTGGAGCACCTTGATGCTAGGAGAGGCTGAGAGAGTTTGGTCTGTTCAACTTGGAGAAGAGAATCATAAAATCATAGAATGGTTTAGGTTGGAAGGGACCTCAAAGCTTATTCAGTTCCAAAACCCCTGTGCCACAGGGAGGGACATCTCCCACTAGAACAGGTCACTCAAGGCCTCATCCAACCTGGCCTTGAACACCTCCAGGGAGGGAGCAGCCACAACCTCCCTGGGCAACCTGTGCCAGTGTCTCACCACCCTCACTGCAAACAACTTCCTCTTAACATCCCATTTAAATCTCCCCTCTGCCAGTTTAAACCCATTCCTCCTTGTCCTGGTATTACAAGACCTTGTCAATAGTCCCTCCCAGCCCTCCTGTAGGCCTCCTTTCAGATCCTGGAAGGCCACTCCAAGGTATCCTGGAAGCCTTCTCTTCTCCAGTCTGCAGAGCCCGAACTCTCTCAGCCTGTCCTCAGAACAGAGCTGCTGCAGCTCTGTGAGCATCTTGGTGGCCTCCTCTGGGCTGGCTCAAACAGTTCCATGTCCTTCTTGTGTTGGGGGCTCCAGAACTTCACACAGTGCTGCAGGTGGGGTCTGAGGAGAGCAGAGTAAAGGGGCAGAATCCCCTCCTTTGTCCTCCTGGTCACATTTTTATTGATGTAGCCCAGAAGGCCCTGCTGAGACCTTAGAGCAACCTTCCGGTACCTGAAGTGGGCTCCAGGAGAGCTCTGGAGGGATTTTGCCAAATGCTGGGAGTGTTAGGGTGAGGGGCAATGGCTACAAACTGGAAGAAGCTGGGTTTAGATGAGAGATGAGGAAGAAATTTGTTGCAGTGAGGGTAGTGAGGCACTGGAACCAGTTGTCCAGAGAAGTTGTGGAGACTCCCAAGGCTGGAAGTGTTGAAAGCCAGCTTGGATGGGGACTTCAGCATGCTGGCAGGACTGGGACTAGATTATCTTTGGGGTCCCATCCAACCCAAACCATTCTTTGATTCCATTATGTGAATTAAGATAATAATTCCTTTAATTTGTCCCCTTTTTAATCACTTCTCTCCTGCCTGTTGCTGCTCATTTGCAGGATGCATGAGCCAATCATACCCAGGGGAGCAAGGCAAGGCCCAAGTCAACTGAAAAGAACATGCAGCATCTTTGCTTATGAAGATATCAAGGAAGTGCACAAAAGGAGATACCTTTTACAGGTAACTTGGGCAGCAAATTTGGACAGAGGAGCCAACTTTGGGATTGTTTTGTTGATATTGTAGCTTTTAAAAATAACTAATTGACCAGACTTTGGGAAGTGAAACTCTTCATGGTGTTGAAACTGAGGTGCTTAAGTTGGGCCTCCTTGTTTGAACGTTTGGGTTGAGTGGTTGAGTTTATTGTGCCTATCAGTGAACTCCAACGTTGTGAAAATCAAACATCTGGCCTCACTAGGCCACATCTGCTGCTCCATAACTTGGTGTCAGGTGTAGTACAGCTTGACTAACCTGATCTGCTCCTGACCTTCAGAGGTGACCAGCAAATGTGTCAGTGTTGACGTGAGTTTGTCTTCTTTCTTTTCAGCCAATCGCAATTGAAGTTTTCTCAGGAGATGGACGGAACTACCTCCTAGCTTTCCAAAAAGGAGTTAGGAACAAAGTTTATCAAAGGTACTCTGAAATAAGGTGCAACACTTTGTCTGAATGCTTGCAAATCCCAAGCACAAACCCAGGCTGGGTCAGGTGTGGCTTGAGAGCATCCTGGAGGGGAAAGACTTGGGGGTGTCAGTTGATGACAGACTCAGCATGAGCCAGCAATGGTCGCTAGCAGCCCAGAAGGCAACCATACCCCAGGGAGGTTGTGTTTGCCTCCTCCCTGGAGGTTTTCAAGGCCAGGTTGGATGAAACATTGAGCAAGCTGCTCTAGTGGGAGGTGTTGCTGCCCGTGGCAGAGGGGTTGAAACTAGATGATCTTAAAGATCCCTTCCAACACAAACCATTCTGTGATTCTATTAAATCTTTGTGTTGGGCCATACTTGAGCCATCTGTGACCTAAACCACCACAGTCAGACTGAAAGAGTGATGTGTGTTAGGCAATGGATGACCTGGATGACCAATAAAGAACCACTACAAAGTGCTCTACCACTAGTGGTAGAGTATGTCCAGTAAGGAATGAATCTTCCTGTTTGTGGAAGATGTGTAGCTGCTTAAAACAAAGTACTAAATGTTTTCTGCTTTGAAGGAGAAGACACAGCAAGGACAAGAACACTAATCCTCATCTCCTTTTGACTGCTGATGCAGGTTTTTGGCTGTGGTACCATCTCTAACTGATAGTTCTGAGTCAGTGTCTGGGCAGAGACCAAACACCAGCGTAGAGCAAGGGTAAGTGGTTCTGTTCCTCACAGCCCATGATGCTTTGTTATGGTCAGGATTTGCTGGAGGGTCCTGCAGCCTCAATTCCAAATTGGGCATTACCAAGATAAATACCTACTGATGGTGTGCCCAAGTCATTTTAGATGTACTGATATCACTGGCAGCATCAAGGTAGCTTCTGGCTAATTAATACATGCTATGAGGATTAATGCTAACAGTATGCAGATGGAATTGAATTGTAAAAGGAATCAGATGAAAGGAATTGAATGAAAGGAATTGGAGTGCCTAACCCATGAGGTTTGTCCGAGTTGTTTTCCTCAGCAGCAGCCTGTTAGATCTGTTTCTGCTTGCACTGAATTGCTTCATTAAGGTGATCAGTTTAACAGAATGTGTTTAGAAATTCAAGAGGGCACTGCTAAAGCAAAGCTCTGTTTTACTCGTTGTTACCATTCGTAAGGTTTAATCTTAACGCTTTGGATTGTCTTGTGAAGATGTAACAGATCTTAGTGCTAAGTCAGCAAATCCACTTCCTTCTTCCCATTAGGTCTGGCTTGCTTAGCACTTTAGTGGGAGAAAAATCTGTTACTCAGAGATGGGAAGTAAGTATGAAAATTTGGGGGTTTCTTGTGTTCAGTTGCACAGTTTGAAGTAATGCCTCATTGGTCAGTGCACAGAAGTTGCATCCTTTTCTTAGGACGGGTGGAATATCCTGCTGTGGAAAGGGTGTCTCAGCATTTTGGTTTGGAGTTGGTTTATGATATCCTCACCAACTAGGAAATGGTTCTGCCATAGGAGATGCGAGGGGAGGGGCTGTAGTAAAAGCAGAGTGAGCACTGTAATAGTGAAATAAGTTTTGTCTGCTTGGGCAGAGCTGAACACCTTTGGTTGTTGTCAAGGCAGCGCCTGACAGTGTCATTTTCTGTCTTCCCGAAGAGAGGAGAAATCAGTAACTTCCAGTACCTGATGCACTTAAACACTCTGGCAGGCAGATCCTACAACGACCTCATGCAGTACCCTGTCTTTCCCTGGATCCTTGCAGACTATGATTCAGAGGTAAATCAAACCTTTTGTCAGCCTTTTAATCCTTTGTGTGGTGGAGGTTTTGCAAATGCTGCCTTGGTAAAACTGAGGCTTATCCTCAGCACCAGTTGCTTGCTTCCAGCTATTTTGTAATGTTCCTCCTGCTTAGCAGCGCGTTAAGGGTAGAACATCAGAGCTTCTTGGCTGTCCCATGCAGGCAGGTGCTTGCCTGTACTGGTTTTATGGATGGTACTGGACTGTGCACAGAACCCAATGTTGGTTTTTTTTTTAAAGGAATTGGATCTTACGAATCCCAAGACCTTCAGAAACCTGGCCAAGCCCATGGGAGCTCAAACAGAAGACAGGTTAGCCCAGTACAAGAAGAGATTCAAAGACTGGGAGGATCCCAATGGTGAGTAATGATACATACTGCAGGAGGAGAGGGACATGTACCTGTCATATGCGGTCTCAGTATCACAGAACTGTCAGGGCTAGAAGGGACCTCAAGGATCATCCACTTCCAACCCCCCTGCCATGGGCATGGACACTTCCCACTAGATCAGTTTGCCCAGAGCCAAATCCAGCTTGGCCTTAGAAACTTCCAGGGATGAGGCTTGCACCACCTCTCTGGGCAACCTGTGCCAGTGTCTCACCACCCTCATGCTGAGGAACTTCTTCCTAGTGTGTAATCTAAATCTCCCCATCTCTAGATTGAATCCATTCCCCTCAGTCCTGTCACTACCTGACACCCTAAAAAGTCCAAATGGCAGCTTTGATTCCTGTGTGAAGATAAAGACAAAACAATTGCATGTTCAGGTCAGGTTAACAGTGTCTAAAGGCTAGAATGGGCAGGCACAAGCAGTACACAGACCCAGCTGTGTCTGCTAACACAGTTTGAGTGTTGCTGCATGGATCTAAGTTGTAGAAAGGAATGGGAATAACTTTCCATGGAGCTTCTTGTGCTGGGAACCCTGTCACCTAACTGCTTTATTGATGTTGATTTTTAATCTGCAGGGGAGACCCCAGCTTATCACTATGGGACCCACTACTCATCTGCCATGATTGTGGCTTCTTACCTTGTCCGGATGGAGCCTTTCACTCAGATTTTCTTACGGCTGCAGGTAACAATTCCATCACCTCACTTGGTGTTGCTTTCCTGTTGGACATTTGAGACCTAAGTGGAAAAAAATACAGTCACCTGGCTTTGTTTTCATCAGACATGGGAGAAGAATTATATTCAGGAGAGTCATTACTGCCTCAGAGGTTTCTTTTTAAAGGGTGTAATGGAATTTACTTTTTTCTTCCCTTGCAGTTTGAACATTTTTCTAGGTGTTAGCAGAAGAAAATATCAGCAGGCAAAAGCCAAAGCAAGTTTTATTGTGAAAAATACTTTGCTGCTCATGCTTTGTTTGTCTGTTGTTGAAAGAATCATACAGCAGCTGTTTAGCTCTCTGTTGGAGGTGTTGAAAGATTGTTATTTTAAGCCAATAAATCTCTCCAAATAGCCATTTTAGAAGAAAGCCGGAGAGAGCTGTGGTGGGCCAGCCTGGAGAAGAGAAGGCTTAGGGGAGACCTTCTTACCATGGACCAGTACAGAAAGAGTGGAGGCCAAAAAGATAGAGATTCCCTTTTGACAAGTTGCCCCATGGCACAAGTTACTGCTGGAGAGGTTCCCATTGAGCTCCAGAAGAAAATGTTTCTCTGTGAGCACAGTCAGACAGTGGAATCATTTCCCAAGGGAAACAGTGAAGTCCCCTACACTGGACAGTTTGACTCAGCTTGCCAGGGTGCTGGGCCAGCTCATTGCAACTCTGCTGTGAGCTAGAAAAGTTGGAGCAGATGGTCCTTGGGGTCCCTTCCAAGCTGGCATTCTGGGATTCTATGAACTAGGTGTTAAAATAAACTAAGGTTTAGCAAAGCCTGGAACTCTTTGCCAGTTTGATGTGTGATAGGGTTTGCCAAATACTTTTCTAGACAGAAGCCATCAGATTTGTACCTGAGTCCTCTTATATTTACTGTTACTGTGCACCAAAGCATAATGCAGCTGTTTACAGCTGTTGTGTCAGAGGAAGCAGCACACTGAGTTCTGCAGTGTCTTTATTAGGCAGAGGATGTTGTGATTTGGCTTCTTGGCAAAACCTGCTGTGCTGAGAGAGACTCTGCTGCTGACACACTCCTGGCTCTGTCCCACAGGGTGGTCACTTCGACCTGGCTGACCGAATGTTTCACAGCGTGCGGGAAGCTTGGTACTCGGCGTCGAAGCACAACATGGCAGATGTGAAAGAGCTCATTCCAGAGTTCTTCTACCTCCCTGAGTTCCTGCTCAATTCCAACAACTTTGACCTAGGTAGGCAGACAGCCTGGTAGCATTGCTTAGGGTGTGACAGCAGTGCCAGGCAGCCCCACAATGTCTTGTGGACAGGCAGGGAGAGGTCTGCTGAACTGCATTAGCAAATGGTGAATCACTTGTGACATGAAAGGACAAGCAGGACTACTGCTCATACCTCTGATACTTCCTTTATTGTCTTTGAAATTCAGAATGATTCATTCAGAAATTCATTTGTTCGTCAGGAGGAGTAGAGAAGGGCTTCTTATTTCCTCTTGTCAGTTATTTTTCAAGCCTTACCAGCCTTAAGGTATTTTCTCAAGTACTGACTGCTCAGTTTCAGCAGTTAAGGGAAAGTTTGTTCAAAGACTTGATGAACAAGCACTGAAATACCCAAAAAAGGATTTTTTTTTTCCTTTGGAGTGGCATGTTTTAGTTGTTAGTTTAGGTTTAGTTTTCTTTAACCAGCTCAGATTGCAGATAATGACGTTTTCTTTGGCATTTCTCTGCTTTACGTTTTTTTGCCATGTAAATTGTTACTCTGTGAAGGTCTGAAATTGTGCCAGGTGAGAGTTAGGTTAGAGATGAGGAAAATTTTTTTTTGCTGCAAAGAGTGGTGAGGAATTGGAAAAGGCTGCCTGGGGAGGTGGTGGAGTCCCCATCCCTGAAGGTGTTCAAGAAAGGTGTGGCCATGGCACTTGGGGACATGGTTTAGTGGCCATGGTGACGTTGGGTTGAAAGTTGGACTTGATGATCTGAGAGGGCTTTTCCAACCCAAACAATTCTATGATCCTACGGTTCTATAAAAGATATTTTCCCTGCTATTGCCTAGCATGGAAAAAAAGACAGTGTGTTGTGAAGACAAGTCTAAACTGCCCTGCTTTATAAAGAAAAGGGATTAGAATTTCATTTTTTGTGTGATTTCTTTTCAATGTTACTGTTGCAGTGCAGTATTCCTGTTCTCTCCACATTTTAATACTTTCTAAATTTTTTTTTCTTTTTTTCTTTTTTAATAGGTTGCAAACAAAATGGCACTAAACTTGGTGATGTCATCCTCCCACCATGGGCAAAAGGAGACCCTCGTGAGTTTATCCGAGTTCATCGGGAGGTAATTGACTTTGTATTTGAATAATGATGACAGGGGAAAAAAAGCTCAGCTGGCACTTGCTACTGTTCCTCAGTCCTAGCTGGATCACAGGCTCACAAGATGTTAGGGGTTGGAAGGGACCCAAGGAGCTCATCCAGTCCAACTCCCCTGCTACAGCAGGACCAGACAATCTAGCACAGATCACAGAGGAACACATCCAGATAGGCCTTGAAAGGCTCCAGAGAAAGAGACTCCACAACCTCTCTGGGGAACCTTTTCCAGTGTTCTGTGACCCTTCCAGTCAAGAAGTTGCCCCTTATGTTGAGCTGCAACCTCCTGTGCTTCAACTTACACCCATTGCTCCTTGTCCTATCTCGGGGAGCAAGTGAGCAGAGCCTGTCTTCCCCACTCCTGATCAGCCCTCAGATATTTATAAACATTGATTAAATGCCTTCTCAGTCTTCTCTTTTCCAGACTAAGCAGTCCCAGGTCCCTCAGCCTCTCCTCATAAGACATGCCCTCCAGTCCCCTACTCATTCTCATAGCCCTGCATTGTGCAGTCACAGCTGCCTGCCAGTCCTGCAGTCCCTGGCTGATAGCTACAAGTGGTGTTTCGACTTTGCTGAGGGCAAAACTTGCTTCGATTCAAAGCTTCCTCAAAACCTAACAAGAATATGTCAGAATGTTTTGTGCATGGTTCTGTGGGGTAGGTGTGGGCTCAACCAGTGACCTACACAGCTGGGTTTAATGCACGTCCCTTGTTTTTCAGGCTCTGGAATGTGACTTTGTGAGTGCACATCTCCACGAGTGGATTGATTTGATCTTTGGCTATAAACAGCAAGGTCCTGCTGCAGTAGAAGCTGTCAATGTCTTCCACCATCTCTTCTACGAGGGCCAAGTGGACATTTATAACATCAATGATCCATTAAAGGAGACAGCTACCATAGGATTCATTAACAACTTTGGACAGATACCAAAGCAGGTACATCTTTCTGCTCATTGTTATTTGCCTGGTGCCACTCAAACTGAAACATTTCCATTCATGGAAAAGGCCTTGAGTGACCTGTTCTAGTGGGAGCTGTCACTGCCTATGGCACAGCAGGGTTGGGACTGAATGAGTTTTGAAGTCACTTCCAACCTAAACCATTCTGTGATTCTATAAAAGAGGAAAGCATTTCAGGAGTGGAACTTCTGGGACTGTTTTTTCATAAGTATTCTTCCAGTGCTGGGAAGAATTTCCCATTTCCATCAGGAATGCAGCTTTGCTTGTGAGATTAGAAATGTCTTTTTCCTCTATGCCTTTAAAATAAAGGCAAGATGAGTAATAGCTCCGCACTAAAAATGATCTTGAGGAAAAATAAGTCCCTTCTGCAAAGTCAAAGGGGAGCAGGGAAACTGCAGCTTCAAAGTAATGCCTGGGGTTTAGGTATTTGAAGCTATCCTGTAATAAGAGAATTTCTAGAATGATTTCTAGAATAATTTATGCTTCCTGGTTCTACAGGGCTTGGCTATATCTTTTATTTGAAGACTATGTTGAAAGAACCTTCAAAATTTAAATGAAGGAGATGGACTTTTGTAGGGCAGATGTAGTTAAGGAGCTATAGAGACACGTTTTTGGTGCAGCTTTGCCATCTGTGTTCTGTTGAAGAGGTTACATTAGATTATCAAATGCAGTATTAAATGCAAAGTTTTGCTGTGTGTTTTATTGGGAGGTTTGGGTTCCTGTCTTTCCTCTCCTCCTTTCTTTCCTCCTTCTCTCCCCCCTTTTCGCTTTCCTCCTTTTTCCTACAAATGCCCCAAGATGCCTCAGCCTGGAGGCAGTAAATCAGAGTGAAAAAGAAGAGGAAGAGTTGCTCAGGGAGGGTTGGGTTTTCACTTGCTTGCTGCTCTTTGAGATGAGTTGTCCATGTGAACACTGTGTGATGCCCCTTCTCTCCCCATCTTCTCCTAGCTCAGCCAGGCTGGAGGCACGCTGTAGTTCAGGGAGAGCTGTGGCCTGTAGCAAGTTGTTCCCCTTCATACCCAGAGTGTAGGTGCAAGCAGTAGAATGGTGTGTGCATGCTGATAGCTCAGCTCCCTCAGGCTTCTTAGGCTTTGTGCTCTTGTAAACCTGACATTTTCAAAATGCTAATTAATTCCTTGATGAATTTCAGCTCTTTAAAAAACCACACCCACCGAAGCGAGTTAGAAGCCGGCTGAATGGAGAGGCTGTGGGGACATCTCTACCCCCTGGTTCCACAAGTGACAAGATTTTTTTCCATCATTTGGACAACTTGAGGCCATCCCTTGCCCCAGTGAAAGGTAAAGAGTAGAAGCACTCCTATTTCTTTGCCAGAGCATTCAGATTTTTAAAGCCTTTTCCAAGTTTTCTTTTATTTAATGTTCTTAATACCTTGTGAGAAAGATTTAAAGCAGCCTAATGCTGTCAGATTATGTTCCTAGCTACCTTAAAATGTACTTGGGAAGCATCAGATCTGTCCCAAGAGACACAGAACAATGGACAGTGGATACAAACTGGAACCCAGGAAGTTCCACCTCAACATGAGGAGAAACTTCTTTGGTGTGAGGGTGCTGGAGCCCTGGAGGTGTTGTGGAGTCTCCTTCTCTGAGTCTTTTAAGACTCACCTGGAGTCTTAAAAGCCCAGGCTGATCCTGCTTTGGCAGAGGGGTTGGACTCTCTGGTCTCCAGAGGTCCCTTGGAACTTCTAACATTCTGTGACTACATGAAAATAAGATTTTTTTTGTACCATAGGCATTACAGAGATGCTGCTTTTGCAGAGCATCAGGTGTTTAATGGGGTCAGGAAGCATTTGTCTGTGGTAGCAATAAAACGTTGCCCCCTCTTCTTTTCTAGAGCTGAAGGAGCCTGTGGGGCAGATTGTTTGCACTGACAAAGGCATCCTGGCTGTGGAACAGAACAAGGTTCTCATCCCACCTACCTGGAATAAAACCTTTGCGTGGGGCTTTGCAGACCTCAGCTGCAGGCTGGGTACCTATGAGTCAGACAAGGTTTGTAGCGGAAATTTGTTCCTGTGCTGAATGTACCAAAAGCAATTAGTTCTCCACAGTGGGGAAAAAAAAACACCTAATAAGGGAAATTTATTGCATGTGTTCATGAAACAGTCTTGCATTGAATCTGTTTTATTGCTCCCTGTCTGCTGGTTTTCATCAGAACAGCAGCAGAGTGATATGGACTAATGAATACTACTTTTTTTAAACCAAATTTGCCAAAGATGAATGAATTAAATCTATGCAGCTAAAGCTCATCTCTTGTGGAAGCATCTTCTGGCAGAGGCTGGAATTGCTTCTGCTTGAGGAGAAGCTGCTCTGATATTTTAGTTAATGATCCAACCTGCAGGCTGCCAGGCAGGTTTATGCTTCTCCTACCAAACACCAATCCTGCAAGTAATTTTTCTTTGTTTTCTTTGGTTTTAGGCAGTCATTGTTTATGAATGCTTGTCAGAGTGGGGGCAGATCCTGTGTGCCATTTGCCCCAACCCCAAGCTCATTATCACCGGAGGAACGAGTACAGCAGTGTGTGTGTGGGAAATGGGTGTCTCCAAAGAAAAGGCCAAAGCCCTCACTCTGAAACAGGTAAAACACTGCACACCTGCCTCCTGCCTATGTTGTGCTGCAAAGGAATTAGGAAAGGAGAGCTGCTCACACAACAAGCTTGGAAACTGAGAGGTGTTCAGGAAGCATGTGGACATGGCGCTTGGGGACATGGTTTAATGGCCATGGTAGTGTTAGGCTGATGGGTGGACTTGAGGATCTTAGAGGGCTTTCCCAACCCAAACAATTCTGTGATTCTGTGATTGCTTGAACCTTTCCAGCTAAGTGGGTTTAGAATCATAGAATGGTTTAGGTTGGAAGGGACCCAAAATTTCATCCAATTCCAACCCTCATCTATAGGCAGGGACACCTCCCACTAGAAAAGGTCACTCAAGGCCTCATCCAACCTGGCCTTGGAACACCTCTAGGGAGGTGGCAACCACAACCTCCCTGGGTAACTTGTGCCAGTGTTTCACCAGTGTTTAGTGTAGTAAGGTTTATTCTTTCTTCTGATTGCAAGTTGTTCCTCTTGACTTCTGTTCTGCAGGCACTGCTGGGTCACACTGACACTGTCACCTGCTTAACAGCCTCTCTGGCTTATCACATCATCGTGAGCGGCTCCTGGGATCGCACCTGCATCATCTGGGATTTGAACAAACTCTCTTTCCTGACACAGCTTCGAGGCCACAAGGCTCCAATTTCAGCACTCTGCATAAATGAACTGACGGTGAGCAACAGACACCATTCACCAGCCTGCAGTGGGGACAGCAACATGAGTCACAAATGGTTAAACCAAAGACAACCAAACCAGGCCCCTCTGCTGCTGTGGCTAAACTGCCATAACTCACCTGGGTTGGGGAGGGACTGATTTGTGTCCCCTATCCACAGACACACCTAAGTTTATTCTATGAGTAGCAGCTAGAGCTTGGAAAGATTTCTTAAGAGTAGCTAGTCTGAAGCTCAAGTGAGTTGTCAAACCTGCCACAGGGGATAAGAAAAGGCTTTGATATGTGACCTGGATTGACTTCTGTTCTTTGACACTTAATTTAAAGGAAGTGGAAGATACATTGAGCGAAGCTGCGGTGACAGTTGTAGCAGTTAGAGGAGCCTGGCAGAGAAGGACCTGGGGGTGCTGGTTGTACAACCAGCTAAAGATGAGCCAAGGTGTGCATAGGTGGCCAAAAAGGCCAGGAGCATCTTGGCCTGGATCAGCAACAATGCAGCCGGCAGTAGAGCAGGGATTGTCCCCCTGTACTCAGCACTGATGAGTCTACACTGGAGTGCTGGGCTCAGTTTTGGGCCCCTCACTCCAAGAAAGACATTGAGGGATTGGAGCAGGTCCAGGGAAGGGCAGCAGAGCTGGTGAAGTGTTTGGGGAACAGGGCTGGTGAGGAGCCTTGATGGCTGAACTTGCCCTAGATTTTTGCTGAAGGCAATCCCAGGCTTGCACTGAAGTATGGAGGTGTCATTTGTCTTTGCAGGGGGACATTGTCTCCTGTGCTGGCACTTACATCCACGTGTGGAGCATTAATGGCAGCCCTACTGCCAGTGTGAACACCTTCACTGGCCGCAGCCAGCAGATCATCTGTTGCTTCGTGTCGGAGATGAACGAGTGGGACACCCAGAACGTCATCGTCACAGGGCACTCGGATGGGGTTGTCCGGGTCAGTACCAGCACTCACTCCTTCCAAGTGTCACCTTGCACCTCAGTAGCAGTTAAGACACCCCATATCTGCCCAGCAGTGGCTGGTACCAGAAGCAGTCCTGCTCTCTGTGAGTGCTCCACCTGAACAAGTCCTGCAGGAAACCCAGGCTGGGTAGACCGCGAAGGCTGCTTCAGGCACTGGAAACAGAATGGTACAGTGGGTCCTGTCCACCAGTGAGATGGACATTGACCATTCATTTCAAACCCCTTCAGTGACCTGCCATTCCTGTGCAGCCTTTCAGTTTGCTTTCTCCTTTTGGCTGCACCCCTTGTGGTGTGGCAGCTATCAATAATTGTCTTTTCTCTGTTCTGGTCAATTTTTGGTCACCAGTTTTCATGCCTGGAAACAATAGTTTTCATTCACCATTTTTCTTCCATGCAGCTTGAGGGAACTGATTGTGCTGCCTAGAAAGAGAAGAGGGACTTGGTGATATCTCTGATCACTGTGAGCCTTTGCTGTCTGCAGTCCTGGCTCTGCCTGAAGCAGGATCTGCAGCTCAGGTTATCTTCCTCTCTCCTGATCCAGGCATGAACACAGATGTCACCTTACAGCACCTAGTCCCTCAATACAAGGCTTAGTATGGAGATGTGAGCCACTTCTTGTGGCTGCCAGTGCAAACCCCCAGTTTTGAAAAGCTATCTCAACTCCAGAAGCAGCTCAGCAGAAAGCTAAGAGCTCACTGTGTGTTGCTTTGCTTCTCTCCCTCCAGTTCTGGCGGATGGAGTTTTTGCAAGTACCAGAAACACCAGCTCCAGAGCCTGTGGAGATGCTGGAAATGCAAGAGGATTGTCAGGAAGCACAGCTAGGTACATCTCCTGATAAGTGTTTGCTTGCTTCAAGCCCCATCCAGCCTGGCCCTAAATACATCCAGGCTTGGAGCCTCCACAACTTTTCTGAGCCTTTTCCAGTGCCACACCACCTCACTTCCTCATGTCTCATCTAAATCCAGCTTCTTCCAGTTCAGAGCCCTTACCCTACATCCTGTCGCTCCACACCTTTGCTAGAAGTCCCTCTGCAGCTCTCCTGTAGCCCACTACAAATCCTGGAAGGTTGCTCTAAGGTCTCGCTAGAGCCTTCTCTTCTCCAGGCTAAGCAACTCCAACTCTCTCAGCTTGTCTCCAAATCAGAGGTGCTTCAGCCCTTGGATTATCTTGGTGGCCTCCTCTGGACCTGCTCTAGCAAGTTCCATGTCCTTCTTGTGTTGGAGGCCCCAGAGTTGCTCTAGCACTGCAGGTGGGGTCTCAGCAGAGCAGAGAGGCAGAATTCCCTCTCTCCACCTGCTGCCCATGCTGCTGGGAATGCAGCTCACGATATATATGGGCTCTGCATGCAGATCATGTTGCAGATAGTCTGGATTTAGATGTGGATCACAGGATACTCATCAGTAATTAGGAAACCAGTCTAGCTTGGGTTCTTTCATTTGTCACTGGGAATGTAAATATCTTGACCAGTTGCTCTTTTCTGTTAGCAAACCTATTACTAGTAAACCTCCATTGTGTTGCTCAGTCAACTGGAGTTTCCCTATAGCTGGAGCTCTGCTTCCTTATGTCTGTTTGGCTGGGAAGCAGCAGGATTTGGTTTTGCTAACTTGAACATTTTCTGAAAGTTTTACTCATAGTGTCTGCCATGTCCCACACCTCAGGCTGTGGTAGGAAATAGCTTCAGTTCAAGCCTACTTTAACTTCAAAACCTACTTGCACTGTGACTCCAGGCAGGAGCTGAACCTCTGCAGAGGCTTTCAAGGTGCCTGCATGCAGTTCCCCTCTAAAGCTGTGGTGGTACTTGTTGGGCTGTAGGTAGTGCAGCAGGAGAAAAGGAAAAAAGCTGAGGCTACAAGCAGCCTTTCTAATACTTTCTTCTCTGGTGAATCTAGGGCATGAAGCCCACGAAGAGGACAGCAGTGACTCTGAGGCAGATGATCCCTGTGTAAGCCAGGACACAAAACTGCAGGAAAGCCAGAGTCAGCCCAGCAGCACCAGCCACAGGCCTAGGTCATCATCAAACAGAGCAGCGGCAGCGTGGTCAGCAGACAGTGGCTCCGATGACTCCAGGCGTTGGTCAGACCAGCTCAGCTTGGATGAGAAGGATGGCTTCATCTTTGTCAACTATTCTGAGGGACAAGCCAAAATGCATCCCCACGTTCAGGTTAACCACCCACACCCCAGCTATGCTGAAGCACGGCACTACAGCAAGCTTAAACCAGGTAAAGGGACAGAGACTGGGGACAATTCTTCTGGCAGCACAGACTCACAAAACAGTTTCTCTCTGTCTGTGCAGCTCTGAGCAGGGCAGGCTGATCAGTTCCAAAATAGTGAAGAGGAAAATGTGTGTTGGTTGCATGTTGTTCAAGCCTTGTCCTGTCACTGGGCACTATGAGCAAGAGTCTGGCCCCAACCTTTTGTCCCCTACGTGCCCTTTTTCTCTTGCTGAGCATTAGGAAGATCCCCTCTCAGGCTGCTCTTCTCTAGGATAAACAGCGCCAGGTCTCTCAGCCTCTCTTCCTCACAAATGTACTCCTCTGCAGCTCCCAACTGGACTTGAAGAGAGTGGAGTCTCTGTACCTAGTTTGTGTCCTCTCTCTCAAATGCAGTTGAAAATCGTGTTTTTCCTTGACTCAGGGAGTTGTCTCAGGGAGCAGAGGGGTAGATTTTACCCTGTCTGCAGAGCCACAGGTATGCTGGGGTGGTGGAGGAAGGAACAAACTCGAGAAGAAATAAATTTGCTTTTAACCCTCCTCTTTGCCTCTCCTTTCCAGGGTACAGGTGGGAGCGTCAGCTGGTGTTCAGAAGCAAACTAACTATGCACACAGCTTTCGACCGCAAGGACAACGCACACCCGGCAGAGATCACCGCGCTCGGCATCTCCAAGTGAGCAGCTCACCTCTCCACCTGTCCCCTAGATCACCTTCACACACTGCATGGCTGCTCCAGTGCTGATTGCTTCCAATGTGGTTTTTTGTTCTTCTTGCAGGGATCACAGCAGAATTCTCATTGGGGATGGTCGAGGCAGAGTGTTCAGCTGGTCGGTGAGTGATCAGCCTGGCCGATCTGCAGCAGATCACTGGGTGAAGGATGAGGGAGGGGACAGCTGCTCCGGCTGCACCGTCCGGTTTTCACTCACTGAGCGGCGTCACCACTGCAGGAACTGTGGACAGCTCTTCTGCCAGAAGTAAGCCAGCCAGCAGCCTCCATTGGGGCTCTCTTCCATACAGATTTCTAGGCTGGCTAAAGTCACTGCATGCCAGGGAGATCTGCTGGAGGACTAAGGGTTTCTTTGCCAAACAAGACTGATGAAGAAAATGCATCAAAATTCTCAAAAGTTCTAGGGAGGAATTAGAAAAGACAGAGAAACCCCTTCATAAACCCAGTAAGGAAGAAAACTATCAGGAGAGAGAAAGGTAGGGTTTGGAAGGGACTCCTCCCATTAGCCCAGCTTTCTCAAGGCCTCATCCAGCCTGGAATTCAACATCTCTGGGGCTGGGGAGGAGGGGGGCAACCACAACCTTCCTGGGCAACCTGTGCCAGTGTCTTCCCACCTTCACCTTCAAGAATTTCTTCCTTATTTCCAGCTCAAAGCCATTGTCCCTCATCCTGACACTACAGGTCCTTATCCAAAGTCCCTCATACGAGTAAAATTCTGAGTCTGCCACACTGTATTGCATCTCTGTGTTAAGTTTGAGGGTTCCTGGTATTTGAAGTCTCAGCAATATCTTCCGCACCTGGATAGAACATGGCCTGGTTGGGAGGGTACATGTGCTCACAGCAGTGTTTTTTTCCCTCTACAGGTGCAGCAGGTTTCAGTCCGAAATCAAGAGGCTGAAGATCTCCTCCCCAGTCAGGGTCTGCCAGAACTGCTTCTACAACCTGCAGCACGAGCGGGGTTCAGAGGAGGGGCCTAGAAATTGACGGGGTTCTTGGCAAAGGGAGACCTCGTCCAACCCCACTCTGACTCCAAGGACTAGTGTGGGAGTCTGGTGCAGTGGTGAGAAGGGATTAGAACACTGTCTGTTTACACTGAGTTTTAAGCACTAAAAGTCAAAAGGGATCACTGAATGGAGTGGTGTTGAGAGGAGGTCGGTGAGTGAAGAGCAAGCTCCGGGAAGACGTGATTAATAACCACAAACCCAGCAGAACTGTCCACTCCTAAAGCTGTGTTGATGTGGCTATGGGGAAGCCCTCGTGTACCCTTCCGAGCTGTTTTTTGTCTTGATTTTGCAGAGCTGGTCCTGTGGGGCAGGGGAGGGGGACGGCTGGAGAAGGCTTTTTAGAGCGAGCTGTAAATCCACCTTCTCCGCCAGCTCCTGTGTATATTGTAAATAGCTAGAATGGCCTTTTTATCTACATCTGAACCTAACTGCCTGTTCCATGGGACTCCAGATTAACCACTAGACTTTGTGTGGCATCTTTTATCTCATCTACCAATTGAAACAGGAAGGTTTAAACCCGACAACACCCCAGAAAACTCGAAGGCATTGTGCGGATTTCTGTTTAACAGCCCCAGTCTGTGCATGTTTGTTCTTTCAGTTGCCCACGTTTTCTTATTTTCCTGGTGAGGCTACGTGGATTTATTTTTAGTTGTTTGTTTGTGTTTTTTGGTTTTGGGTTTTTTGTTTTCTCCAAAAGAGAACATTTTTGAGACCAGGACTTTGGGAGTATTTTCTTGTAGCTTGTAAGATAACCCAGGAACTAAACTGTACACTTGTGTTGTGTTTTATACCAAACTCTTTTACCACCTCAGTGTTGTTCATATTTGCTAAGGCCTCTTTTATACATAATTCAGAGCTGCAGTTTTGTTAACGACTTACCCTTTGTTAGCAGCTGATTCATGCAGGGCAAGAACCAGCTTTTACCTTCTTTAGTCAATAGCAATTGGCTCGCCTGTGGGTACAGAATGGAATTCCTTCCTTCCGCAGCAAATCTTCCCTCTGTTGTCCTGCAGCTTGTTTGCAGAGAAACCAAACTTCTTGAACACGAGTTCACTGTAAAGCAGTGACTGCTCCCAGCAGCTCTCTGCGTGCTCCAGCACATGCCAGCAACTTGAGGACAGCAGTAGATTTTTCCTTATGGGTTGTTGTTTTTCTGGGTTTTTTGGTTTTGTTTTTTTTTTTTTTTTTTCAGTTCCAATAGGAATTTTCATGGCAGTATTTTTTTTAACTACTCCAGTTTTCTTTTGCACTACATGTGGGATGAAGTAGAGACACTGATATCCACAGGGATTGGAAGGTGTGCATCGGATAGGCCCCGCGGACTTCACCTCGGAATGAGGTTTGCGGTTGGGCAAGGGGGAGGGAGTGGGGAGGGGGCAGGCTGGGCTTTGGTCTGGTTTTGGTTTTGTTTGTTTGTTTGTTTTTTTAACATATGTGTATATATTTTGTAAATGATATAGAGCTAGGTATATTCACGATGGATTCTTTAAAATAGAGGTAAGGATGTGCCCCAAACCGACAGGAGGCTGGTGGCCTTGCTTTCGCTCTGCGGGCACTTGGGTGAGCATCTTCACTCCAGGTGCTGAGATCATTCCATCCTTCACTTGGAGTGATGGGGGTGGGCTCTGGCCCTACAATTGCTACTGTCCTCAGAACTGCACCAGCAGAAGTGCCAGAGGCTCTGTGGAGCATGAGCTTCTTCCAGAAGGTCCTTGGCACTGCTAGGGCACACGAGTCTTCTCTTGATTTGAGCTTCTAGTGGTGAATAATTTGTTAATCCTGACCACTTACTCTTCCTCCCAGCGTCACCTGTTTCTGCACTGAAGGTTAAATTTGTATTTTGATACCTGTTTGTTTATTCTGTATGTGCTGGTCTGTCAAATGAGATCTCTTCCTCTTTTGGTAGGCATTCTGGGTCCCCAGATGAGCAGAAAGTCTTCTCTAGAGCCCTTGCACACTGCTGAGTAAATGCGGGTTTGTTGAGATGAGCTGACCCAGACAGATCCCTTTGTATCCATAGAGTGATGGTCACACCAGTAGCCATGACGCAGGGCTCCCCTGGCAGACTTGGCCATAAACCCAAGCAGAGCTCCTCAGTAATCATGTGTGGAGCACTGGAACTGCTGTGCTCAGCTCTTCTCTCTAGTGTTGCCTTCAGCCTTTCCAAAATGCTGTGAAGCCAGCAGAGCTCAGAAGGCAGGCTGTTTAGAGACAGGGCTCCTTGAGCAACCCTGGAATGCCTCTGAGTCCACAGAGTGTTCTTCTTCCCCTGGCCTCCAGCTTTCAGATCAACCCCAAATTGAAGGAAGTTAAATTCTGTGGACTGGAACTTGTCCAGCCCCACTATTAAACCCTGACAAAGCCCAGGTTTCTGACAGTAACCCTGAGAAAACTTGAACACTCAGGCAAACAGTTGGCACACAGGACTAGGGGTGGGCTGTCAGTGAAGAGGGAGCTGACTCTGCTCAGCCTGAGCAGCATCCTGTGCTGTGCTGTTCTGTGCTCTGAGCACGGCCAGCTCCTAACTCTTCACAAACTGTGTAGTGCAGAGGTTAGTCCCGGTTTACATTCAGGCTTAATCCTTTGGGTAGGCAGTTCCAGACCTCCAGTCTCAGGAGGTGAAGGGGGCAAACCAAACCCGCTGGTACTTCCTCTGCAGCCAGTGCTGTGGGCAGCTGCTTTGTTCACCTGGGAGTGGTGTGTGTGGGGGTTCTTTCCATTTCCTTAGGAGCCTCTAACGCAAGTACTCGCTTTTGTTTTCCATGTACAAACCTGTTCAGCAAACCTATACTCATGTAGACTGACATCAGTAGATCATGTTCTCTGCAAGTACCTCATGTCTTCTCCTGCCTTGGTCTCTGTAGTAAACTTAACTCATGTAACTCCTAACGTTTGTACGTAGTGTGCAATTCTAACATCATGCTTCTGAGAGGGGGGGAGAGGAGGGGGTTTGGCTGCTTCCAGCCAACAGGCATCAGTTCAACAGCAAAACACTTTAGAGAAGTTAATTTTTTTTTTTTTTGGCACTTTCTTATTGTATAAAATGGGTAGAAACTTCTATTTGCCATTGTATCATTTCAAGACTCCTTTCTTCTTATTATTTTTTCCTTTCAGCCAATGACCTGTGTATAAAATACTGATGCAGTTAAAACTGTTTTTAGGAAGTATTTTTTAATTTCAGCAAGTTTGGTTACTTGTTGCATGACTATTAACACAGCTGACTTTTTGTGTCAGTGCAATGTATATTTTATTTTATTTTTGTTTGGGTTTTGGGGGTTGTTCTTTTTGTTTTGGGATTGGGGGTTTTGTTTGTTTGTTTGTTTGTTTTTCCCCCCCTTTTTGTTACATTTTGGTCCTGTTATTAACTCGTTGAGCCCTAGCTGAATGGCCATTTTCCTTTGTACAGCATCAGGAGTCGATTGAAGATATCTGGCTAAGACTGGAGTGTGGAATTTTGTACTATATTGCAGAATCCAGTATCTTGGTTTTTTTTTTTGGTGGTTACGTAAAAGGCCTGACGATTTCCTATCTAGTGTGCAATCTGTGATATCTGAATGTTCATTGTATATTTGTCTCCAATGCAAAAAAGGTAGAGTTAACACAACTACAAGAAGACATGATTAAAAATGCAATAGTTCAGGTACTGAAGTTTTTCTTTTTTTTTTTTGGTTGGTTTACTTTTTTTTTTTTTTTTTTTTTTTTTATTA
>VWZI01016205.1:824961-977418 GCA_013396835.1 Psilopogon haemacephalus
ATAAATACCTGATATTTACCACCAAAAAGCTGGTTTGCTTTTGTTGGAGGTGGTGCAACCTCTGCAGCTGAAATAAAGGGTTTGAACACAGGGAGTGGTAACTGACAAGAAACATCTTTCTGTAGTGTCACCAGGAGATAAACTTCTACCCCTTGTCGCAGTTCCGCTTTCCGAGCATGGAGCAATGATGGGAAGCCACAGAAGGCATCAGGCTGGAAGGGACCCTCAAAGGCCATCTTATCCAACAGCCCTGCAATGGAGCAGAGACATCTCCAACTAGATCAGGCCTATCTGCTTTCACCTAGACTGCCTCCACCACTTCCTCCAGGGCACAGAGGTGAGGCTGTGACAGGTCAGTAGTTCCCAGAGTCCTCCTTTCTATCATTCTTTAAAGTGGGTGGGATAGTTCCCTTCTACCAGTCTCCAGAGACTTCACCTGGCTGCCAGGACTTCCCAAATATCAGGGAGAGTGGCTTGGCAACAACTTAGCTAGTTCCCTCAGGACTCTGGGATGCACCTTGCCAGGTCCCATGAACTTAGGATCATAGAATGGTTTAGGTTGGAAGGGACCTCAAAGCTCATCCAGTTCCAACTCCCCTGTGCCATAGGCAGGGACAGCTCCCACCAGAACAGGTCTTTCTCAATAGTCCCTGCCCAGCACTCCTCTACGCCCCCTTTCAGATACTGGAAGGTCCCCTGGAATCCTTCTCCAATCTGCAGAGCCCCAACTCTCTCAGCCTGTCCTCAGAGCAGAGCTGCTTCAGCCTTCTGAGCATCTTAGTGGCCACCTCTGGACTGGCTCCAACAGTTCCATGTCCTTCTTGTGCTGGGGGCTCCAGAACTGCACACAGTGCTGCAGTCTGAGGAGAGCAAAGGGGCAGAATCCCCTCCCTTGCCCTGATGGCCATGCTGCTCTTAATACATACTTGTTCATGTTCCTCAGGTGCTCACAAACCTGATCTTCCTTTGCAGGGAGAGGGACTTGGTGCCTCTGGCCCCTGCCGTGTGGCCTCAGGTTGCTTCTTCCCTGAAAGGCTTTTCAACTACTGGCACAGGCTGCCCAGGGAGGTGGTTGAATCTCCTGCCCTGGAGGTGTTTCAAAGCCGCAGAGATGTGGTGCTGAGGGACATGGGTCAGCCCCGGCCTTCGCAGAGCTAGAGAACACTTGGACTCGATGCTCTCAAAGGTTTTTGCACCTGAAACGAATCTGCACATCATCTTGAGGCTTCCCATCGGGCCGGCCGGCACCTCGGGGCACAGCAGGAGGAGGGGAGCACCCCGCAGCTGCGTCCCCTTTGGGGCCGGACCCGTCCGCCCTGGCCGCACAGCTGCGCCGAGCTGAGCCGAGCAGAGCCGAGAGGCCGAGCAGAGCCGAGCGCAGCCTCGCGGCACCCAGCGCGGCCGATCCCGTGCGAAGCAGCTCTCGCGAGAGCCGGCGGCGCGAGGCCGTTGCCAGGCAAAGGCGGGAAGCGGCTGAGGCTCGCGGCCGCCCCTCACGCCTGTGGAATGTCCAACGGTTTTCCCTGTGGTAAAAGTGGAGGAGAGATGACGGAAAATGCAGGTAACTCCTGTAATTCTTTTGTAAACTGAGGCATTTGCCACGGTTCCGCTTTACCTGGGGAGTCAGACGGAGCTGCAGCGCTACCTGCGCTCCTCCAGACGCTTCAAAATTATGACGGAACCACAGAATGTTAGCGGTTGGAAGGGACTTCGAAAGATCGCCAGGTCCACCCCCCCTGTCAGAGCAGGATAACCCAGGGCAGGTCACACAGGAACACATCCAGGTGGGTTTTGAATGTCTTCAGAGAAGGAGACTCCACAGCCTCTCTGGGCCTGCTCCAGTGTTTTGTCACCCTCACAGTGAAAAAACTTTTCCTTATGTGTATTCCTCTCCTCGTTTCACAAAGCGAAGGGACCAGTCCCGAATTTCTTTGTGCTATGAAGGAGTGGCAAGGGGACAGTAAGAATGGAACAGAATTTGGTGCTGCCGCTTTCCTTGGAGGAGCTGGAGCAGGACAGGTGCAGCTAAGAGCTGAGTGCTTGCCTGGGCAATTGCAGAGTTAAGGGGACTTGAGCATCTCTCTGGCATGGAGAGGCTTAGAGACATGTGGCTGTTGCCTGGAGAAGAGCAACCTGAGAGGGGATCTTCTATGTTCACAAGAGCTGAAGGGTGGAGGTCATGAATCCTGGACTGGGCTGGGCTCTTTTCTGTGGTGCCCTGTGATGGGACAAGGGGCAGTGGGCACCAGCTGCAACACAGGGTGCTGGAGGCCTGGAGCAGCCTCCCCACAGAGGTTGTGAAGCCTCTTTCTCTGCTGGACACTTTGTAAACCCACCTGGACACCAGCCTGGGGAACCTGCTCTGGGGTGACCTCAGATGATCACCAGAGATTCAGACTTGATTGTCATTGGGCAAATGTAGTTGTAGGCAAAGACTTGGTTGGCAGAAGTTTTTATGGCAGGGCTGGGGTCTGGGACTGTCAGGACAGACAGAACACAATAAGCATAAACTCCTCTGGCAGATCACCATGGGGTGGAAAAAGACAAACGAACTTGCAAGGACACTACTGTAGGAGCCAATTCTTTATTACAAGATGTTTGAAGCATTCCAGTACAGATGGATCTGCTTCACTGGAGCTTGGAGTTGATGAACCAATGTTTGGTTTGATTTTTTTTTTAAAAAAAAAAAAGGTCAAATGGACATCTCTGTCAAATGAAGTAGATGAATTCTGGGCATTGATCCCACCAAACATAAACATCAAACCAGGTGCTTCAGACAGAGCCCTAAAGCAAACTGTGGAACCCAGGTGTGCAATTGCACTTCAGGCTGCACAGAGCTACTACAGAGGCTGCTGCCCATGCACTTGATGTCCTGGGAGGACACCCTGCTGGAGCAATTTGTATTGACAGCAGCAGCTGCAGAACCAAGGAGTACCAAGAGTGTTGCTGTACCAGAGAGTGGGGCTTTTAGGAGGGTGACTGATGGACCTAGCAGTGTCCCACTGAATTTACTGAGACCAAATCACTAAGAAACCAGTTTTACTGGTGTCTGTGGGTTTGTGCTTCTGCCTTGGCAAGAAATCCCAATGCCTCTGATGACAGCACATGCACCTGCTGAGACAGAAAAGGTGATCTGACACCCTGATCCTGTGGATTCAGTGGAAAACCCTGGGGTGGTTAGAAGCTCCTCACTTTTCATTTCCCCAAGCATGTAAAAAGCAGCAATGGTGCTGATTTCTCTTCACGCCTCCTTCTCAACCACAAATTGTGCTCCACAATTATTCTTCAACCCTGAGCTTTCCAATCCAAAGGGACTGTATTTAGATGGGACATTAGAAGAAACTTCTTCACTTAATAGGTTTCTCAAAGCCTGGCACAGGCTTCCCAGGTAGGTGGCTGAATCCCCATCCCTGGAGGTGTTTCATAGAGGCAGGGATGTGTTGCTGAGGGGCATGGTTTAGCCCCAGCTTGGGCAGAGCTAGAGAATAGTTGGGAGTTAATGACCTTAAAGGTCCTTACCAGCCAAACCCATTCTGTTTATAGTGAGGAGCCTGTATTAAATGAGCTGTTGGACCTCATCCCTGTGTTAATCTCTTGCAGTGTGTTCACCTCCCACAGACCAGCTCTCCTTCAAGGCTGCAAGTGACATTTTAGTGTGAATTTCCCCTTTTCAAGTGGCAGCAAGACTGAGCTGGAACTGCAGTTGCAGTCTCAATACCTCTGCTAGTTAACTCATCCAGCTGAAAGCAGGCAGGATGGCTAAGCTGGCCAGAAATGGGCAGCACTGGGAACCGGCTGGAGCTTGTGAGGGAACTGTTCCAGACCCCTGCAGCACTGCTCAAGGCTGTCTGACACTTGATACCAAAGCCACCCCCACAACAACTCTCTGGCCAGAGCTGGAGTTACAACCCTTCACTGTCCCAAGCAGCCTGCTGCGAGTAATTAACCCTTTGCTAGCAGCTCTGCACTTGCTGTTTTAGCAGGTCACCACTTTAGCAGGAGAAACACTCTCAGCTGTTGGTGCTGCAGCACAAACTAGAGGTAAGCAGTTCCTAGAGCAGCTATCTGATCCTCTGCCATGAGTGACCTCTTCTCAAGTGCTCAGCTAATACAGCATTTTGCCCTTTTTGCCACAAAGGGATTGTGGGAACTTTCAAACTTGCCACAGACTGAGAACCTACTCTTGGTAGTACCACCTATAAATGCCCAACAGCAAGGCAGGCTGAGTCCATGACCATGGTCAGCAAACATTCTGCCCTCAGGTGAAGAGTGAACCCCAGTCTGGAGAGATGAATGGTAAAGCAGTGATGTGCTCATGGTGGAGGCCTTGGCCATACTATCCAGTACCAGAGAGGCCTGACACACAGCCTCACAGGCTTTGTGCTTACAAACTGAAGGTACACATTACACACACTAGGGTGGGACAAACCCACCAACCACTTACAGCTGTCACAACTCCACTCTGCTCTGCTGGGTGCTGCCACAGAGGCAAGGAAACCCATGTGGAATGACTGCCTAAGCTGTAACCCTGAGCTAAAAGGAAAGGGCTCACAGCAAGGATGTGGACTTTGCAGTGGAAAATGAGAATTGGGCATCTCAGAAATACTTCTTGCAAGGTGATTTAGGATCAAGCAGCTTTGTTTTGTTGGCAAAACTCACAGAATCAAAAATACTGTGGCAAGCCTGAGAAGAGCCTGGGGTCTTCTCTGTCCCTGCTGCCCACATTTCATTGCAACAGGGTGACCTGGAGGCCACAGGAGCTGCACCCCTGATGTGAGGAAGATGGTCTGAAGGAGGCACACTGGGACAGATCTTCACCTGCTGCCAACATCTCACCTGCGGTCCATGTCACAGCAGCAATATGAGCTGTCTCAGAGCTCTGCCCTTCCCATGCCTCACTGGATGCATGGAAATGGAAATGGAAGTGGAAACACTTGAAATATAAAACTATTTCCTGGTGTCTGACTATCTGACACCTGCTAGTGACAATACCCAAAACTTACGAGAAGTTCTCTCACGTTATTATAATGCTCTCCCCTTTCTCTAGCTGGCTTGCTTTGAGCACTTCACAGCTCCCTGTGCACCATGAAGAGACACAGGAGAAGATGAATAACTGAAAGAAACCTTCAGTGGAGGACAGGAAAATCCTTACAGATTTATGAAGAAATAAACTCTGCTGTCTGTTCCACACTTCCAAAGAATCTTCATTAGTAAACTCTTGGAAATGAGCTGGCTTTCTTTTTTAAAAACGAACAAAAAAAAGTAAAAATTCAAGCTGATGGGAGTCTCTGGGTATCAAAATTGTGCAGCTTTTTCCCTTCTCCATGTTCCTGTCAAGCATTGGCACACCAAAGAGAAGACAGTGCAAGGGACTTCTGGGCGGTCCACAGAGACCAATACAGGCTTTGGAGCTAATGGAGAAGTGTTCCCATCTGTTCAAAGGCACATGGCTCCAGCCTGCTCTCTCCTTGGAGCTAGATCATCACAGATGATGGCAGGGAGGGCACAAAGCCCTGCAAAAGCAGCACTGGCTCAGGAAGTTGTTCAGCTACACCAAACGCCACTGGCATCAGAGCATAAATATCTCTGAAATACTTCCTTCATTCTTCACCCTCTTCTCCTGAAGCACAGGGAAGCTTTGGGTGCTTGCACAGCAGAGGAAGACAACAAATTCTCTTGCCTGCTCAAGGATTCTGTGCGTTCGTCCCCCCCACCTGCTGATGTACAAGGGAGCCAGTGTGTGGCTCAGACTCAGACTTACACAGCTGCCAGGTAACTAAGGGTCCTGGGTAATACAAGTAGGCATGAAACAATTGTGTGACACCTCCAGCCATAGGTGAGACCCCAGAGCCTCATCTACGTGAACCAAGTGATGTGCAGAGCTGCTGGGACTACAGACCCAAAGAAATAGCTGCCTCAAGGCTGACTGGAATAAATAAACAGCAGAACGCGATCAGCCATGAGCACAACAAAGGCGCTAAGGCACCTCCTACAACACTGGGAACAGAAGAGATGGATAAGACACCGAGTCAACCTAGGAACTGTAGCATGCTGTGTCCAGGTGGTGGCAGGAAGAGATAGCCTGGGCCGGTCTTCAGGCCCACCTCCCACTGGAAGCAAAGCTGCGGCTGAAGGAGAAGTTGATCTCGTTGTTCTTGTACTTGCCCCAGGCTCCAAACGGCACAATGACAATGGTGCTGTTGTCCTCGGTGCCAAACTGCATTGCCTGAAAGAAACCAACTGTCAGCAGCAGCTTGGGAAAGGAAACTCTGGCTCTGCGTGGGACAGTCATGCACAGCTTGCCCCCTTCCCAGCCCTGGTGCTGTGTGCACTGTATTCAGTGTAGAGTGCCCAGGTGGGCAAGGCCACCAGCATCCTGGCCTGCATCAGCAACATTGTGACCAGCAGCACCAGCAAAGGATTGTCCCCCTGTACTGGGCACTGCTATGGCAACACCTTGAGTACTGAGGTTGGTTTGGGGTCCTCACTACAAAAAGACACTGGTGTCCAGAGAAGGGCAGAGAAGCTGGGGAAGGGTCTAGAGACAGGGTCTGGTAAGGAGCAGCTGAGGGAGCTCGGGTTTAGTGTGGAGGAGGGTGAGGGGAGACCTCATTGCTCTCTCCAACTCCCTGAGAGGAGGCTGGAGTGAGGTGGGTGTTGCATTACTTGTTTCTAGTAACAAGCGATAGGAGGAGAGGAAATGGCCTCAAGGGAGGGTTTAGCTTGGGTGTTAGGAACAATTTCTTTGCTGCAAGAGTGGTCAGATGTTGGAACAGGTTGCCCAGGGAGGTAGTGGAGTCTCCATCCCTGGAGATGTTAAAAAAACATGTGGAGATGGCACTTTAGGATGTGGTTTAGTGGTCATGGTGCTGGGCTGATGGTTGGACTGAATGATCCTAGAGGTCTTTTCCAACATTAGTGAATCCATGATTCAGTGCCACCATCCAGAACCCTGGTGAGAAAGTGGCTATTGCCATCTATGCTGATCACATATTCAGCTCCAGGAAGCAGCTGTGGTTACAGTACCCACAGCAGTTCATTAGCTAAGCAAGTTAGTTGAAATGGTGCCTGACAGGCAGGTGGGAAGACCCAGGGTAAAGAAGAGGCCAGCTGGCAGAATCAGGGAATGTCTCAACTAGCACAGCTCATTTCACTTCAATGTGTGAGCTGCACACTTGTTCCTTTCAAACCAAACCAAAACTAACCAGGAGCACTTAGTGCCCAGGGAAGGCCTGGCATTACCTGCTCAGTAACAATGTGGGCAGCTTCAGCAGGGTCATGGCACTGCTTAATGGAGTCGCAGATCTCCTGACTGTTCACCATGAAGTTAATACCATCTGTGGTGAGGACCAGAAAGCTGTCATCTGCATGGTGCAGCTGCCGGAGAGACACACAGGATGACAATGATGGAGCCAGCGCTGCAAGGCAAATTCATTTCCCTGCCTTCATGTTTTTATGCTCACTTGCAGAGGATTTCTTCTGGAGATGCTGCATCCTCTTCTGTTTCCCATGCAAGAGCTACCCCAGACCCTTGGCTAGCCAAAGGCTGCTCCCTTGCTCCTCCAGCACAGCCATCACAGACTGCACACTCCGTGCTGGGGAAAGCATCTTCAGGTAGGTCCAGTTCTAGGAAGTAGCCATTTGAATACACTGAGGCCAAATCCCCAGCTCTATACATTACTCAGTAAACAAAATGCTTCCTCTAACTTAGGAAGACATGGCAGCACTGCAGACATCTCCCTAAACCCCTCAGGCCCAGTGGGTGCTGTTAAGCTAGGACCAACTGAATAGAAGTTCCCTGTGAGGTGAACTGGGAAACATAAGCTGAGGGCAAAGCCTTCCTGCAAGAGTGAGAACAACTGTGCTGGATACCTGCTGGGTGGCTAACTGGCTTCTGGACAATTACAGAGCTATGGTAAGGTGCATGCAACTGCCTTCTTCTCCTGCCTTCCTCCCATATGTACAAACTCCTCTACATGTTCTACTTTTTTTTCCACCTGACAGCCCACTGATACCCAACTCAGCTCTCAGGGCTGGTTTTCTGTCAGCATTCACCTCAGAATTCGGCCACAAGCACCCCAGCAGGCCAATAGTTTTGTATTTCAGTAATGGCTCTCACATTTTACCTTTCTTCTCTCATCCTGCACTGCACTGGGATGGGAATACCACGGGATAATACACAGGATTTAGAATTTGATCTGGTTCAGATCAGCACCACTGCCAGATTCTTTCCTGTCCTCTTGTTGTTAGTCTGAGATGAGTTAATTAGACTCAGTCTCTGGTTACTTCACCACAAACAAACAAAAAACCCAAGCTTGGCCACCAGGCTTCACCTGGGCACAGCTTGATGTGGGTACAGCCACCTGCATCACACACTTCTGAGGCCCCTTAGTCCAAGTGTTGCTGTCCCTCTTCACCAGGCCCTCTTTTACCTGCACTCTTTTTGTTTCTGGCTGGGCAATGACACCACTGTTTTTGAGATCCAAGTCTCCTATGCTCCGAGTCATTGCAAGTCTACCGTTCACGTGAGGCTGTCCCACACTGTTCCAGGAGACGAAGCCACCACACTTCCTGATCCTGTCCAGGGGCACAAAAGAAAAAGCCAAGTATAAGTTACTGCTTCACACCACTGCTCCTGCCTCCACCTGCAGTTTCTGGCACTGTTACTGGTGTGGAATGGGGTACAGAGGATCTGAACTGGGAGACTGAGGACTGGCTTTTGCTGTTTGAAAGGCTGTGAAGTGGTGAGCTGAGTCCTGACCAGGGATCCACAGCACATTTCTTCAGGCTTTGGCTCTTAACTTGGCAGATTTTGACAGGTCTGGAGCATGTGCTTATGGCTTCATAGTGAGTCCTAACTGATGATCTTACTGCTGGGCACTTATGCAGGCTTTTCCACAGTCCCAGCCCTCTAAACAGAACCAAATCAATTAATTTGATTGTGCTGCTTTCTGCCAGCTCAGAAATGGTCTCAAGACATTATGAGAGTGATGGAAGGGACTCAAACCTCTGTCTGATGAGGAAAGGCTGAGAGACTTGGGGATGGTTAGTCTAAAGAAGAGACTGAGAGGGGTCTTATTAATGTTTATAAGTATCTTTAGGGTGGGTGTCAAGAAGTAGGGGCCAAGCTCTTTTCTGTGGTGTCCTGTGATAGAGCAAGGGGCAATGGACACAAACAGAAAGTTCCAGCCCAAAATGAGGAAAAACTTCTGTACTGTAAGTGTGATGGAGCCCTGGAGCAGGCTGTCTAGAGAGGTTGTGGAGTCTCCTTCTGTGGAGACTTTCAAAACCCATCTGTGTGACCTGCCCTGGGTGATCTTGCTTTGGCGGGGGGGGTTGGACTTGATGATCTCTAGAGGTCCCTTCCAACCCCTACCATTCTGTGTTCAACTCTGCTTTTTTCCAGCCCAGCAGGACACCCTGACTAAGGCCATGCCCTGGGAAACCACATCATCAGCTGACAAGTACCTTTCCTTCTCCTCCTTTCTCTCTGGAGTGTGGTCAATGGTGAGTTTCATGGCCTTTCCTTTTCGACACAGCAGAGCACGACTGTCTCCCACACTTGCCACAACCAGCTCAATTCCATCCCGGAGTAGAGCCACTGTTGCAGTGGTCCCAGAGTTCATCAGAGTTGCTATAAACAGCACATTAGAGAGAGAGGTTTTAGCACTGCCTCCAACAATTTCAGCTGCTGAAACCAACTTGTACTCTACATTACCAGTAATTTTAAATTTAAACTGAATCTACATATATAAAAACCCCAAAAGAGCAAATAAGCATGCATCTAGGGCTGGAGGGAGAGAGAGAGAGTGGAGAGGATAAGCATTTCTGTGCAACAACATGGCTCCATGCAAAGAGGGCAGGTGGAATAAAAGCAGTGCAAGGTACAGTGCTGGTAGCAAACAGCTTTTCTGTCCCACTGGCTCACCTCGTGTTATCCTCATCCCTGGGCACAGTGGCTGCAGGAGTAAGCCAGCATAAAGCTGAGGGTTCTTCTCTTCTGTTAGGTGGTGAGGTGGGCAATTGGATTATGGTAATTGTAGCTCCACAAAGTGCACCAGAAGAGAAATATTGGATTGCTCTTTTACACCGGTCTGTGGCAGAGTTTTTACAGTCTCCCTCTGCTTCCCCAAGCCCTGCCAAGAGGTGGGGGTTTCAGCCAGCAGGCCATTGGCTTTTTTTCAGAAAGGCCCTGTCAGCTTGCTGGAGGTCCCAGTGCAAATGTAAAACTGGATTCTGCCTTGCCTTGCGCCTTCAGACCAATGCAGTCAGCTGGCAGTGGCTCTCTGAGAGTAGTCTGTCCTGGGCACTGGTGGGATCATTTGACAGGGGTGTACAGTGACTGTCTAGAGGCCAAAACAGAGCCCTTGGTGCTGCCTTCCTTCTCTTGCAGGCTAGGGGAGTGAGCTGAGCTGCCTGTATTCAGGCACCTGGCTGGATTAACTGGTGCAAGTTAACTTAAATGCTTCTCATTTTAATTTCTACAATGCTCTGGGGAGAAGGAGGGGAAAAAAAAAAAAAAGAGAAGTGCTTGGAGAATTTTTTAGGCTGGAGGAGACCTTTAAGACCATAGAGATCAACCATTAACCCAGCACTACCAAGGCTGCTAAATGATGTCTCTCAGGACCATGTCTATGATTCTGTGATCAAAATGTCTTAAATACCTCCAGGGATGATGATTCAGCCACTTCCCTGGGCAGGTATGCAAGTCTGCCTGTTTCAGGAAAGCCCTGCAGTTTGACCTGCAGTGAAAGACATGCCAGGAGAACCATCCAGCATTCCTTTTCTCTTGTTTAAAACGAGCAGTCCCATTTTACAGTCAGTATCTTCGCTTCCTGCAAGTTGTGCAATGGTAACCCCATGAGAGGTGCCTGCAAGGCAGTAGTAACTCCTACCCACTTGAGCTATTGCAGTCAAACATTTTGCCAGGACAAGCCATTGCCCAGAGCACATTTGCATTCCCAGCCAATGCAAATCTCCTGGAAAGGCCCTCTGCAGGTCTCCTAGTCTGGGATTTTCCACTTTTCCCAGGTTCTAAAAGTAGAGCAATTCAAGAGGGATTTAGGGCTAACTTAAGAAAAGAATCTCCAGTTACTGCCAGGTGAAAACAGGGATAAAATATCTTTCCTGCCCCACTTCTGGCAGAGTTCAGCTACAATTACACGTGCCAGCTCTGGGATCTTGGTGACCTCCTTCTCCAGCCCTGGGAGGTCTTCAGCACCCTGCAAGTAAAACAGAGCTGGCAGTAAACTGAAGTGCACAAAGCCCTGAAGGATGCATTGAGCCTTGTTGTGTGCAGCAAAAGCAGTGGGCTGATGAATCCTAAACAACTTCACAGTTTAAATGAAGCTTTGTGTTCTCATTTAAAACAGGTATTATTACTGCAGGGAGAGCTTTGTTTAGCTGTGCACCTTCATCAGGACCAGCAACTGTGGCGAGCAAGGTCAAATCTTGGACTGTTATGGCTGCCATGCAAGCTACAATATCTCCAAGCTATGCTGATGCCAGGAGCTTCTGATTATTCAGGTAAGAACTGACATCCTCTTTCTCTTTGGAAGCAAGGACTAGCCCAGTGCAAGGCATATTATGGAAAGAGCAGTGCAATTAGAAATTTTAGTAGAGCCAGTAAAATACCTGTTTTAGCCAACAGTTAAAAGGAGTGAAATGAAGAACTTATGTAAAACTACCTTTTATATTCAACAGAAAATACATTTTTGTTTAGACATTAAAATAGAACTTCTGCTACTCTCCCATTTCATTCCTTGGTTTTGATTTTTGTTGTTTTGTTTTTTTTTAACTATGCTGATCAAGATAAGCAGTTAAGATTCCTCTTCAATTCATAAATCACTGGAAAGGTTTAGACATTTGGGTGAATCTGCAGCTTTAAAAGTGTAAGCTCCCAAAGGAAAGAGCCACATCACAAAATCAAAAGCTGGTAGTGAAGGAGAAGTCAAGCTATTGCCTACAGTTGTGGTAGTGGTCAAAGTGACTTAAGTCTTATATACCACTGTTAATTAAATAGCAGTGCTAGTAACCAATCATAGAATCATGATTTTAGGTTTAGGTTGGAAGGGACCTCAAAGCTCAGCCAGTTCCAACTCCCTGCCATAGGCAGGGACATCTCCCACTAGAACAGGTCGCTTATAAACAAATAAATGCTGCTCCTTTAGAACCAGTTCATGACCTGGGTAGAGGTGCAAGAACAGGGATGTAGGTAGATTTGCTTTCCAGCACAGCTCAAAAACACAGGAATGAGAATGGGTAACATTTCTAATGCTTTACTACAACTGCTGCTAGGTTATTGAATAGCATCAAAACATCTTGCATCAGCTTATACATTTGTTTTAACAATTAAACAAGTTCATTATTTTCCTAGCAACATCACTATAAAAAAAGACACTAAGATCTTTCAATAGGTTCTTTTAACACTCACTGGACAACTTTTACTGCAAGTCATCTCAACTAATGTGACAAAGAGGATGTGGGAACCTTCCAGTAGTCCAGGCTAGGAACCGCTGGACTCCTTCACCTGGGACAAAATTAAGCAGATCTCTCTTTCCACTGAAACCCACCATATAGTGTCCAGGGCCTCCAGTTCTAGAGCTGCTGACCAGGTACAGTGTCTGCCACAAATAACACGCACACAGAGGCAAATAGGAAATTCACCCAGGGACTTTGTTCAAACAAAAACAAACCTGCAACACTGGAGATGAAAGAACAAGGGCTGCAGAAGAGGGGGAAGCAGTCAAGCTTTGGGTCTGCCTGCACTGCCTGTTGGCAGGTTGTGTAGGCATTACACCTCCTTGGCCACAGATAAATCAGCCTTGGGGAATTGCCACCCTTCTTGCCTTTTCACTAAAGCCCTGTGACAAGAAATAAGTAACCAACAAATCAGTCAAAGAATGTTATCAATTCAGGCAACTCTCTCATGCGTGGCAGGAGTGGCTGCTCTGAAGAACATTTGCGTAGGGAATGTGGCCCAATCTGTTTCCTTGAGGTTTTGTATTATTTTTAATATATAAACCAAAAAATACGGGGAGTTCAAGACAGTGCCATCTTAAATAGCACTGAATGGAGGTTTATGAACCCATGGGAAAATGTGCAGACTAAACACCCCTCTACTCAAAGTTAGAAGCTACTAATTACAATATTAGGTAATTATCAGAGCCCCTGGTTAAGTTTTGCCTTTGCAGCGTTGATGGTTTGCTGAAATATTTCAGTGCAATTTCTGCAGCTCTCCCTTTTCCTCAGTGTTGCAGGTTAATACAGTCAAAGAAATAAAAATAATGTTTGAATGGCACCTTAAAAAACCCCCAAAAAACACACAAAAAAAATCCCAACAACAAAAAAAACCTCAAACCCCACTGCTTTTTTAATGTAGGGGCTTTTGCCGTTTGCTCATCATAAGAAGCTTCTAGGAGAGCCTTTCAAACACAGATACATCAGTTAACACCTTAGTAAGATGGCTATTCCAGAAGTGAGTGGTCAGTGTGGTTGGAGCTGGAGGCAGAGAGTGTGGAGAGTGATGGAAAGACTCCCTGTTCTTTTCACCGAGAGGCTGAGAGCTGTTAACAAGCAGCAGCAGTACCTTGTAGGACTACAGCAGGCCAGGAGAGTGTTTATCTTGCATTTCTCCAGAGAGATGCTCCAGTTTCCTGAAGCACATGAGTCACTTTCCTATTTCTGTCCTTGCTGAGCAGATCTGTTCAGCCTCTGCATTTCAGTTTGTACGGCTGGTTCAAAAAATATCACCAGATAATTCTGCCCATCTGTGTTAACAGTTGACCTGTGAGCAGTGACCTATCTGTTGGACCTGAGCCTCCTTTACTGTGTCCTACAACTAAGTTTAGCAGTGATTTAAAAGAGACTGGCTATATTTAAACCTGCAAAGTGAATGAAAATGCATTTTCAGAGAGAGAGACATCAAACACCACGCTGCAGGGCTGAGAACTATCTCTAAGCTGTTAATGATTAGAAAGGATTTAGGAGGAGGACAGATTATCCCAGACCTACCTACAGTAAGTTTCTTATTGTGTGAAGCAACAGGTACAGCTCACTGCTGGAAGGGATAGTGAGCTGGTCTCCAGCAGGCCAGTACAGCACTGCAACAAGGCAGAACTAAGGTTTCCAGCAAGGCACATCTCTCATCTTGCTCAGTTTGTACTGTTACAAGATATTTTTACCCCTTAAATAGGACTAAATGCCTTAAATGACATCTATGCACCTTTGGCTGCAGAGATTTGTTCTAGAATCCAGACATTGGTTCCAGAACAGTTCATTGCCACACCTGGGCAACTTCATAGAACCACAGAATTGGTTCCTTCAAGATACTGAGTCTGTCACCCTGAGACCACTATGGCCATTAAACCACATCCCAAAATGCCATCTCTACAGGTGTTTTGAGGAAGTCCCAGAGACAGGGACTCTACCACCTCCCTGGGCAGCCTGTTCCAATGCCTGATCACTCTTCTAGTAAAGGAATTCTTCCTAATGTCCAATCCAAACCCCACCATCAAAAGGTGGCGTTATGTTAGTAAATATTTGGACATCCTTCATCATGAACTGGGATTTTTTTGCAGATACAGTTAAAGGACCCAGGCAGGGTCATCTACTGCAACAAGGCTGAGCTTTCAAAAGACAGAAATTCTTGAGGAGCATCCAACGTATCTCAGAAATCTGTTGTTACACAACCAGCCTCCCTTTTCAACATACTTTAGCAACAGTCTTGACTGTGTCACATCTAGAATAGCCATGATGAACCAGAGATTTTGCTGGCAAACTGTTTAGAAGAAGGCTTCCAACAAGGATACACACCAAGCATTGCCATTTTATGTAACTTTCAAAGCAGCAGCAGCAACAACAGAGATACCCCACGCAAAGCAGTCAACTCAGCATTGAATTAAACAACAGATATGCAAGGAAAAACAAAAGAGTTTAGTTTGTTGCACCCTCTTACTCCACTCTTTGCCTTACAACTTTCCAGCTGGGAACCAGTCCAGAGCACTGAGCTCTTTTAGACACCAGTGCCTCCTGCAAGAGCCTGGGAGGTGCTCAGCATGCCTGAGAAACACTTAAGTGCTTGCCAGAGATGAACGTTTGACACTGCTTTGGTCCTCTCTTTTACTTGACCTCAAGTTTTATTAATGAAGAGGACTTGTGCAGTTTCTTGGTAACTGCTGTGTAAATTTGCTGGCATTTGCATTATATTTCACTAAGCAGCACCACTTAGTTCAACAGTATGAACAAAACTCCTATAAGCAGTTCCAAAATGCTCAGCTTGCTGCACCCCTTGGCTGTCAAATATTGTTGTCATCCAGTTCTGTAAGTCTCCTGGACAAAATGCTACCATCAGGAGCCGTTTTCAGAATAGGATACCAAGTATGGCTCCCAGACCCTGCTCTGACACTTAAGAGATCTCTTGATGTAGTGAAAAGGAAAGCTCAGGATGCAAGGAAGCACATAAGCCTGCTCTCAGAAGCACATAAATCTGTATTCAGACACTTCCCTGAATCTGGACTTTCAGGAATACATGTGCAAGAAGGACCTTGGATCAGATGTGTCTCTTGTGAGCTCAGTTCAAACTCACCCTGTCCTCTCAAAAGTGACCCTAGACCTTTTTACCTACTGATTTGTTTTTAAAAGATTTCAGTATCAAAAATATATATAAGGATATAATGGGGAAATACATATATAATATAAACATACATAAGGGTATAATGGGGAAATTATATATATAATATATATAAGAATATAATGGAGAAATGAGCTTCATAGATGTAATGCCCCTTTTTTTAAGGGATGCATTTCAGGACTGACTTAAGATTTTTTTCCTGGTATCTTAGCTTGTATCAAGTAAGAGGAAAGGTGTGCATCCTGCAACAGTCAGGCTCTCTGCCCTGCCAGAAAATAATTTTAATTTACCTAGATTCACCCAGCAGTTAAAGTGCAGGAAGCCACTCCATTTCTTGACTATTCATTTATTGCTTAAGCAAAGTAGCCTGAGAATGCAGCATCACTTCAGTCTCTGGGGAGCTTGATGGTTTCAGGTTTTGGAGAGAAAACTTTTTACACTTTCTGTTCTTCTGAAATGTCCTCAGTCCCTTTGCCAGCACTGGGACAGGTTGTTGGGTTGGGTTTTTGTTGGTGTTGTTGTTATAGTTTACTATTATTACTATTACTGGCCCCGTTTTGAGTTTTACGACTGGCTAAACTGACTCCTAAAATTGTATCTTATGGCTGAGGAAACTCTTGCAACAGAAGCAGGATGGGAACCTCTATCTCTCTTCCCAAGTCACCCTCTATTAGCTCCTGTAAGTTCAGATGTAGTCTTTAGGCAGGCATATATGAACTTGATTAACAGCCAGGATTAAGGAGTCCAAGAGGGCTTGTGCCAACTTTACCACAGCCTTAACATGGCTAACCTTGTTTTCCGCTTCACTGTTCTTTCCCCTTTGACGCTCAGCTACTGCCGTGATTGTGTTTGTGTAGAAGCAGCACCAATTGGATTAATTAATTTTGGCTTTACATTCCTCCTCAGGTGCAGCAGCCAAGTTAGAAAGGGGAACTTTTGACACTGTTCCCTTTAAACCACAGGAATAACAGCTTTAAAAACAAACAAGCAAACAAAACCCCCAAACACACCACAAAATCAACCAACAAAAAAAACAAGAGCAACCAGAAAAACAAACCCAAAGCAAACCAAATGCCACCCCCCTGATTTCTTGCAGTCAGTTATGCTCATCCAAATCACTTTACTAATTTGATGAACAATTAACAGAATCACATCGAGAGAAACTCCCTGATGATTGCGTTAACATCCAGATTAATAATTCCCCAATAAAGCTGATTTGGACTTTTAGAGGGTTTTTTTGCCTTTTAAGGAGGTAAAGCATCATTGTTTCCTTTGTAAGTGTTCAGAGCAAAACTGTTTTCAGGCATTTTTCTGCAGGCTTTGCTACAAAACCTCTGAGCAATTAACAAAAACCTTTACTCTCCACAGGAGTGCAACATGTTTTTACCTACCATCAGGAGACAGGTGAGCATGCCTTTCATAGGCCTTGTCTATTTCTAGAAAAGCTTTGTTCAAAACATTTTCCAAGTTGTCCTCCTCGGCAAGAAATTCTCTGGAAACAAACAAGCAAACAAACAAATAAAAATGAACTTCCTTCCAAGAAATACAGAGCTGTTCCATGTCCTCCACATCCTGATCAGTCCATCTCCTCCCTGCCTGCACTGAATAATGTTGGTTTCAGGGAAGGTAACATGATTCAACTGAGGACCTCCCCTGGAAGCATAATGCTGTCATTTTGCAAGTGCTCCTCTTCTAAGAGCCAGGGCTGTGACACAGAGAGGCAGAGGAGTCTAAGCAAGCCCTGGGTCAGCAATCACACTGACCCCTTCAGAAAAACAGTTCACACTCTGTGTTCCCAGCCTGTTCCTGGAAACTCGGTATAATCATATTTTCCTCTCTTGTCTTTGTAGGCTTTCTCCCTGGGGCAAGCACTGTCCAGAACAGGTAGTTCACAGCATGTCTGTTGAAATGAAGGGCCATGAGAATGATCAATGAGCAGAGGACTGGAAGAAATGCCATAGGAAGAAAGGCTGAGAGAACTGGCTTTGGTCAGCCTGGAGAAGAGAAGGCTTAGGGAAGGCCTTATCACCATGGACCACTACCTAAAGGATGGCTTCTTACAAGGAATCACGTGGAAAAGAGGTAATGGGGACAAGTTCCTGCTAGGGAGAGTCCCATTGGACTCCAGAAGAAAACATTTCCCTATGGGAACAGTTAGACATTGGAATAATCTCCCAAGAGAAGCCCTGGATTCCCCTACATTGGGCTGTATTAGGATTCAGCTTGAAAGGGTACTGGGCCAGCTCATTGCAGCTACACTATCACCTAGAAAGGTGATCCTCAGGATCCCTTCCAAGTTGGCATTCTATCACTCTATGATGTTGGTGCTGTCCTGTGGGGCTGGGTGGCTTTATACCCTAAGAGGATTGCCACAGTTTATAACCTTCTGGCTTCCTTTCAGTCCTATGAAGGGAATCTCTACTGTAATTCATAGAATCATAGAATGCATTGGGTTGGAAGGGACCCTTGAAAGCCATCCTCAATCCCCCTGCAGTGAGCAGGGTCACGTTTAACTAGATCAGGCTGCTCAGGGCTCCGTCAGGTTTGACCTTGAATGTCATGAGGGATGGAGACCACTTCTCTGAGCAATCTGTTCCAGTGTTTCGCCACTGTAACCGTAAAGAGCTTCCTTCTCATGTCCTCTCTCATGTTGATGCTGGAATTGAAAATCTGTGCGTAAGAAGCAGCATTTCTGTTTGTTCAGTGCTCAAGAAAGGCAGCCGAGGGGGGATCTCTTCCAAAACCCCAGGGGCATCCTTTCAAAGTTTGTGCAGCTATCTATACCTGAGCTTTCACGAAGCCACCCCTGCTTGATACAGTTATTCCTCCTCCCTATTACGTATTCATGCAGTATGGTTCAGTGAAACATTTGTATATCTGCACTCGCACAAGAAGTCTGGGGTCTGTCAAACCCCCTCCTCAAATTACAAGGACCAAGGACACTTTCTCAGTGTCTTTAGTTCCCGATGAACAATTTGTGCCTTAAACTCTCTTATCAGTATTTAGCTTGCATACTACTCAAAGGAAAAACCTTGACAACAACCCGTGACAAAACCAATATATTCCAAAACAAAGCAGTGAAACGTGAGAGCCTGGGACTTTCAAAAACCAAGGGGAGAAAAAGAACAAACCCCAAAACAAAAGCCTTGGCTCTTTTGAAACGCCAGCTTAGAGTAACGCAACAGGCTTAAGGTGACAACGCGTGACGCTCGCTCACTCCCTGCACACTTACTTAATGTATTTTTCCATGTACTTATCACAGAAGTCTGCCGCTGCCGCCCCCCCGTGCCCATCGTACACGGCAAAGTACAGGATGTCCTCGGTCAGCTGCGCGTAGTCGAACCGGTCCTCGTTCTCCTTGCGCTTCCCGATATGGCTGGCACAGCCCACGTTGGCCAGGCTGACTTTGGGAATCGGTTTACCGTACTTGATGCTGGGTGGGAGGAGAATCGGCTCATCGATGCGATTGTCCCAGATGCCGAAGGTGTCCCATGTGGTATGTCTCCCGCTGCCCTCCGGGTCGAAGCGGGAAGCGCGGCGCTCGGAGGTGGAGCTGTAGCAGGCAGCCGCCGGCAGCTTCTCGTCTTGCAAGAGGCGGGAGGTCAGCACGGCTCTCCTGCTTACTTGATAGCCCCCGTTTCGTACCAAATTAATTAAGGTAGCTGTTGACATCACTTGTCTTCACAGAGATTCGTAGGAGTAGGAGATAAGCAGCTGCCGGAATGCCCTGGAGAACAAAGGGGAAAAACTGATCCAAGCAGCAGAGGAAGGGGAATGTTCGGTTACATCATTCAGGAAACAATGTCACCCTCGCAGCCTGCTGATCAGGCACGGCACAGCACGGACCAGCAGAAACCAGAGATCGAGCTGCGTGACTCACCCAGAAACAATCCCGCACAGAGCACAGCCGGCAGGGACTGCTGCAGAGCCTCCTGCCGGCCCTTGTATCACCAGATACGCAGTTTGCAGAGACTGAAGAGGCCGTGACAAAGCAAGTGAGATACCCTTGCTCCATGTCAGCTAAAATGTAAGTATGTGGGAATGTGAGGAATGATCGTGAAAATGAACTTGCCATGCATGCTTTCAAGGAACTGCAGACACATCTACACTGTGGCTGCTGGTAGAAAGACAGGACAAACAGATTCATAGAATGGGTTGGGTTGGAAGGGACCTTAAAGATCTTCTAATCACAACCCTTTTGCCATGAGCAGAGACACCTTCCACTAGACCAGCCTGCTAAAGGCTCTGTCCAACATGGCCTTGGAAACTTCCACAAAGGGCAATCTCTTCCAGTGTCTCCCCAGTCTCAAGAATTTCTTTTTAATCTCCAGTCTAAATCTCTCCTTCTCAAACGTCAGTCCATTCCCTCTCATTCTGACAAGCCCTTGCCAAAAATTCCCTCCCAAGCTTTCCAGTAGGTCCCCTTCACGTTTCCTCACCTGAACAGCTCCACCTCTTGCAGCCTGTCCCCATAGAGGAGGTGCTCCAGCCCTCCAATCATCTCTATGGCCTCTTTCTGACCCACTCCAGCAGTTTTATGCCTTTCTTATGCTGGGGACACCAGAACTGGATGCAGTAATCCAGATGGAGTCTCACAAGGATAGACCAGAGGGACAGAATCACCTGCCTCACTTAGATTTTGAAGGGCTTCTTCATCTGCACATACTCAGTTCTGCTACATTTGATGAAGACTTGAACAATACTTTTTCCACGCAGACCTGAGATGTAAATTGTTTTTTTTCTTAGGCTAAGCCCTTTGACCACTAACTGTGTATCCACAGGCATAGACAGTTGCACACACAAACTTCCCACTCTAAAAATCCCATGCAGCTCTTTGTTGTTTCTCTGGCCTGAAGTTCTCTGCCACCTATCCCTGAAATGGGCTCCCTTGGCTTAAAAAGGCAAGCTGGACCTTCTGCTGGCTTTTCACATCTCTTCTCCCAGATAAATCAAATGCACTACTTGGCTCAGCACAGATAAAAATTCACTGCTGATGATTCATCTAGTATGCTAAAAAAGTAGAGAGAGTGGCTTATTTAACCTTTTGTAGAGTTACACCCAACTTAATCCAAGTCCAGCAGGCTGGAATGCAGCCTGCACTACATCAGTATTGTTCCACTGGAGTCATTTGAATTGGACCATCAGATGACTGCAACTAACCACTCTAAATTTAAAGAAAAGGATTCCTAACTTAATTGCTCAAAGCTTACAGACAGTTCTGAGGGAAAGGCACTAGCTGCTACAATAAGATAATTAACAATATCCAGGCTCATGGTGAATGGCAAAATGAAAAACAGGTCTCAGGGTGGCCTGATGTAATCAAGCAGCAAAGAGCAACATATGTACCCCAGAGACGCTGTTATTTTACACTGGAGTGTCTTGCTGCTTTACTTTCCCCATGCCAATCACAACTGCATCTGTAGATCTGAAATATTTGTTCAAGCTACTCTTAAAAATTAGTAGAAAAAAAATCTCGGTGCTTGCAAAATCACACAGGCTAAGGTAACTTAACAAGTAGGTAATACCTGTAACATCCACTCAAGGCTCAAAGCATTTGCTTTTGATGCTCTTTGTTTTCCTTTCAAACCTTACATGAAGAAAGGTTTCTTATCACTTGAAGAGCAGCCATCAGCTTGATAAAGGGCTGCAGGTGCTTTGTTGCATCAGCTGAACAGATCTGACCATTTGGAATTGTAGTATCTTCCAGTTTACTTCAGAACGATAACAAAACCCACATCCTTCTTTCAGTATGCTTACAGGTATTTAAACATCGATTACCTTTCTGGAGTTGCTTTCTCTTTTCTGTTACCCTTGACTCATAGCAAGAGTCTGTTAACTTCCTCCTGAGAAACACAGCAGGACAGAATTTGAAAGCCTGCCAATTAACAGAATACACACTTAGCTCCACTTCTGCCAGCTTGAAAGCAGCACGTGGAATGCTGGATATATTTAGATTTCTCAGTGTCCACAGCATGAATCAAAGGATTAAGCCAAAATCCCAAGCTAATTAGTGCATTTGCTTCCTATCAAATTCAACTCCCCAGAGGTGTTTTTTTTCCAGGCAAGTGTAAATACTGACAAGAATTTAACTCTTTTCTGGAAGTCAGGAGTGAGAAGCTAATCTCTAGTTTCTGTGATGTAAATAGTCATGCTTTCAGCTGTGCTTTCTTGACTGATACATTTGCAAACACTGAGCAAGCCTATCTGGGCAAAACAAGGCTGAGGTACTGAAAAGGGGAGCATTGGTGTTAAAACCAAAGTCCAAGACAGACAGATGTAGATGGAAATCTGCTTTGAGGTGCTCCATCTGACCCCGCTAACTTGTATACACCTAACTTGCAGCAATAGGTCCTGCAGGTAGACATGGAAATACAGTATGTAAAGCAAATGATTAAGCTGTAGCTCAACACGTGCAGTGCTCCTTTTCCAGGCTTGCTGTTTGCTGCAGATGGAAATTTTCCAGACTGAGAGTAGAACGGGGTGGGGGAAGGCACCGGGAAGAAAGAGAAGCTATGTCTGCAGTCTCCAGGGGATGGAATGTGTTTGAAAAGGAATGCAGAACTCTCAGCACGTCCAAATGTACTTGCCTTGCGTGTTTGCCACACCCCAGATGTGGCTAACGATCATGTTTCTGTATGATAAGCTCATCAAAGGGATTTTAAAAATCTGTGACAATATAATCTTACCCCCCCCCACCTGGATGATAACTGTCCAGGCAGCAATTTAAAGAGTATTTTTGTTGTTGTTGTTGCTAATTGCGAATTAGGAGAGGACCGCCTGGCTAGAGAAGCTGTGCGGGCGTCTCAGAGGCTGCTCCTTACTGCACTGCGGCCGCCGATGTGCGCGACCCGACGGCGGCTTAAAGGTAAGAGTGCGGCGCGGCCCGGCCCCGCCTGCCGCATCCTGGCGGGCGGGCAGCGCGGAAACTCCGCAGGGCAGAGATGGAAAGGCACAGAAACGGGAAAGCGACCGGCGGCCGCTCGCCCGGAGACCGATGGTAGCCGTTGCTTTGTTCCTCCCTTCCTTTCTCGGCCCGCTGCTCCCGATGCAGCCGTGCTGCGACTCCTGAGGCTGCACCTGCTGCCGGAAGGGTCCATGTCGGGGACAGGGAACGGGGCGCTGCTCCTTCCAGGCCGCCCGGCCCCAGCCGCCACCCATCCTGCTCCCCTCGCCAGGCGACCGGAGGGAGAAGCTTCCAAGATCCTCACGCCCCGAGGTTGCCCTCCCCTTACCCCCCACTCTGGGGCGGGCTGGACCGTGAAGGGCCCCCAGTCGCTAAAGGTCGGCGCGGCCCGGGGGCTGCCTCGGGACCCAAGTGAGGGGTCGCGGCGGCCCTTACCTCTCTCCAGCGGTGCGAGAGCGGCGTGTTCCCCGGCGGCGGCTGCTGAGGCGCGGGACCCGCAGCCGCCAGCTGCCTTTTCCCCCGGCCCCGCCCCGCTGCCCGGCCGCAGCCCTGCCTCCCGCCGGCCCCAATGGCGGCAGTCGCCGCGGCCGAGCCTCCCGCGCAGAGCCCGCCCTGCCCACAGCTGCCAGGGGCCCGGCAGGGGGCACGGCCGGGAACGGCGAGGCCCTCAGGCGGCTTTGATGCCAAGCGGCGGCTCGGCTCCTGCCTTCGCTCACGGGGAGAGGGAGCTCAGGAAGAGAGAGATCGATAGGGCCTCGGCAGAGGCGAGGGCTGGGCTCACCTCCCTGCCCGAGCCCCTGTTTGAGCGCCGCCGCCTTGCTGGCCCCCACGAACCGAGCGCCGGGAGGTGGAAAGCCCAGCAGACCCGGTCCGCACACGGCCTTCGCACGAGAGCCTCCGAGAGAAGCGGTTGTGTAAAGGGAAAAGGCGTCAACAGGTTCCAAACCCAGCTGAGTGCGCTGCTGGGAGGCAGCGGCCCCTCTGACCATGACCCTGCCGCCGCCTCCTTATCTGACCCGTGGCTGAACGGCACTTTAGGAGGTCATTTGCACGGTACTGTGCCACTGACAGTCACTGCCCTTTGACGCAATTTGTTCAACCAGGCGACTCTAATGACAAAAACCTTTGGAAGACAGCACAAACCCGAGTTAAAAAATGCCAGCCCAAGTCCTTTCTACAGGAGCTTGAGCAGGTCACTATCAAGCTTGTCTCAAGATATTCATGAGGTAAGGAAGTGTTTGGGTGTTTTGTTCTTAATTTCAAGGGCATAATCGCTTTCTTTGTGACTGACGTTGATGTTGCCGTATTAAAAAAGCCACTATAACATGATACTGGACCTGTAGTTCTTACAGACTGACGATTTCCATTTCCCAGACAGGGACTTCATAAAGTCACCAAGTTCTTTGGTCTCCTGACTGTAAGTATAGTAAAGGTTCCTAAAAGCTTCAGCCTATGCCTCTGTATCAAGTGCTGCTACTATTCCCTAGGTGATCCTGCTTTGACAGGGGGGTTGGACTTGATGAAGAGAGGAAATGGCCTCAAACTGTGCAAGGGGAAGTCTAATTTGGACACTAGGGGGAAAAAAAAAATCTTTACTGCAAGAATAGTAAGGGCTTGGAACTGGCTGCCCAGGGAGGTGGTGGTGTCACCATCCCTGGAGGTGTTAAAAAAATGTGTAGACATGGCACTTTGGGTTGTGGTTTAATGGCTACAATGGTGTTAGGTTGCCAGTTGGACTATTTGTCTTAAAAGTCTTTTCCAATCAAAACAACTCCATGATTCCATTATCTCCAAAGGTGCCTTCCAACCCCTACCATTCTGTGAGTAGATAGCATCTTACCTTTCAAAGCTGCCATTAATATTTGTCAACTGCTGCAGTGTCATCTCACCTCTGTTTGAAGCCAGCTTGACGTCAGCAGTCACCCCGCTATATTCAGGAGATGACAGCTAAGCAATCCTCCTGCCCACTGCACAATGTGCCTTGATTGCAAAATCAAGAACAGCAGGCAGAAAAGCAACAAGGTAACCCCTCTGAGCTCTCACTGTATATTAGCTTATAGGCTGAGAAAGGAAAACATGGATGATTCTACTTCACTCATGGGCTACTGAAAAATTTATCAAAGTTAGAACCCAAAGAAAGATAAGACAGACTGCTTTGAGCTGTGCTGGCTGCTGCATGTGTCTCTCCCTGCCTTCTTAGCTGGATCTGGGTAACCTCACTAGCTGCTTTCCTGCTGCTAACCCCCGGCCGATCTACCTTCGCTTCTCTGGCACATAAGACAGATAGTCAGGTAAGATTGGGAAGTGGGGGAAGGTGGTAGGGTGGTTGGGAACCCCTCTTGGGGACTCTGATTTCTGGGAGGGCTGTGGTGTTTCTGTATTACCTTTTTACTGTACATATCTGTAAATATCTGTACTATATTGAAAATATTTGCTTGTACATTGTGCAAAGCTGTAATATAAAGCTTCATTTCCTTAACTTCCAGCCAGTTGAGCCTTGCCTGGGCAATGTCACAGTGTTGGGGTGGGGCAGGGAAATCCCAAACCACCACAGTTAAGCATGATAGCATTCACCAGGTTATTCAGGTTTCCAGGTGCAGAGTGTTCCACTCAGCATTTAGAATGAAATTCAACCTTGTGGGCTTTGCAGGGACTGCAGTGCTGTCATCTGACACTGCAGGTTGTTTCCTGTTCCCCTTTGTCTTCACAGTGAGACAAAGGACAAACAGTGTTCAGTGGAAAGCAGCATTGTGGGCGTCAGGTGAAGAGCAGCAGTGAGCCATGCTTAAGTGTATCTACTGACTTACTAAGAATGTGCAGTGCATTTCCCTGGCAAACAGCTATTGCTGTACTAGCAGGGCCTTCCCGGAGGTGTCAGGCACCCCTATGATTGTGGTGCTTTGGGAGTTATCCACAAACTCTTCCCCCCCACCCTTCTGAAATTACTCAGCTGGAAGTCAAGGAATGAAGCTTCATATTCATAGCTTAGCACAATATACAAACAGATACTTATAATATATTCAGATATTTACAGATATATACAGTAACACCACAGCCCTCCCAGAGATCAGAGTCCCCAAGAGGCATACCCAACCACCCTTCCACCTTCCCACTACCCAATCTTATCCCAGTATCTGTCTTACATGCCAGGTAAGCAGGGAAGATCAGCCAAGGGGGAGTCAGAAGCAGAAATTGATTAGTTGTGTTACACAGATTCAGCTAGAAGCCAGAGAGAGAGCAGGATCAGCAGCCAGAGCAACCTGAGCAGCTCTGCCTTATCTGTGTTTGGGTTTACTTTTGTATCAGTTAGCAAACCTATGAGTGAAGGAGACATCAACAATATTTTCCTTTCTCAACCTATAATCTAATTTCTCTTATTAAAATCCCCCAACTAGCCTCAAACCAACACAATACTATTAGGCCCAAGTCCTGCAAGATAAATTCTGCCCCTGATAGCTTGCACAGAGAGACAGCATGGAAATGATGACTGTTTCATGAGGAGCCTTTCCATGTAGTGGAGCTACTTTGATATTTACAGGGATTGGGATGGTAAGTGGGAGGCAGAAAAGATGAAGCAGGCTTGAAGACAAGGCCAGGACACAAAGGCAGAGATCTGCAAGGTGGGAATGTGAGGATGCGGGGGAGAGTGCACCTATGGTGCAGCACTTAGTACTTTGAGGGGCCTCTGGCAGCACTCAGAGGAGGCAAAAGAATTCAGAGACAGGAAGGGCAGGAACTTGAGCTGTGCAACATTTGTTTTTGACTGCAAATAGTTAATTTGGACTTGCCCCTTGCATTTTTCTCCCTAAAGGCTGAGTTATGTTTTCTGGATTCCAGCTCTCTTAACCTTGCAGGAGCAGGATTTCTTTCTTATCTTGCTGCTTTCTGTCCTACTGACTCTGACTTTGTGACCAATCCCTCCCCCGTTATGTTCTATTTTGTTCTTGACAATTTGCATATATTCTGCTGTATTTCTCTCCTGCTACCTCTCTACCCTTTTATACTCATCCTTCTTTCCTGTGGACTCTGAAAATCTTAATTGACTGTCTGCTGTTACTGGGGGGAAAAACCTAATTGCCAGGAGGAGGTCAATTGCCAGTAGTAATTGAACACATAGCAGCTGTGATTTTGAGTGGGTAGAAGAGAGATGTCCACTGTAATCTCCATGGATTTCTCAGATCAAGCTAGAAATGCAGAGCTCAGATCATTGATTGAACTGCTACACAGGCTCACAGGATGTCACGAGTTGGAAGGGACCCAAAGAGCTCATCTAGTCCAACCCCTTTGCCAGAGCAGGACCAGACAATCTAGCTGAGCTCACACAGGAACACATCCAGACAGGCCTGGAAAGGCTCCAGAGAAGGAGACTCCACAACCTCTCTGGGGAACCTGTGCCAGTGTTCTGGGACCCTTCCACTCAAGAAGTTGCCCCTCCTATTGAGCTGCAACCTCCATTGTTCCTTGGCCTATTTCAGGGAGCAAGTGAGCAGAGCCTGTTCCCCCTCTCCTGACCCCCAGCCCTCAGAGACTTACAAACATTGATTAAATCCCCACTCAGTCTTTTTCAGACTAAGCAGCCCCAGGTCGCTCAGCCTCTCATCAGGCAGTGCTCCAGTCCCCTCATCAGCCTTGTAGCCCTCTGCTGGACCCTCTCCAGCAGATCCCTGTTAAACTGGGGAGCCCCAGACTGGATGCAGTATTCAAGATGAGGTCTCACGAGCTAGAGGTATGGCTGTTTCTGGCCATCTTGTGCTTCCCTGGCTCATGTAACTCCCTGGTTTGACCTTGAACCTCTGGTATCTTTATGGTCAGACTAGGTGGCCCATGGCTGACCTCTGTTGCTGTGCTGTCTCTCTCTGGCTCTGTTGTTTGGGTGCCATGGTGCTGTCAGTGAGGTCCCTGTCTGCTTCACTGTCACCCTGACCCCTGCTTGCCTGCCCTGGTGGGGCAGCCCCACTTCCCTTGCTGCCAGGGGCTGCAGACAGCTCTCGGGGCATGAGTGAAAAGCAGTTTCTTTCTTCCAGGGTACATTTCCACTGAACTTTTGCCCTTGCATGAATAATCAGAGTGTTAAGGTTGAAACATGACCTAGAAGGCTAATAAGCACACCGGTTAGAAACGAGGAGGAGAAAACTGAGACCACCTTCTTTCTGGCACTGTTCCAAAAATGTGCAATGCCCAAGTCTTAAGCTTGTGCTCCACAGTTTTACAAGTGATGTGACATCATCTGTGCGCTTAGACTTTAGGGTATGAGAGCTTTGTTTCCTCTGCATACCTTAACTCAAGAACTTTGTTTTATTTGCAGCGAGCTTCTGTCTCATTTGGGACCCACCGAGGCAGAAGAGCGGCACAGAAATCAGGGGATGGTTATGGTGCAGCTTGAGGAGATTCACAGGAGTGCCCAGATCAAACTGCTGGCTCTAGACCTGTTCTCATTTGCAGAAAAAACAGAAGTTGCCACAGGACTCCTCTTGGTGCAGATGACATGATAAAATTCCATGGAAACCAAGGAAAAGTTCTGGGTTTTTTTTTTCACTGTGAGTATGATGGAATGCTGGAGCAGGCTGCCCAGGGAGGTTGTGGACTCTCCCTCTCTGGAGATATTCAAAACCTGCCTGGACGCATTCCTGTGTGATCTGGTCTTGGTGATCCTGCTGTGGCAGGGGGGTTGGACTGGATAATATTTCAAGGTCCCTTCCAGCCCCTAACATTCTGCCATTCACTAGGTGCTCAGCAAAGCTCCTTAGGGAGCAGTGCCAGCCTGCTCAGCAGCAGCCAAAACATGGCACTGCTCTAGCCACAAATACAAAACCTGTGAGGGGTACTCTAGGGAAAGGAGCCCAGCCAGGCTCTGGAATAATCAAACAGTTTACTTGGAAAAATGAAATAACCCCACACCAAAACAATAAAAAACCCCAACCAAATAATTTTGCTGTGCATTTTGTGCTGCTAGTGAAGAATCCATTCCCTTAAATGCAGGACAAAGTGAGATCAGGGTGTTCCCAGCTCTTTGGCCTTCTTCTTTTACAGTATTTTTGGCTGTGCAAATTGAATTTGTCCTTCAGCTCGAACCCTTGTGAAGTGTCCTAAATTAAAACACGAGGGTGTCAGACACAGTAACTTTGCCTTAGGAACAGGGAGTTGAAAAAAAAAAATCTGATCTGTGGAGTAGCAGCACAGTAGCACAGTTTTGTTTCAGTGCCTTGGCTGCTGCTTCACAAAGTTAATACCCTGGATCAGAATTGAGCCTGTCTGCCAAGAGGAACCATATTTCTATCTTCAATCATTAAGAATATTCCTAATGAGCTTTGAAGAGCTGTTATAATATGACAGCAGGTAATTATTGTGGCTTTTGGATAGGTGGCAAATATTGTAAAGCAGGCTTTTAAGTGGTTTCCATAACAACCACTCATTAGAAATTGATAGATGCCATGAAGCATTACACTGAACTCACACCAGCTTTGCACTATTAAAGACATTGGTTTGGTCCAGCCATAAACTTTGACAGGTTTCAGGTTGCCCCCAGCCTCCATTTAAGATCTCATCTTTTCCTGCACTGTGAGACAATTTTTTTTTTGATCCAGGTATTGAAATATGCAAACCCAAATTTTCTTCTTAATATCACAAATAAGAAAATGCAGCAAGGAGTCAGTCTACATTCAGGTAAGATCCTGGAGAGGTGCAGGATGTATGGAAGTGCAACACTCTGCTGCCTGGCACATCCAGTGTATCTTGCTCAGGTCTAATGAGATGCTGGAGAGCTGCTTTAGGTCTGGGCTGAGACTGCAGAGCCAGAGTAGAGGGGATCCTTTCTGCATGCTGCAGCATCCCTAAGGAGACTGGGCAGCTAAGGAACCTTGGCTGTTCCCCAGGAAACCTTTGCTGGGGCCGTGAGACAGAACCACAGAATTGTTTTGGTTGGAAAAGACCTTTAATATCATGGAGTCCAACCAGTAACCCAACACTGCCACTGCTTCCCTCAGCACCACAGCTCTGCTTCCTCGAAACACCTTCAGGGATGGGCATTCAACCACCTCCCTGGGGCAGCCTGTGCCAGGCTTTGAGAGCCCTTTCAGGGAAGTTTCTTCTCATATCCAACCTAAGCTTCCCCCCTAGGTCAACTTGAGGCCATGTCCTGTCACTTGTTACTGGAGAGAAGAGGCTGAGCCCTACCTGGCTCCCATCTCCTTTCAGGGAGTTGTAAAGAGCGATGAGGCCTCCCTTGAGCCTTCAGATTAAACAATTCTAGGTCCCTCAGCTTCTCATCACAGAACCCTTCCATTCAAACCTTTCACCAGCTTTGTCTGGACCTGCTCCAGCACCTCCATGTCTTTCTTGTAGTGAGGGCCCCCAGAAGTGGACATCAGACTAGAAACAACATAAGGCAGATGGAAATTAATAAGGCACAGCAAAATGTTACTTACTGCAGCCAGCATGAAACCATCTTCTTTCAAGTTACTGCTTTGATGTTGTGAGGCTGGAATAAAGGAAAGGCAGAGTGCCCAGGACAACACAGCAAATTTAATTTAGCTCTAAAAGGGCAGGGAAATGCATTTAAATAATTCTGTGGTGCAGCACAGTTGAATTTCACAGAGCTCAGGCTATGGCAATAAGAAATCAAGACATGAGACACCTGTTGCAGATGGCCCAGCTCCTTGTTGGGCACAACATGTATAGGTCGGGGAGGGATGGGTATCAGTTACAGGTGGACAGTCCAGACCTTCAAAGGCTTGGAGACAAATGCAGTGAGCACACATCTGACAGCTTTATGTCTGTGCAATAACAAAGGATGGCATCAAGCGAATGTAACAGCCAAGCAGCTCATACAGCTTCAGCAGATGTTCACAACGTTATTTTCAAGGTTTTAAATTCAGTGTTAGTTTCAAGGTTTTGAGGCTGATCCACTTCTCTGAAAGTCAGAAATTGAATTCAGGCATGTTCCAGGAAGATCCAAGGTTAGTACGCTGCAGAAAACAAGGAAACATAACCTCCAGCGATGTTTTCTTTAGCTGATTTGTTGGTTGGTGTTTTGATTTCTGCCTTGATAGGGATTTCATTGCTCCACACCAAGAAAACCTGTCTGTTGTGCTGTGCAGGTGCACATCCAGAATAACTAGATGCTTGCTGAGGAGATTTTTGTGTGACTTACCCCATTTGGTTTTATTTGCAGGCTTGGTGGGTGAAAGATGTTACACTGGGTCTCTCCTTGGGTGCTAAGAGTAGGTTTGGTTCAGTACTTTGCAGTTAGGGGACCTTCCTGCACCACCTTCTCAAGAATGAAAGCCTTTCCTAGAACCAGGCATAGAATCACAAGTGAAAGCTGACTCAATGTCCCCTGGTCTTGCATCACCCACCTCCCTCCCCATTCAGCCAGTGCTCCCTGGCCAGACTGGAGGCACTTCACCAACATGCAACCTGCAGCCTGAGGGCAAAGTTGTGCTTACAGCCGCCCACTTCAGAGCTTTGGGCAACCCCAGCTCACTGGCCACCTCTTTAACTGTGCCACAATCAAAACCACAGCCTACCAGAAGACTGATTGAAGACAAAAGTGCCGTGACAAGGAAGAAAGCACCCCCCTCCCTGCCCGTCAAGACTAAGGGGTAGCTATTTGCAGCTTTTACACTGCAGTTACTCTAAAGCCCTTTTCCTGCATCATCACATAGGCAACACTGACCTCGTGGAGCTGTCCTCCCTTGTCTGTGCAGGGCAGGCCTTGCCTGCTCCACTGGAAGCACACTTTTTTTTTTTTTTTTTTTATGTCAATGCACTACTCACTGACAAAGTTATTTCTGTGTCTTGCTGCTGGACATTGGAGCTAGCTCAGAAAACAGCAGTTTTAAGATGTGTGCCACTTAGCTGCCTTCCCCATGCCAGCAAGAATCCAGAGGGTGTGTTAAATATAACCTTGGGCTCTGGTACAGAAATACCTCACACAACACAGCCTGCATACCAGTGGCACTGCAATTTCTAATGCACTGAGTCACATTAGAAAGCATTTTGCTTTCACTGAAAAGCACCCTGCAAATGCATACACTAAGAAGCATAAGAGCTGAGGCTCCCTGCAGCCTGTGGGTAACAGAAATCTTTGCTGTTGCTTACCATGCATCACCAGGGCTTGGTTGGCCCTCATCAGCAGCTCTTGTAGAGTTTGGCTGTACACTGCTGTCAGTCAATGGTCAGAAAATAATGAAATTGTAGAGTGGTTTGAATTGGAAGGGGCCTTAAACATCATCTAGTTCCAACACTGCTGTTATGAATAGGGACCAGGTTGCTCAAAGCCTCATCTAGCCTGGTCTTAAACTTCCAGGGATGAGGCTCCACAACTCTGGGTAATTTGTTCCACTGTCTCACTACCCTCATTCTAAGGAACTACTTCTTAGCATCCAACATAAAGCTACCCTGCTCTACTTTAAAACCATTGCCCCTTGTCCTGTCACTACATGCTCTTCTAAACAGTCCCTCTCCAGCTTTCCTGTAGGCCTTCTTCAAAGATTGGACAACTGCTGTAAGGTCTCCCTGGAGCCTTCTTTCCTCCAGGCTGAATAGACCCAACTCTTGCAGCCTGTTCTCATAGGAAAGGTGCTCCAGCCCCCTGATCAACTTTATGGTCCTTCTCTGGACCCTCTCTATCAGGTCCATGCCCTTCTTGTGTTGAGAGCCCCAGAGCTGGATGTAGTACTCCAAATGGGGTCTCGCGAGAGCAGAGGGGCAGAATCCCCTCCCCTGACTAGGGACAGGGTTGCTTTCTGGGCTGCCAAGGGCGGCTGCTGCCATCTGGTGGCGGAAAGGCGGCACTGCAGCTGTCGCCAGTGTGGCACTTGGCATCTAGCCCAAGCTAAATCTATGTAGTCACAGACCAGGAGAATAACAGGGGTTAAGAGTCACAGATCAGGAGATACCAAGCCTACAGAGAAGTTACCTACAGAGAAGTTAATTTCCTGTAAGCAAGAAGTTAAAGGTGGTTAGAGGTTAGTCCCCAGCTCTGGCACTTTGCAGCCACTTAGACATTTTTTGCTCCCATTTTCCAAATAAATCCATTTCTGAATCACTTACAGTGAGGAAATGGGTTTCCAACAGCTCCACATTCTGGTATCAAAGCATCTATCTCAGTCAGGGTTTGTGGCTGAGGCCAAATACAAATCTGCAACTTGTTTCCAGGCANAGAGCTGTGGAACATAAAGGAAGCCTTCAGTTTGTGGATACAGGAAGTTCCAGCTCAACACAAGGGGGACTTCTTGAGTGGAAGGGTCCCAGAGCACTGGCACAGGTTCCCCAGAGAGGCCGTAGTGTCTCCTTCTCTGGAGCCTTTCAAGGCCTGTCTGGATGTGTTCCTCTGTAAACTGAGCTAGGTGATCTCTTTGGGTCCCTTCCAAACCCTCTGACATCCTGTGAGCCTGTGATACCTGCTGCCCCCTCCAGCCACCAATAGCAGCGCAGTTCCTGCTCATGTCCACACGGCGGCAGCACTGAGCACCTGCTAAGTTAAAGTGCTCTTTTGGGACAGTCAGCTCGAAATCGGCAGGGGAAAGGGGAAAAAGGAGAAGTGCGAGATTTTGAAAGCGTTTCTCTATCTGGGATAGAGAGATATTTAGAGGGGAGGGTCAGGGGTTTAAGTCCTTGTTAAAATAGCATTTACGGGCAGTTTGGAAACCTACTTACTTACAGTTAGATACAAGACACAGTTCTCTAATTAGTTATCTACAGTCTCTAGGCTGCACAGAACAGCTGCTTAGGCTGACCATGTAGCGTAGGCAGTGCAGGCAGCTCCTTTCTGACTTTTAAAAAATCTATTTAAAAACTAAAAAAGCTATATATGAAGCAACTCTAAAGTCCATCACTTACATGAGTCGCTCTAAAACGTGTCTCAGATCCGGCTCTTCTCTCCAAGTGATTTGCTGAATCCTTGTGTAAGAACAGACCGAAGCTCCCAGCGAATGAGAGGTTTTACTCCCCCTCCTAGCGGAGACGGCAGCTCGTAGGCACCCGGAGCTAGCTCAGAACCCTGCCAGACGCCGAGTCTCGGGCTCTCCGCGACCCCCTTGCAGCGTTTGCGCCCCGGGCCAGAGAGCGGAGGTCTCCCGCGAGACCGGCAGCTGCAGAGACGCGGAGACCTGGCTCGGCTCCGTGCGGCTCGCCTCCATCCCGCTCGGCTACTTCTGTCTCGGCGCGTCTCCGTTCGGTCCTCTTCGGGCTCGACTCCTTGGCGCATGCATAACAAGGCGTCGCTCTAGGACCAGTGTGCCGAATCCATAGCAACGCGCCGCTATACAGCGAGGACTTCCAGGGTGCAACGACCATTACAGCACCGCTTTCTATCTTCTAAAATTATTTTTTATATCTTACATCCTTTTCTCTCTTTTATTAACTATAAACGAATGCAAAATTTTAATATCTATACAAAAATAAGAGCTTTCTGTCTAACTCCTCACACTAATAGTTATAAGTTTAAATAATTTTTAATCTCTACTCCCTCAGGCACTTCAGGACGTTTAGAGTCGAGGCAGCAGCGCCGAGACCTGATGAGCCGGCACACGCCGCTGTGGCACTGCAGTGCGGACAATTAAACACACGGTGGCAGCACTGAGCACTGTGCGGGCGGCACACGCCACTTCAGCACTGCAGTGTCCACAATTAAACACAAGGCGGCAGCACTGAGCACGGACCAGGCAGCTGCTCAGAGGGAATCAATTCAGATTTTTTTCTATTTAAATAATAATAATAAAAAGCGCACGAAGGAAAATCCACTGTGTTTTAATTTATATATATATATACAAGTTACTTTTATATTTAAAATACCTATGTGGCTCTACTTCAGATTTTCTTCAATATCTAAAAGCCTTTCTATAACAGAGGCGATACAGCCCTTTTCTGAGGCAGCAGTCCCATCTGCAGCTGGATGACCTCCTCCCACCAACCCTTCTTTGGGAAGTTAGGAAACTACTTTCTCAGCTGCTCTGTTCGGGAAGGTGCTATTCTAAAGAAGGAATGTGTTTTAATCCTAGCCTAGGGTGCCACAGGGGAAAAATGCAGCCCTCAAGGGCTGAATTGTATGAACAGTTAAAAAGTGATGCCTGAAGAGACCCCTTAGGCTATTTTACCTCCACACCTCTCCCACCTTTGCACATTACCCAGACTGGTAAACACTGTGGTACCAGTGATCAAATACCCATTCCCCCCCTCCCAAAAAAAAAAAACCCAAACCAAAACAAAAAATCCATCAAAAAGGAATCAACAACTGAGAGTTTAAATTAGCATCAAATAACTAGGAAGATGCAAAAAGGCACATGCATAGAAAAAAAACACTGTCACCTTCAATATGCTAGGGAAAATTAAGTCTCATGGTGATGGGGAACAAATTTATTCCCTATGAATACCATTTCAGAGAAACAGTTACACAGGCAACACCTTTACTCTGAGTGCAAACTGAAGCATTGCCCTGACCAGCTGTTGTAAGTTAAGGGAAATGAAGAGTTAATCGGTATAACCATAAAGAAAAGTCTTCCAGAGGCTAGAGAGCCCCAGGAGGGACAGGCAGCTTGTCCCAGGATATTCTTATTCTATTCTGTGTTACTGTGTCTCTCTATTTAAGGGAGTGCACAGCCAGTTCTGTCTCTCTGTCTTCTCAGGCTGTGCACCATTATCTGGCTTTGTGGGGGAGAGGCCTTCCCCTGGCCTTGGCTGGCAGCTATGCCACTAGGCCTGTTGAGGCCTGGGTCTAGTGTGGGGGCAGTTCAGACCTGCTTTCAGGCCTGCCAAGGCTGGGTGGGGGGAAAGGCTCTGGGAGGCCCAGGTAGAGAGCTGGGTCCGACATTTGTCTGTATTCCTTTTATATGAACATCTTTTCTATATATCTATGAATAAAATTTCTACTTAAACTTCCAATCTAGCATGGAGCATTTTCACTTTGCTCCTTGGGAAGGGGTAAAATACCTTTTGCCCTGGGCAGCTCGCAGCTCCAAGCCTAGGACACCAGCCAGAAGTAGTTTATTAAAGCATCATCCTCTCTAGATCACGGTATTTGGGTTCCGTCGACATTCAGAGCTCTGCCTGAGATTCCAGATATCCTTTCTGTCCTGCTTGTAGGTTTTTTCCCAATGCCTGTTTAAAAGAAATCATAAATTGATGGCATAGATACAAATTTGATTTTCAGAGTAGACGTGAACCAAGCTAAGGAAAGGAAGAAGAATCTACTATTGGATTGACGCAACAATCAAACCTCGCCAACCAGAGACAGTTTTGATCAAACAATTCTAGTGAAGGCCTACAGAGAAAAATTATGCACCAAATAACTTCACGTCAGGAATCGACTACCGCAAGTTACTCAGGTTATTTGCAACTGTGCTCTAGAGTATGTGCTGAGAATAAGCCACTCAGACACTTCACCAAATGTGGTATTTTCATACCCTTGACCTGCTGAGTTGCCGCAGTAGCATGAATAAAAGTCTTGGCTTTTGGGGGTACCACAATTCCACCTAAGCAGCAGTGATGCATTTTGTGTTCTTCCAGCCGAGGGTACAACCATCTAACAAGCTGAAACACAAAGGATATGCCAATGCAAATGAATACACACATGCGGTCGGTGACATCTTGTACTGAGCAGCTATATGTCTAAGATGGATTATTTAAGGCTCTCAGAATGTCAGGTTTTAATTCCTTGCTGCACTACTCAATGACCTAAGGCAGGAAGCTGAGCTTTAAAACAGAGAATAGTGTCTTTCTAATCTCCCTCCTATCAGTCACTATAAGAACAGAGACAAAAATTAACAGCCAATGCTGCTTTCAAAGTCTTGTACAAAAATAGATCACTACGTCCTTCTGGCAGTCCCGAAAATCTTGAAGTCTTCTGCAAATTCCTCTTTCGTCTCTTGATTTCGACAGAAACAGTCAGTCCCCACTGCCAAGACTTGTGTCTTTGCCAGATTTAGAGATGAATGAGGTTTGCATTCTCTTCCCTTGGAATTAGTGTTCAGAATCCAGTCCACTTCCATCCTCTTTGTTTGGATTTGTTTTCTCTTTTTTTTTTNCCCCTCCGTCCAAAGGACATGCATTGACAGTGCAAATAAAAAGTAGATACCATGAAATGTACACACGACACCTCCGAATCACCTCAGCATTTCAAAAGGCTCTCCCAAGAGGTTATCTGCATGCACAGGATTCCACTGTCATGTTGGGGTACACCTTAAGAACCACGTTTTTATTTTCATCGAAGAATAAGATACTAAGAGAAGACATTTTCTCAGGGACGCAGCAAGGCTCAGGAATGCCTGGGACAACCCCAACAGCTCTTACAATGCTCTGAATGGTGGCATGGTTGGATGGCTTCAAGGCCTGCAAGGGAAACACACAGCGTAAATATAACTGCAACCATGTTGAACCAGACCCATGCACCTTACAACCCAACACACAGTTTGTGGGCTAGGGTGTTTGGCCTGTGGAATGTGAGTGCAGCAGGAAAAACTGAAGCATCAGAGAGATGATTCTGCTACTTTGCTCTGGTAAGACCTCACTTGGAGAACTGCATCCAGATCTGGAGCCCTCAATAGCGGAAGGGCATGGACTTGATGGAGCAGGTCCAGAGGAGAGCCATGAAAATGATCAGGGCATGTTGGAGAAGCTCTGCTATGAGAATAGGCTGAAGGAGCTGGAGTTGTTCAGCCTGGAAAAGAGAAGGCTCCAGGGAAACCTAATAGCAGCCTTACATGACCTAAAGGTCATATATATAGTTGAGGATGTCCCTGCTGACTGCAGAGGAGTTGGAGTGGATGAGCTTTGGAGGTCCCTTCCAACCCAGGTGACTCTATGATCGTGTGAAAACACATACAGGTGAGAGAACGCAAGCACTTTACAGTGCTGTTACCCTTAGCTCTTGTGCAAGTTTAGATTGTTTTGCTCATTCTGTAGTAGACATCACCAGTTACGTGGCTGAGGAACTGAGCCCCCTCAGAGGATGAAGTCTGCTGCATTTGCGCTCAACTAAATAGGAAAACACTTTGGTTTGGTACGAGCAAAAAGCAAACCTGCCCAGTGAGGTAACTGTGTTAGCTCACACAAGCCCAGAATCCATTAACACACTCACAAAAATAAACCAGGTACATTCTGTCACTGTATGATAAAGGAAGCACTGACTCAAAGTTTGTCCGAAATGCCCATGGCCCTTCAGGTGTACTCTTGAGCATGCCCAGATTTGGCAATAACTCTGCTTCTGCCAGTGGGAATTTAGCTCTGACTGGATTAAAATTGAGGGCACATCCTCAGAAAGCTGAACCCCCCCTGCTGGAGTACTGAGCTGGCATAATACCTTGCACAAGTGAAGCAAGTTAGGCCATTGCCTGCAGCTGCCTACACTCTGGTCATGATAAGCAGGCAGAGATTTTCTGTAAGAGGGGAGAAGTTGGAGGCTGAGAGAGGCGGCAGGAGGGAAGAATGCCAAGCTGAACCCAAACTGCCAAATCTGTGAGTGAGTCCAGCTGTGGCTCAGGCTGCACCTGCTAAGCTGCACACGTTCTCCAGAGATTTGCTGCCCTGTTGAATTTTGTTAGGGATGCATCACAGCGGGGCAAATGACGTCAGTGACAAACTTTCATTCCTGACCCAGGAGAGGGTCTGCTACAGCATAACCCAAGCCCAACACATTGGGAGTTTGACAGCAGTCAAACCAGCTAATTGAAATCAGGGAAAGGGGAAAGCCAGAAATTTTGGAGCTGGAAAGTGTGTGCGTGGGGAGTGGAAGAGGCACATCTGGTCTTAATTACCCAACAGGTTGTCAACTTTAGGAGCTCACCTTTGGCAACAGAACATAATATACCCATAGGCACAGATTAGTTCCTTACTACCTGATGAGTTTAAGTATATTTTTTGCAAACATGGTCTTCTTAGTAACACGAGACATTATTCGTGGCTCGAGGTGGCTCTAGGAGAGCTTCACTTCTTCGTATCATTTAGCTTTTCATTCTCTCTGGTGTATGCAACACATAAAATGTTGTAATATTAACAGTAGTTTGAATCCACAGAATTATAGAATGGTCTGGGCTGGAAGAGATCTGCAAAGGTCACCCAGGCCAATCCCCCTGCAGTCATCAGGGACATCCTCCACTAGATCAGGCTGCTCAAAGCCCTGTTGAGCCTCACCTTGAATGTATCTAGGCAAGGGGCCTCAACCACCTCCCCGGGCAACCTGTTGCAGTGTTCTACCACCTTCATGGTGCAGAACTTGTTTCTAACATCCAATCTATACTCGCTTTTAGTTTGAAACCATATAGCAGTATAGTAGCCCATAACAGGTGTCTCATTTTAAGTGAAAAGATATTTTAGGGACCAGAAACAGATGAGCTGGAAACACTTTTTGGTTTTTACTCCACTGAAGTACTTTTAACTCTTTTAGTTTAAGAATCATGTATCAGTTTCTCCTAAACAAAAATCAGAGCAATACCCTTATGGCTGGGATGAAGAACTCAAGCTGCAAACTGGAAATGCTAACCTAATCATAAGTAGAACACAGTAGACATTGTTGTAGTTTAAAGTTAGAATGGAAGAAGCCCAGGTCTGGCACTTTCACAATTTCTAGCCTGTTTGACAGAGCACAGTTCAAATAAGCCAGAAAGCAAAGGCAATGTTTTCCAAGGCAATTACTATATATCCTCCTGTTCCCTTGCATTTTCCCCTTTGATCTGGAACCTGAAAGCCTGCTACTGCACTTGAAGGTAGTCAAGTAAATCCTCTTCTCCTTCAGAGGGAGGCTCCTGCCTTCCTCAGCTTGCTTTCTCTGGGCTCCATGCCATTTGGTATATTTCTCCACCTGTCATTTTCAAAGGGTGGCTCCCTTGGGCCCTTAAGCCACTGAAATGCCACATAAATTCCAGAACAAACTGCTGAGGCAAGGAATAAAGACTCTGGAAAGCAAGGCTACAGTGAGACCAAAATCCCTACCTTTCCTGACATTTCCTGCTGGCATCATTTGTGAGTTGGCATCATTTCTGAGTTGCCCTCGTTTCAGGCCAGCCTCAAATACTGCATTCTACTTCTGCACTTTGGTAGACTCCGGGGGGGATCCATGCTGCTGCTAATGACTGGGTATTTGATGTTAAAGAGCAGAGCTCATCTAAGTCACAGAATTAGCAGTACACCAACACACAGGGAACAACCTCATAAAAATCAGAGGATATTTAAAAGTCTAGGATCCTGCTTGGTCTGTCATAGAAGCTATTGATTTGACTCTTTTGCTTACACTTAGAGCGAGCGTCTCAGCCACTCCTAGAGCTCCTCCACTGTCACAGTTGTGCCCCATGAAGCACACATTTTTCCTAGGGCATGCTATGCCCCAGCTTAGTTCTGACTCCTTTGAGGCAAAATGGCTACTGTCTAATAAGCAGTTTTCTGTATCTGGCCTGCAGCATGTTTATTAAACAGGTTAGTAACAACCTCACACATCATAAGCACTATTTTTTTATGGCATGATTATTTTTTTTTATGGCAGTTGGGTTTCTTGACAAAAAACTAGCACCAAGTATATAACTTTTTAAAGCACCTTTACAAGCCCATCTTTTTACTAGCTGTTCTCACTACTACTCCTTGCAGCACAAGACAGTGATGTCACTTATTTACTAGACCTGAACATGTAGTGTGTGGCCAGCTGCCTTTTACTGACATAGGAAAGAAAATGCATAGTTTACAATAAAAGCAAGCATAAAGAGTAGATAAAGGCTGTACCTTTGGAATAGGGAATTGGCATTCCCCTGAGCAGTAATAGGCATCAAAGGATTTAGGGGAAATAATCCACTCGCTCCAGCCAATGTCTGCAAAATCCACCTTGAGATAGCGCCGGGTGCAGTACCTTGGCTCATTCCACTGCTTCCTCCTCGCCTTCTTCAGCGTTTGCTCATCAAACTGGAGAGTCTGGCTCTTCTGGTGATGATTCTTCCTCTGCTTTTTCTTACTCTTTGACCTCTCAGCCAGCTGTGGCTGGAAGGTTTTGTAGGGTTTTCTGTCTTCCCACGTCTCGTCCTCACCATCCTGGTACTCTGCTCCAGGCAGCTCATTATTCTGCAATGGCAACAGAATATTTGTGGAGCGCTTTTGCCGCCACTTTCCGAGGCTGCTCCTCATGTGGTTTTCTGGTCTGGGAAAGACCCTTGCCAGGGGATGGCGGTGCCCTTGCAAACTAGAGACAACACTCTCTGGCTCTGAAATAGCAGAGTCATTGGCATAAATCAGAATGTAGGGTTCATAGCGGGCAGGTGCCCTTTTCCAGGGGTGCTGGCTGCTCAGATCCATTTTGACGCTGATGAGGAGTTCATGGTTTCGTTTTGCTTCATGCAGAAGCCGAGTGATATCTTTCCACTGCCAGGGAAGGACATCCTGGTTAGCACTAGAGACATTTATTAAGAAATGTCCCAGGCTCCGAGTCCGGTTCCCAGCAGAAGGAAAGGTCCAAAGTGAAAGATGCATCTGAATTTCAGATTTCTCATGCCCATGACGAGAACAGTTTCTGGGCTGGGAACAGTTCTTTGTAGCATGCAGCAGGTCCCCAATGTAATAATAGACCGAAGCTGACAAGACATTTTCGGAGTCAGTGAGGGATGTTAAGTTAAAAACGTACACTTCCTGGCTTTCAGGGCCCCCTAGAAGAAGAAATACTTAGGTAAGCATATGGGCATTTCAGAATGTTACAGAGAAAGGACCAAGCATGTTGCTCTCTAGGTTATATGTTAATGTCACAGGAAACTTTCATGCTGTGGGAATGGGTTTGGGCCACTCTTCAGGAAAATATCCAGGCTGGCAAAGCAGTCACCATAAATCACACATTTTCAATCTGGTTTCCATGTAATGCAAATCTCCATTCAGAAACACAGATTTCCTACTGCTCCTTTGCCTTCAGGAAACAAACTGGGTCCCAGAACACAACTTGATAATAGATGCACTGAAAACTTCATCTATCATCCAAAAATTCAAGTGATGCCATGGTAGGATTTTGCTCTTTCTGTAAGATTTCCAATCCCCACCCTCTCCAAGTGCGCTTAGGTGATAAGGGCTGCCAAGACACTTGGGATGCCAATGGGATAGCAACTGCACTGAATCATGCCTTAGCTCAAACCTAGCTGAAGCTGGAGATAGACTCCCACTGGCTTCAGTGGGACAACCAATCAAACAAAACCCAACAAAACACCACATACCATTTTCTCAGTGAAATAGGGAAATAAGAGGCCAAATAATTTAAGGAAAATACACCTGTTTACTCATTTAGCCCAGTTTGACCATAGAATCACAGAGTCATAGAATGGGCTGAGCTGGAAGGGACCTCCAGAGGTCATCCAGTCCAACCCCCCCTATAGTCAGCAGGGACATCCTCAACTAGACCAGGTGGGTGGTGGATCACATATGCAATTTCCTAACAGCTGAAAACCAACATATCAAACCTGTCCAGTTTCTAGCTGTCAATTATGCCTGGGGATCTGATGGTACTTTTAATTCCTCAAGCCAAATCCAGCTGTTTATCACCTCTGCACCAAGCACACATGAAGACCTGACCTCTGCTTGGTCTGTAATCACTAATGTAAAGGTTAATATGCAATTCAGCAGCGTGCTAAGTATGCCCACCTTAGGAACCAGAAATTTATGATGTCTCATGAGTGCCTGTTAAAGGAGTTCTCATCTGAATCACCATTTTGTCTTGAAGGACAGGTTTTAATTTTAAATAAGAATTCCACTTAAATACTGCCTGTTCTCAGTCGCCCAATTAGAGTGAAACACAAAACAAGCTGCTCTTATTTGTAAAGCAACCTTAGACAGCGTGAAGTAGACAAAGGAGGAATATGTAGTTTGGATTAAAGGCAAACACCAAGCAGCCACTCTTGGTATCTGCACCCTGCAGCCAGAGGAAGAACTGGCAGCAGGTGGTGCTGTCTTCTCACCGAATAACCTCTAGGCTCGAAATGCTCAAAGTCTTTTCAATGCATTCAGCCTGCGAAGTCATCCCGAAACCACTTAGTAGTGACCGGCATAGATGTGTACGGGTTTGCCGGCTTCTGGCCCACAAACCCCCACCTGTATGGCCTGGGTTGCTGTCACTGCTTAGGAACACTGTGTCGAAGGTATTCATTGCACAACAGCAGCACCTGACTTTGAGATGTGAGCAATACCCTGAGTAAGTATTCCCTAAGCTAGTATTTTTTAAAATGACAGACATGTCAAGGAAGGTTCAGCTCTGAAGTATCTACAACCGCACCTCTTCCTCAGGAAAGGTCAATTTCACAGAGATGAAACTTCATCATTAAATCCAAGACACAAACTGATGCATTAGCCAAGGCCAAGTCTCCCTTGGCTCAAATGAAACCCAGACCCCAGTAACTCCATGGCAAAGCTTGTACTGAGCCAGCATCTGTTTCCCAGTCTCCTGCACGAGTGATAACTGAGCTCTCTGGAGTGGGGAGAGGGGAGCTATAGTCCCTGGAAGCCTATAGCAGAAAAGCCTCCCTCTTTCACACAGGCAGGGTGTGCCATCACTCAACATTTGCTGGGCAGAGATGCCAGCTTATTTACTGCCAGCCCAGAGCAGAAAGACCACAGCTCCCAGCACTGTAGACAAATCCGCAGGGGCATGGCCCGGGCTTCCTCACCTTCCTGCAGTAACACACAGCAGCGTGCATTACCCATAACTGGCATTGAAAAGGCATCTTAAGAAACAGCAGATGATCTGTGGAGACTGACATCACTGGCATGAACTGACTGACACCACCAGCATCACGTTGCAAGGGCCATTTCCAAGCATTGATAAGCTGGAACATGTCCACTAATGCAGTGTGTTTACATTTATAGAGGATGCACTGACATTTTTATGGACTGCCAAATGTATCCCACGGGTGAAAAAGGATGCAATAACGAGGACCATTTAGTTATATAGTCATCGTTAGCCCTCATTTAAATGAGATATTAAAGTGGTGCCCATGTGCCAGCGCATGGTTAAGAATGGTTCAGTATTTCCATTGTAAAACTTTGTTTCCATGGGTTCATAGCACAGTTACAAAAGTTCACTCAGAGCTGGAAGTGGAAACCAGTGCCAAATTTGGAAGCCAGATTTCTTCCTTTCTCCCACCTTTGCTCTTACTTGATTGCTGCTTTCCCCTTACCAATCTGAGTATTTTGCAATGGAAAAAAAATTAGGATCAAGTTCTGTCTTTTTCAAAAGCACGGGACTTGGTGCCAAAGTTGTTTTATGAATTCTTTTAGCAATGCAGATAAGGAGTTAGTCACTCCTTACGGGCTAAGCAATTACTAGCTTGATACAAAAAGTCCATCACTGATTAATGCTATCAGCTACTTAAATAAAGACTTTCAAGGAAGTTCCATGTAAACATGAGGAAGATTTTTTTCACTGGAAGGGTGGCAGAACACTGGAAAAGGCTGCCCAGGGGGGCTGTGGAGTCTCTCTCTGGTGACATTCAGAAGCTGCCTGGATGTGTTCCTGTGTGACCCAGTATAGGTGATCTTGCTTGGGCAGGAGGGTTGGACTGGATGATCTTTGGAGGTCCCTTTCAGCTCCTAACATTCTGTGAAGAAGCAGTGAAGGTGCATGCTCACTTATGTGTAAATTTTACTATATAAAAGCCACAAATATGTATATTGCACATCGTAAATGTGCTGCACAGTGGGCAAATGACCTCTCTTTTTCCTCCTGTGAGCAGAAAGACCACATCAGGTCTGAAAACTAAACAGACTGTCAAAACTAGTGCAAGCTAAGTAAGTAAAAAGGTTGTGTCAATAAAGTAAACAACTCTGGGAAGAGGAACATGAAAAGCTGACTCTACTCCTTCTCACAGTCACGACTAATTCCACTTCAGCTGGTAGCAGCACATCTGTCCTTCTGAGGTCAGAACTCCTCACTTGTGAAGTGACATGCTCTAGAAACTGTGGCTGACTGTAGACTGTGAGCACAGGTCAGTCATGTGCATGGCAGCAGGGTGAGACTGGCTGTAACAGAAGCCAGAAAATGGAAATTCTGCGTCTGGCCCCGAGAGCACAAACTGAGCTGCCTGTTTGCTTTAGAGAAGGTTTGCCTGAGAACTATCAGTGTGCTGCTGCTTGCACTTCATTTATAGGGAGATAGAAAAAAAAAACAACGCAACAAAACCAAACCAACCAAACCCACCCCCAAACAAACCCCCACTCCTACCATCTCCTGCCTGAATGTTCTTGAAGTCCTCATCACAGAAGACCTCCAAAGTTAGCAGAGCACAAAGAGGCTGGAATTTGGCCCGTGCTGGTTTTTGCAGGCTGACAGCAGCCACTGCCTAGCTGATCTCCCTGCGCAGCATTTGGTTTCCTCAGTTTGCGTGGGCATTTCATACCACAAGAAAGGAAAGAGAGGCGTTTTGAAAAGGAGAACATAGTTCTGAAACCACAAGAACTGGCCTAGGGGCAGGTGTAATACCTAAAATTACTTGAAATTTAGTCAATAAAAAAGAGTTTAAAGTAATTTCTGACTGTATAGCTTTACTATAACATTATTACAGAGACCTTCCAATTAAAGCTGAGTGTTTTAAATGACTCATCTGCAAGACATGTTCCTTTAGCAATGCTATGATTAAAAAAAAAAAAAAAAGCCTTCAAAAGCAAACTAAGAGTCTTGTGTTTGAAGCATTTATCTTTCCACTCTCTTTTATTTATTCCAGGATGTTTCTTTCCTCTAGATCCTAAGCTTCAGAAGTTGCAGATCAGCACACCTCTATGGGAAACTCTGAAGGTGAGCAGCTTTTTATCAGGTCATTGAGTGATTTGCTAACAGGATGAAGAAAAGAATGGTTGTATGCAGAAACTGATGTACAGACTCACCCACTGAAGTGTTCACCTACCTTCTTCCTAGCTGTTGTCTGAAAAGTCACAAGGAATGCAAAACCACTCACTGTTGTGGTACACACAGGAGAAGAACAGAATAAAAGGCACTGTCTTAGGATTCTTACTGAAGCAGTGTGCTGGTTTGAACTAATTGGAGGATTTTAATGAGAAATTAGATTATAGGCTGAGGAAGGAAACAAAATTTTGTCTACTTCACTCATAGGTTTACTGAAAACTTCTAAGAGTTAGAATCAAAACATAGATAAAACAGAGCTGTTTGAGCCATTGGGGCTGTTGCATCTCTCTCTCTCCCTGCCTTCTAGCTGGATCTGTGTAACTCCACTAACCAGTTTCCTACTTCTTAGCCCCCCTGGCTGATCATCTTCACTTATCTGGCATGTAAGACAGATAGTGGGATAAGATTGGGTAGTGGGGTGAAGGTGGTAGGGTGGTTGGGAACCCCTCTTGGGGACTCTGATCTTTGGGAGGGCTGTGGTGTTTCTGTATTACCTTTTACTGTACATATCTGTAAATATCTGTACTATATTGTAAATATTTGCTTGTACATTGTGCAAAGCTGTAATATAAAGCTTCATTTATTATCTTCCAGCCAACTGAGTTCTAGCCTGGGCTATTTAAAAAGGTGGGGGGGAGGGCAGGGGAGGATACTGCCAAACCACTACACAGAGCTCACTGAGGCCTGTCCTAAGCAAGACAAGGGCTGCTGTCATCCCAGAAGCATCCCACAACAACACAGCTGCCACAGAAATCACAGGCTGAACATCCTTTGACTCAAACACATAGGAATAAATTAGAGCAATGAGAGAGAACAGTGCTGAAATGTAACCAGCAATATCATGAATGATGCACATCCTTACTGTACTTGTCATGGATTTGGGGCTTGGGGTTTCTTTCAGCTTCATTACGGGCATCAAAGATTTTTGAGATAATATAACAACATGAATGGAAAAATAAAGTTGCCTGAATAGAGGATTCATCAAAATCAAAGGATAAAGTCCCCTACCCAAACTTCTAACCACTAATTATCCTGTCCAGTTGTGAAATCTGGTGCAAGAGAGATTTCAGAGCAGCAGCTCAGGATGCAAACTTCAGAGGTACACATGAAGTGCTGAAGCTCTTGTCCTATCCCCACAAAGGACCGAACCATCTAAAGAAGAACAATTAACACTTGTTAGGATGCCTCTTTTGATTAATTGTGCCTGAGATCTTTCTTCTTGGCTGCCCATTTGTAGTGGGTTTGCAGCTATCATATGCAACACCACTTTTCCTGAACTAGAAACAGGGACAAGTTTTATCAAATCCTACCAGTTTGTGGTGTCTTCACACAATATTGTCTTACAGAGTCTTGAAATTTTGTCTAATGGGTTACTTGGGAAAGGTCTATCCTGTGTGGTGCAGAAGAGCCAGAAGCCCTCCAGGGGAAAAGCAAGGAAGAAAGGGTTTCACAGCCACATTGGAGAGTTGTGTTTCAGAACAGAAAGAGTTTCACTTCTGAAAATATAAAATTAAATTTTAAAATGTACAGCTGAACTACAAATGACATCAGTGAAGATCTCCTTCCAGGCCTCTTACTGTAGATTCAGAAGAAATGACGAGAATCTTAGGGTAGTTCTGCTAATCATAATCACAGACAAACAGGCTGTCTGCTGGAGAGGCTGGCAGTGGCAATGGTAAAATATGCAGAACGAGTAACAGCAGCATAATTTATTAACACAACTAATGCAGCCACATTAAGGATGAGAGCAAACCTGTGGGAGACTGAAACTTGAAGTCTGAGAGTGCAGCAGTCAGAGTAGAGGATCTGGAACTAAACTATCTCAAAAGGGAAATACTTTGGATGTACTGTTTCCAGTACAGGGCTGGCCAAGCACTAGGAAGAAGTCAGAAACCAGGAGAGGCCTTTTCACTCCCTCATCACCCCAAGAAACATTCGATCTAAGGGTTCTCTCAAAACATACTTTCCTGCCATTAAAACAAAACAAAACAGAAAAAAAAAAACAACCCTCAAACGAAACAAAACCAACCAACAACAAACCCCCAAATACTTAAAAAAAAAAAAAAATCCAAAACGCCTCCCCCCGCCAAATACCCCAAAACCCATACAAAATGAAGTGATGGTGCCTATGGCAAGAGAAAGACAACAGCTAACTTGTTAAATATTTTGTGTAAATACTTAGAGAAGTGTAAAAAAAACCCAAACTAACCCTTACAACCACTACCAATTTATTGCTTTGGCACTTGAACTGTAAAAGTATCAGAGGAGGAGGAAAGGGATTAATGAATAGTGTGTTTATAGGAGTGCTGCTGCCCAGTGTCAAGTGAGAATATAAATATAATCAGAAAGACCACAGAGGTGGGATTTGAGCCAAAAGCCTTCTAGGTTTAGAACAACAAATATCTTTAACCAGATACGATTAAAAGAGCAAATATCACTCTGCTAAGATCATGCCATCCCCTCACCCACATTATTTTCAAGAAAAATGTATTACACCTTCCTCTCTTTCAATGAGGAAACTGCCTCTTTCGGAACAAAGCAATGCACATTAGACATCACACTGCAAAAAGCAGTCGTCTTTGAAAGACAGTCTCAAACCGCATCAGGGCAGGTTTAGGCTGGACGTTAGGAAGAAGTTCTACACAGAAAGAGTGATTGCCCATTGGAACGGGCTGCCTGGGGAGGTGGTGGAGTCACCAGCCCTGGAGATGTTTAAGAGGAGGCTGGATGAGGCACTTAGTGCCATGGTTTAGATAATTAGAAGGGTTAGGTGATAGTTTGGACTCGATGATTCTAGAGGTCTTTTCTAACCTGGTTAATTCTGAGATTCTGTGACCACGGAGTTCCTCTGTAGGACAGCAGCTAGGAAGTCCCAGCTCTCTGTCCTCCAAACACGGGGTATTCGCACGTCTAGTTATCAAAGCCTCTTTTTACGTTTCTCTATGTATCTATCTGTGCACAATTACCCACAAAGACATCCAAGTGCCACTGCCAAAGATGCTGAGATGCAGCCAAGCACAAATTATGCTTCAACTACACTCATTTGCCATTGCACCTCATTGCCAGTAGTGTCACCAACACTTCGAGTACTTTGCAGATAGTCTAAAGGATCTCCAAACCACGTTATTGCTCTATCACATGCAAATCAGACCTTGGTTTCCACATAACCTACATGTGTAAAACACGAATAAGGAGACTCCAAAGAGGGTGTATGTTAATTATTCCACTTCCCTCCCATGATACTCAGGCAGAGGCGCTGAGTGCAGAGTTGAGGAGAGAAACCAATAATTTAAATAATAGGAGTCAATGTAAACATTACATCCTAAAACACACAACTGTTGCTGCAGGAAGCATGACTTTCCTAATCGCTTCTTCATCTGTACATCATGTTCCCTAAGCACTAAAGCAGACGAAGCAGTCGGCTGACAGCGCAGGACCAGGGCTGCGAACGGACCGTTACCTTCATTTTCGGAGACCTGGAGCTTATTGCCTGCACTGTCACCCGAGAGCAAGCTAGCTCAGCAGCCAGGGTCTGCCGGACGAGAGCCCTCCCCTCGGCTCCAGGCCTGCGAGGCGCGGGGGAGCGGCCGGGGTGGCTGTGCCCGCCCCCGCCGCGCCCTCAGGGCTCCGACCCTGTAGCCTCCCGGCCGGGCTCTGCAGTGGTTGCTGGACCCGCCGAGCTCCCAGTCTAAGTGGCTCACATGGGCGATACCGCAGGGTCCCGCGGGGCCGCCGCCCGCAGCCCAGCCCCGCCGCAGCCCGCACTCACCTGCAGCCCGCGGGCGGAAGCCGCGCACCGTGTTGCCCTGGCGGAGGTGCAGCCCGGGCAGCCCCGGCAGGTCTCGCCGCCGTGCCGCCCGTCCACTGCTGTACTGGTCGTAGAGTCTCAGCATGTGCTCCGAAACCTTGTCCTCCAGCTGCAACCTCTCCGAGCGCCGCTGGTCCTCCGGCTCCGGCCGCTGTCCCGGGCCGTAGTCACCTGCCGCGGCTCTCGGCCGGCCACCCCGCACTCCTGCCGGGGTGTTTCGCCGCCGCAGCCCGACCCAGCGAGCCTTCAGCACGTCGCCCAGCGCCAGGCACAGGCACCCCCAACCCAGGCACAGGCACAGCATCCAGCGGTTCGCCGCCATCCTGCCCCTCCGACACGGCCAGTCTAGCTCCGCAGTCCTTCTTGTCCCTTTCTTGCCCCGCAGGCGAGACCGAGCCCCCCAGCCAAGTTTGTTTCGGCCGGACGCAACCGCCGGTGGCAGCGAGAGCAGATGGGGATGCACTAAAAAAACAGAGACGAGGTTTCCTCTTTTAGGGAAACGCCGGGAGAAGCGAAAAAATAAGAAGGAGGAAAGTGAGGTGGAGGAAAAGTGCCACGACGTGAAGAGCCCTTCTCTCCCACTGCGAGCGGTGAAGCGGTTTATTCCCGGCCGTGCAGGTTGTTTTCTTGCGAGAGGTGGAGGTGTCGTGCTCTGTGCAGCTGGATGCTCGCTCCCCGCTCTGCCGTGCAGGCGCAGCCCGGGTGAGGCTCCGTGGGTGTGCGCGGGGGGTGCGTGTGCGAGCGCGGCGCCGGGGCTGGGGCTGCGAGCGGCAGCCACTCGCACCGCCCTCTACTCCGGTCCGCAGCGAGCGGCAGNTCCAAAGGCAGTAAAATAAGACGGCTGCAATAAAAGAAAAATCACGACTCAAACCGCACTCAGCCTTTTCCCCTGGAAAATCTCACGGCCTGGCTGGACTCAGAGCACAGTCCACGGCAGACAGGTGGAAGGGGTGCTAACCGGGTCATGCAGAGCTTCGACCCCCGCTCTCATCAGGACCAGCCACGTTGAGTGGCAATCTACTTCCTCCGCTAAAACCCTCGAACCCAGCCAGGGCTGGCAGAGACATTCCTAGCAGCACACGTGAAGGAACATGCACCGTGTCCAGGTGAACAGAGGACAAACGCTTCTGTGAGCTGTATGAGATCGGGCAGGGAAATTCCGCACGTCAGTACTCCTCTACTACAGCAGGGCACAACAAGGGGTTCCTTGCTCAGCTAAGTAGATTCCACTCGCCTCTTGCCTTTGCTGCTTCTCACTACGAAAAAGCACAAACATGTCTCACCCACCTTGCCAGTGCCACAGCATCAGCCAGCACTCCACTAGACACTTAACACTGTCCCTTCCAAAATGCACTTTGCCACACAAAGGGTGCCTACCTCATGCATCTGGTGGGCAAAACCACAGGAGGTGGGAGAGAAACCTTGCTGCTTTTTCACAGTTTGTAGATGTGTTGGTTCACAAGAACGACTTCTTGTCTAACCTGAAGAAGGGAAACAAGAAAATGGTTTATAGATTAGTGTGTGGTAAAGCTTAGCACATGTTTCCAGCACATTTGCAATGGGCTACAGAAACTGTATCGTGTTGAAGCGCTATTGAAGGTTGAACTTGCCTTTCAAATCCCACTGATTCTGGGATTAGTAATAAATATTGTTATGATGTCTTAATAAGCTTCTCTGTAACTACAAGAGGCAAGCAGGAAGAAAAGAATTTCTAAAGCAGAGTAGTGATTTTGCTAGGCTTCTATATTGGAGTGCTCAAATACAACCCATGGCAGGATCTCAAAACAGTTCTGATTCATTGAGTTTACTATGGCACCTAAAAATATTCTCCATGTATGTACAAACACACACAATGTCAATGTTAATCCTAATAGCAAGAATTCTCATGTCTCTAAGAAACTTATTAAGACTGTACAAATGAATGTACATAATTAAAATGTGAAGGTGTGATGGAGGTTTTGGTCACAATAAAACCAATGTAGATCTCTGAAGGAAAGCAAACTAAACAAAACAATCCAACCCAAACCCAAACCAAACAAATAAACCCCAAAGAAAATTATAGCTGAATTGAACTTATAGCTGAAAAGCTCAACACAAAAGCTGCTAACTATCTTACATCCATGCCAGAACTGTTAATCTCAAAGAAGAATCTTTGAGCAGCTGAAACACTGAAATTGTTAGTTCAACATCAGTTGTGTTTTGTATTGGCATGACATGTGTTTTTTAAAAAGCCCCAATGACACACCACAACTCTTTGAATAAAACTGGCATAACTGAGTCCTCTTTTAAACCTACAGCACCAAATAACTGTCCACAAGAATGTGTTTTGCATATCCATCACCTCTTCCAAACTACACCCTGACTCTTGAGACTGGACCACTGTACATCAAAAATTACTTCAGTAATGAAAAAATACCCAGAGACAGCATATATCTGCCACCATATTCAAGCAAACAAGGGTTAGACAATCACTAACTGAAGTTCAATGTGGAAGCTCAAGGACCCAATTGCTGAGATTTCATTTGAAATCTTTTAAGTGTTACCAAAAAGCACTATTTACGCAGAATTATTTTGGAATTTGTCTCCCAGAGCATTACCCCTTCACTTGATTGTGGTTGTATAAAACAAAGTTAGCCCAATGAAATTCTCTTAGAGTCTGTAAGGAGAGAGAGAGAAAGAAGACACTTGGTGTGAGGCAGAAAGGAAAAAAGTGACTTCTAAGGGCATTGGGTGTCTGCTCTCTGAATCTGCCTTTTTAGATAGCCATTGGATTTTGAGAGAATGCACTGGATTTCAAAAACCTCCTTCGTGGGTTGACACAGTGAGATGCTCATTACACACGTGGGAATGCACTGGATTTCAAAAACCTCCTTCATGGGTTGACACAGTGAGATGCTCATTACACACAGTGAGATGCTCATTACACACAGTGAGATGCTCATTACACATGTGGGTTGACACAGTTCTGTGGCTCCTAACATTATAAAATATCCCTAGCTCAAAATGGACATTAGATTTTAAAAGCCCAGAGCACTGTGCACAAACCAAACCAAGTCAGTACATGTAAGGTGTTACTTCTCATTAGCAAATAACACCTGGCAAACTCTCAGACCTGACCTCCTAGATAGCAGCACTTTTGCACTTTGCTACTATTTCTTTCCCACTCTTTTTCCATGGAAGAGTTGCAAATTGCTAACAAGTTTAGCATTGTTTAAAGAACTAAATTTTGACTGTGCCACAGAGAATTTACAGTTTATTCTCGCAGGTTTCAGAAGGGAGAAGAGAAGAAAGATTCCCCTACAAACCATATTTTACAACAGTGTGGTACCACACACGATGGTGAAGCTATGTGCCTAGCATTTGCTCCTTCCACAATAAATACTGTGGAGGTAGAGGCATCCATAGGCTCATCCTCGCAATAGTTCTAACAGTGAATCTTCTGAATTGCAGGCATCATCGAGTTCAACTGAAACCACTCTTCCTCTTATGGATACAGTACTCCAACTGGAATGCAGCCTTTGCTTTTTGCCTTTGGTAGAAGAATCTGGAAGATCAAACTCGATAGGCTATTTAGATACTACTCAGACTCCAGCTGCTTCTAGAACGCTGTAATAATGTGTCTGCATATAGCATTTATGGGAGAGGACAGGAAGTGGGAAGAAGTAATCCACAAGTGGGCTGGGACAGCAATATAAGAGGAAAAGGACATGCTATGACAAATGTCCAGGCTGCCAAGCTCGCCCAGCACAGTCACCATAAATGCCCAACTGAAAGGGCAGCACAATCAGCACTGCCAAATATAGGTACATTATGCTGTCACCCAATCCAGTCCTAGGAGGGAAAGGAGGGAAAAGGACACAGAACCAGTTACAACAGATCAACAATATCAGGACTGAGACATTAGGAAAAGATTAAATGGAAGTAAAATTCTCCATTACTGAGCGATAGCTCAATGACTTCTTATGGCTGCATTTTTTTGGGGTGGGGATATTAGTACAGGTGCCATGGCCTGGCATCTTTCATTAATGGACCACTCCTAGCATGCAGTGAGACAGTGTCAGCTTGCTGGGGCTCAGGTGGGAGGGAAGGAGCTGTAAGCTTCACAGCCATCCCAGAGCACAACACTGACAGTAGGGAAATTCCTTTAGGTACCTTGCCAAACAGAGTACCCCCAAGTTTGAAGCAGAGAGCCTCCCCTCACTGCATGTAATCCTCCGTTCTTTTATGTTTCTTTCACCAGGCACCCATATGCAGATGGTGCTCAAGAATGTGCCCTTGTTACAGTCTTTGGGGACTGTTTGCACAGCAGCTGAGATACTCCCTTGTGCAATATTCCTCCTCCTGTGAAACCCAGTGGGATGCTTTAACATGGACATCAGTGTAAGCAGAGCCCAAGATTGTTATTCCCATCCTGCTCAAATTGCTCCATAAGTCTATTAATAATATTAGTCTTAGCATGCCGCACTTCAGCAATATACTAAGCAAAATTAGATCTTACTCTGAACTGAAATGACTAAATTTTTGAGATGGTTTAATCCTCATGACTTCTCTTTTCTGTAAGCTCTCTGCTGTGGGTGACCAACAAGAAACCAGCTAATCCCAGCTGTCATAGTCACTTTGGTGGCGTGACTGCCTCAGAACTGGGAACTCTCCCAGCATTACTGACTGAGACAACTTCACCCTTTCTGTTAGGACAACAGCCATCCAGTAAGAGTGCTACAGATGTAAGCTTGGACAATGACGCTACAAGCACCCAGTCTACTTCAACACCCTCAGCTCTCACCATTATGTGAAACAGTCCTGACCAAGGAAGTGAACTGTTTTGGCAGCAAAAGGCTGCCGAGCTAAGCAGCACAAAATCTGCAGGAGTTCCTGTATGCATTCTCTACTCATCATCTTATTGCTGTTTTTGAAGTACATATTCCATGTAAGCTCAGCACTGTGCAGAAAATCTTCCTGGCTACAAGCTTGCACTGTGAGTTCATGCAGCTGGTGCACAGCAAATACGTGCAACGAAGTACCAGTTTTCAGCTCAAGTCAAGGCATTGTTAAAGCAGAGAAAGATTTCCCCCCCCCACTCAAGGCTCCTCTGAACAGCAGAAGTGCAGGGTGATGTGATGAAATGGGAGTCAGCAGCCCTACTATTCGCTACCACTCCTGCTATTTTCTAGAATTCTAATGGGGACCACCAGAAACACTCAAATATTATGATTGGTATATGTTTGTGGAAATGAGGACATCTAGCTTTAGGTGTCTGTTTTCTAGTTGGGTGAAGCTATTTAATCAATGGTAGGCATTGAGTCAGAGAGTCTGCAGGCCATGCAACTGCCAAGACACTTTTTGGAGTTGTACTGCTGTGACTTGCAACTTCAAAGGCCAGGACAATATTCTGCAGCTAGATCATGAGCCTCTGCGATCATTCTGTAGACTTCCTCTTCAGGGGCAGCCAGGTGAACATGTGGAAAAGAGGCCCTCCAGATTAATGTCCCCTTTTGAAAACTTAGAGGTTGGCACATAAACAGCAGCATCTGCATTTGCTGATTGTGCGTGTAAAATAAATTTTAATTAGCTGATTAATATTCATTGCTACTGGTTTGCAAGTTAACAACCTTTGATGGAAGGAGCAACTCTCAGCCAGGGTTTGCTTTCCTTCTACCTATCAATGTTTAATTGCTAAGACATGGATGTATTAAAACATTGAGAACTATGCAAGGCAGACTGGCAAAGAAAGAACATGGTTTCACTTAAAATGGAGTATTTCAATTGAACTAAATTGTGGTTGGTTAGTTTGGGTTCTGACTACATCCCCATCTGAAATTCTCCACAGGCATCTTTTCGGCTCAAGTTCTGTGACATTTTACAGACAGAAATGAGGGCTATGGAAAGAACCTGTGGTTTGGTTTTCAGTAGATATTTTGACACTGGCACTACTTCCAGAATTGAAATGTAGCACTGCAGTTTTTCTTTAGACACATTATGGCCTGAGCCCTGCTCTAAGTGAAACAGATGGGTGCTCCAGCCTGGTTGCACTGATTGGCAAGGTTTCATAGGGCAAGTATATTACTGACACAATGAAGCTGGCATCTGCTGATATGTTTTACTACTGAATTTCATTCTCTTTCAAAATTATTAGGGTGTTCTGGGCTGATAAAGGCAAAAATCAAATAATTCAGAAACCTAAGAAGGGTTAAAGAATGTGTTGAGCTGTAATGTTGATACAATAGCAGTAAAAATGATTTGTGCAGTATGAGCCTTAGTCTGAACTTTGTGCAGAAACACACTACATAGATGCATTTTTAATGGAGATGACTAAATGTGGTGTTAATTTCTTATTTTTCTTCCCCCTCCCTTTTTTCCCCATGTCTTGTTTTGCCAGTGTAACAGCTCAATCAAACTAAGTGTGGGAAAAAAGCTTACCTGCCTTTCCTATGTTTATAAAAACAAGGCAAACATTTCAGTATGATATACTGACAGGCTCCACATCTCATACACTGCCCAACTCCTAAATCACTTATTTGGAATACCCATATAAACTCATCCGCCTTTCATGCAGCATACAAATCATTTTGGTACAAATCGAGTCTCAGTCAGTCTGGAGGGCAGGTCTATACACAAAACAGCTGCAGCAACATGAAAAGCTACAGAACATGCAGACAGACAAAAAGAATTACCATCCCCACATGGGACAAATGCTGCATACAGACTGGTGTGATTATGGAAAGACTCTATCCCATCCAGTACAGTCACCCCAGGTTTCCATCTATGGAAACCATTTGAGATAACAATTCAAGGTGCTACAAATAATCTCTAATTTTTAGTGTTCTCTTCCTGGCTTCTTGTAAGAAACAAGAATACTGCGAAGAGGTCAGCTAATGCTGCTGTAGATGTAGGCACTAAATTCCAACTGGTCCATGCTTGTGCACATGTGTGTGTCTACAGATGTACCTGCAGACACATATGGGAGGCAAAATGAAACTACCTGAAATTTTGACCATGCAAAAGATAACCCAACTGCCACTCTCCCTTTTAGCAATACAGAAGTTGCTTGCCTTACAATCAAGCAGGACTGCACTTCTAAACTGATCTTCCACATATACTTATTTTACCACGGTACTGTAGCCTTTTTACTCCTCAGCCTTGGGCACATAGTAGGCTTCAATTTTAATTAAGTCTATTGAAAAAATGAGCAACTTTGGTGCCATTTTCAGAACCTCTTTCAAAAGTGCTATTTAAAAACTTCACCCAAAACTTCCAGGTTTCCACTTATTTTTTCAGAGCTTGCTATGTAATGCTCTTAACTGGTAACTTAGTTATTTGTTCCTGCCACATAACCATTCGGAAGTCCTGGGGAAGAGGAAACCACAAGTACTCCTTCTAGGGGAAATGAAATAATTACATATTTGCATAACAAAGTGATATTGGCAAAATCTGTTCAGCATGTGAAGGCCAATCCCACACTAGTGCTTATTAGCTGCCTGTCTTTCCAGCTTTCCAGAGTTTATTTACAAAAGCAATCTGCACTGCTGTGATTCCTACTTGCGGCTCTCCTCACTGTCATCTGGTGAACACCCTTTCCAGCTTCACCTCAGCTGCCTCACACCAGCCCTTGGCACCATCTGTTTGCCTGTCTCAGATGGGCTTCTGTATATTCTGCTCTGGCAGGGCTTCTGCCACCGAGTCTTTGGGTCAGTGATACCAGCTTTGTTCTGAGCAGCATGTTTCTCACCCACAAAGGTACCCACCCCTACTCTTACTAGATCCATCATCTCTGGCTAATGCGCACCCCTTAGAAGCCATCGTGCTGGAGAAACCTCATCTTTTCTCACTGGATTCAGTCTCATAACCCAGTCAGCAGAACCCTCTGAGATCAAGCTCTGAATGACTCACTCATCCTCAGTCGTATCCTTCTCCTATATTCTTTATATACACATATTGCCATATATGACACTGGGAAGTTCATAGCCAGCACAGGAGAATGCTAAACAGTGCATCCGCCAGTGGCACTTGGCATCACACTACAGAAACACGCAGAGCCAGCTTTTTCCTTTGACTGGGGAACAAAGTGGCACTTGCTGTCTTTGAATCTCCTTGCTCCTGGAGACAAGGACAGGAAACAGCCTTTCACTGGGCAGGGGGGGGGGTGTCACAGGGAGAAACTTCTCCAACCTGCTCCTGGGTACAGCCACTACATCTGTCCATCTTATTCTTCTGCACTCGCTGGCCTGGCTGTTTGCTCAGGTGGCAGCAGGAGCCTTCCTGCTGGAGGTACCTTCCTAACATAACTTCTTCCCTAAGGCCCAGAGATCATGTTTCTGCCATCACAGAGAAGCCCTGCTGTGGAATCTGTAATAATTCCGCTTGGAGTTGAGGTGAAATAAAACATGCATCAACTGAACAATAGCCCAATAACGAGTAATATTTTTTCTTCTTGAAAAGAGTGTGTACTGCACACAGGGCAAATCTGCATGGCTTCAGCACATTCAGCACCTGTGTTTTTGTTTTCTTTGCAGTGGAAACAGTGGCTTGGCCTGCACTGCTTGTCCCTGCCTGCCTTGCAGAGAAGTGCCCAAAAGTTCCACTCATTTTTGGCATGATCTCTATTCTGTATGTGGGGAGTTAATAGAGGATTTACCCCTATTACACTAATAGCTGAAAGGAAAACATCTTAAAATCAAGTTGCATGCTCATGGACATCTTCTTGTTGTTTATGTAAGAGAGTGGCACAGCCACCCCTACTGCCTTCTTTTGGCTTTGAAGGGGCAGCTTTTTTGGCAATGCTGCTGCTGGAATCACAGACTTAGAAGTCTGTGGAGTGCTGCTGGGTTTTCTGAGCTGGTATCTTACTGTACAGCTAAGAAATTCAAAAGTAGGGCCTAATTACCATCTTCCTCTGTGTTCCTCTGACAGTTGGCCTTCCACAAACCCACTTTTGGTCAGAGAAAGTAAAGCTGCTGACTTCTCTCCGTAAAACCACACCAAACTCACCAGAATTTCATTTCACTTAATACAAAAGTTGGCAACTACCTCAAAGCATCCTGTTGAATTTCAGATTTTGGTGTAAAACTACTTTTCTCTTCAAAGCCCTTGTATTTTGTACCAAATAACAACTCTTCCTATGATTCTGCTCGTGGTTCAGGATGGAAATGTTCACAATCAGTTTCATGCTACTTTTCATCTCCACTCTACTACCCCAAATAACAGCAGCTATGAACACTGTTACAAGGCCGAGGATCCAGACTCCACATAAAAGGAGCAAAAACTACAGTTTTGGCGGGGAAGTAAAGAAATGGAAAATAATCCAAAATATACACAGGTGAATAAAACCTGTAGATAGTAACCTTTCTACGCAGTTTAGGCATGCTTGGAAAAAAACAGATACACCCTTGAGTTATACATCTAGAGCTCCTGGGATCCTTTGCAAGGATAAGACATCCCATCAACACCTACAATCAGTTATCTTACAGAAGCACAGAAACACTGTGCCTACAGTAAATGTCATGACCAGCAATGAGAGCAGAGGCTCTTTTCAGACCAGAATCGAGAGATTTCCACTCACCTCACATTTATTGTGGGACAGTTTGCATTTGTTTCTGCTAAACAGCCAAAGAACATACACTCAAAGCTTTCATGTGGTTGTCAGTCCTTGGAAATCTTCTCTCTTGACTACCATGTGTTTTGCATACTCACTGTGCCTCTGCCCAGGCCAGAACAGTGACAAGATGTGGGGGAAAAACACCACTGACATTTTAGGGAAACGGAGTGTAACACCATTTAGCTGCTTTTAGGCACAATCCTTCTATTAAGCTCCATATATTGCACCATGCTTTTATTAAGTTCTACTTCGTGTTATTTGCTTATCATGATTCTGAGATCATGCTCTCCAAACTCCAAGGACCACTTTCCAACTTTTTTTTTTTTTAAATATTGCTTTAAAATCCAGTTAGATTGAGACAGAAATATGACAATTCTTTCATCAAGAGATAAGAAAAATGTAATTCATACCCTTTGCACCAACTGCCTGTTCAACCAGCCACCATCACAAGGATTTCTCCCCTTCCAGCGCTCAAGAGAGGTAAAACCTAATGGTTTCAAAATGGCTCAGAAATCCTGGTTTTCATCTGTAAAACAAAAACAAAACCAAAACGTTCTAAATGCTAAGCTGTCATATAGAGGCAATCTCGCTTTACGCTAAAAAGGCATTTGAGAGTCAGTACTTAACAGAATGTCAGAGGTTGCGAAGGGACCCAATGAGATCATCGAGTCCAACCTTTCCTTTGAGCTGCCACAAGACACGGGGGCAGTCAAGCACAGCTGAGGTGATGCGAGCAGCCTGGTTTTGAGGTAACCTGCACAGAACGATGGAAACCTTCACGCTTGGTACTGCTGAAGGAGATCTCCTAGAAGCACCAGGGTCAGACAAGCCTGCCCTGACAGTGCGAGGCTTTTGCTTTCCAAAGCTCGGCCCTCTGCAAAATCAAGAGAGTGACGGCACCTCTGAGCTGTGCTCCCCGTCGGGAGGCCCGGGGAGAGGCAGGGTCGGGCTGTGCCCAGCTGTTCCCCGAGAGGGGCCCCGGCAGAGGCTCCTCCCGCCGCCATTCGCGCCGCCGGCACCAGGGGGCTCTGCCCACCCGGACATGGCCCCTGCGGCGGGGCTGGTGCGGAGAGCTCGGCCCCGTCCCCCTGCTCTGCACCGACGTTTGTGTGCATTGGTGAGATCCCCCTCGGCCACCGAAGGCTGAAATGCTGCATGTAAGAGCAAGATGCTACGGTCAAGATTTGACTGCGTTTTAGAAATGGCAGAACTTGGCAACATGGAATGTCTCGTGAGAAACAAACCCTGGCTTCTAAGTCTTCCCATGGTTGCAGCTTTGGAGTAATAAGTTTCACTGCGTAACTGTAGGAAAATTCCCTCTCCTTGCCATCTTAACAGATTTTTAATGGGTCAGCTGTGGAGGATCTTGGCCCTCTCCAAAGGGAAGTAGTCTCCATGAGGCTGGCAGACAAACTCCCTCCACCCTATGAAAAGCCCAGCAGTGCTGCTACCCTTTCTCTTGTTTCAAGTTGCCTCACTTGTCCTTTTCACCAACTCACAGTACTGAAGCCAAAAAAGATCATAGAAACCATCCAGTCCCTTAAAGAATAGGGTCCAAGGAATTCTATCTAACCTCTTTCTACCTTTGTTTCCTCTACTTTTGCCTTTATTTTTGTCTGTAACTGTCACTTCTGTCTCCTGCTGGAGCTTCCTGTTGCTCAGTTTTGTGCTGTTTCCCAGCTCTCTAGTAAGCAGACAGCTATGCTGGTGGTTGCACCATCTGGGATGTGTACATATGGGCAAATTCCCCAAGTGCCCTGGGAATGGAAGAGAGTCCTTCTGGACCATTGCTTTACTTGCTGAACATCTACCAGGTTGGTACTAGAACAAAAGCAAGAGCAAGAATGGATGAAAAATGTCCTTTAAGGAACCACTAATGCCATGAAAATGCTGCAGTTTGCATTTACCAGTCTATTTTATCGGACTTCTGGGTACGGGTATTAGCTGCTCATGTAGCTGCTCACAAAGGTCTAGGCAAAAAAAAGTCTCCCAAGAGAAAATTTAAAACATCTTGCTGCTAAGGGTCAGGACTTTCTTTCCTTTATTCTAGGAAAGAATGAAGCAACTCTGTTCCAGCTACCTTTCTGCCTTAAGAGGAGTGGGAAAAGTTGAGTCCAAGAAGCATGATGCAAACCAACTTTAAACTCATAAAAATTCCACCACCCCTTTCTACTCCTGAACACAAGGTGAAGATCTTTCAACTGCTGATTTTTCTTCCAGATGACTTTTAAAAAGCTGAACGTTATCACTGGGAAAAGAGTCACACAGATGGACCTTAGGTCTCTCTTCTGACAGCATGGGCATAGATATCATGGAAATAGAGCTCTTCCAATAGGTGTCTGTGGTGTGTTGTTTGAAACACAGAATATCACAGAGACTCAGAGAGAGAAAAGACACAGCTTGAGTTTTCTTTTCTTCCCATGGAACATCAAGATTGAAAAATGCAGCTGGCTTTGAGGGTGTGGATTTCTCAGAGAAGATTAACACACTGACTGCAGGCAGTTTGTTTCTCCTTCGATGCATTTAGCAGCTGCGAAGACAGCCATAGAGTTCTTTGGTTAAATACAATCAGGAACATCAACTGGTCAAAGAGAAGGTCTGCAAAGATCAAGCAGAGGGTGTGCTGATTACAGTTTGGCCCATAGCAAGCACTTCTCCAGAGCTTGCTTTCCATCAGTGCTGCGTGAAAGCCAAAATCAGATGGATCGCAGAAGGACTCACAGGCTTGTGCCCTGCATCTTGTAGGAAGGTGCAATATACATACACAAACACTTCTTAGTGTGCTCCTGGAATACGAGTATCCTCCACAAAGATAGTCAAGAGCTGGTTATTTGTTACAGATGTTCTGCAGCTGGCTGGATTGGTAGCCCACTTTCAGTGCAATGAAGCATTCTTAGATATGTGTTTTGGAATCTCCAACAAACCAAGGCACTTATTTTGAAACACATATAATTTGATATTTTGTCCTTGTGCTATTCATATGTGACCACCTTTCACGGGAAACACATCAAAGAAACCATCATCCTAGATGGGTTCTGTAAAAATCTAACCAAATGATTGCCCAGCGTAGTTCGTGTGGGTTTTGAGAGTAACCGAAGCCTGAGTGTGTTTGTAACATCCAATCTACAGTCCAAGGACTTCAGCTGTGAAGTTTTAAAAGCATAGTGGCAAAGTTGGTTTCTTGCAGAGAGAAGCTGTCTATGAGGATAAGAGCTATTCAGCTCCCAACATAAAAGATAATATACCCGTGGCAATTTGAGAAGCTTTCAGCTATGGCTAAAAATATCTGGGTATGACTTGAGCATTTGCATTTGTAAATAAAGGTCAGAGAACAACTCCAGCAATAATAGCATCAGAATAATTTTTAGGTGAAAGCAGAGGTTGCATTTGCACTGTCAGTTGTATGAGAGAGATAAAAGAGTCCACAACATTCACTCAGCTCTGCTAAGGTGCAAGTATTTTCCTCTCTTTCATTCAACCATATATCCTCCTGAACCATTTACTGTATGCTTTAGCTTTCCACAAGGAGATGCATCAAATTTCTCTTTCTGTGGTAGTGCTTGAGAACTACTACCATGATGGACACAGCTCTGGAGACCACCTGAAAGGGCTTCCTGGACCATCACAGATCTGCAAGCCAGACGTGGGAAGTGATGATTGCCTCTCAGGATGTCACTGGAATTGTCTTACTGCCTTAGCATTTTCCTTTCTCTTGTTTTTAATGTAATTCTGATAACAAGAAGTTTTTGGAAGTCTCCTCATGGGCCAGATACAGTGGGAGAGTGAAGGGGCTGAGCTCCTGCTCCTCAGGGAAAATCCCAACTGGCCGGAGAGCTGTAGGTGTCAGCCTGGGATAAACTCTGCAACCAACCGTTTGACCAGGCTGACTGCGCTTGCTAGTTTCCAAGATGTTCGGTGCTAAACAGGACTTAAAAGGAATCAGTCTGCTATGTCGAATACAAAGCAGACACAGGAGGCTTTCAGCAGCTTCTCAGTCTTTCTTCCAAGTGCTGGAATTCCCCAAGCCTTCTCAGACATTCAGTTTTTGACTCCTCAAACCTTTTATCACTTGACCTCAGCCCTCTCATGCTGTTGCCACACAGCTAACTAAACAGGCTGTCACTTGCACACTCACTGTTAGTCTTTCTTTAGAAACCCTTTCAGGTCAGATGTACCCACAGATTGCACAGTGTGATGACACTGACATGCACACCTCCCTGAGATACTTATTTGATCACTCCAGCTGCATGGGCATGTCTTTTGCAAAAGAGGGAGGAGATGAGAGTAGGTCAGGAAATCATTCCTCTTGTAAGGAGGATTCAAGAAATTTACAAGGCGCCTTCTAATTTTCCTGCCTTCTGCAAGGATGTTTCATGCCAATTAGATCCATGGTTCTGGTTTTTAAAAGCACCTTGATTTCTTCCTCACTGTTACATAAGCTAAGTCTTTCAACATCCTGGACAAGTAAGCATGGAGCAACGTATAACATCTTGGAGATGAATTTATGACTCCTTCACAGAGTTCATCCCGGCATCACTGAAGTCAGTGGGCAATTCCCCACTGAAGCTGATAGCCTTGGGATTAACTACAGGCAGATACTGTGAACAGGTGTGCTTAGCACAAGATTATATTCTTGAGCAAGCAAGCGAGCAGAAGGAAAAGCTGCCCTCTCACACTGTGCAGTCTAACATTTAGAGGCCTGCAGAAAATAAGCAAAATGTGGGTGGATGTAATTCCTTCCTTAACAGCACTAACTGCTTCAATATGCTGCTTGGTCACATTAATTTCTCATCTACAGAGTGATGCTCCCAAGTAGCCATGCTAAGTAGCGAACAGAAGATTTGTCAGTCACTGTTCATGTTCTTGATATTTAAACAAACTTACATACCAATTAGATACACAGATTCTTTTCACTCTCTGCTTGGTTACCTTATTTTATGTGTATTTCATGCAGGTCTTCCCTGCTCCCCAGGATGCAACGTGGTTAATGAATCCAGTTGCCTAAACGGAGACTCTTTCTGCTGGAAAACCACTACCAGATTAGGAAGGAATTTGTCTATGTTATCTTGGGGTGCAAATGGGACATACACATCTCTTTGCAAAAAAACCCAAACATCTGAAGGTGGAAGTAGGCAATTAGCTGTCAGATAATAACTTCCCTGTATTTTGACAAGTTCCCAGCCCTACTCCAACGACACAGCTCCATTTAAGCCAGCAGAGACAAGAGCAGAGCTCAGAGAGCCTTTCAGCTGGGGAATTAATGCCTGTTGCAAACAGTTTTGTCCACATGATGGACTCTTTCCAACATGTGCTTAGATGTGAGAACCCTGGGCTAAGAGAACAGGGAAATGCAGCACTCCAGCTGCCTTTCCCATGCACAAGACCTGAGGTTCCAAGCATTCCCATATTCTCCAAAACAAAGGCCATCAGACAGTGAGTAGCAGCTGCATTCAGGAAGTCTTGATGTCTGGCTACAGAAGGAAGCATTCCCTGCAGATCTTTATTCATATTGTTCACTGAAAACTGATGACATCGAGAGATTCGAGTGAGCCTCACACCTAACATCAAGCAGGTAGGATGAGAAGGGCTGCTGCAGCTAGAGGACAGTGTAACTAGGAGGGAAAAGTAGTATTTCCAAGCAGCTTGATACTGACTAACTAGAGAGAAAGTCAGAAGAACATTTTGACTGAAGGAGCAATGGGTGAGAGAAGGCTTCTCTGCAGCAGCCCCTCCTTTGCCAAGTACCATTAAGGTAAGACTTGATCACTGTAATCAATAGATTTTGCCATGAGTCAGCTGCAAGAAAAGGGGACTGGAAATCAGGACCTAGGGAATCCGATCTCATCTGTTTTTCTTTTCCTGTAGCAAAAACAAAGCTAAACTTCAGCAGTTGGTGCTATTTAGGAGTTACTATAATCCCAATCTAACCAAGCTGATTTTTGTTACCAGAAATCCCTGTGGCTTTTGATATTTAAATTATCCCAAGATGAAAACATGCAATCATATGAACACGATCAAATGCCAAAGAGAAGAAGTGCAGTATACATTTTTTCTCTATTATTTTGTTTGATTACTATGTGCTTTGAAAAAAAGTCACAGTTTTCAGCAGGGCACTTAAGAATGTCTACTCCACTCTGGTGAGATCCCACCTTGAGTACTGTGTCCAGTTTTGGAGCTGCTATTACAAGAAGCATATGGATGTGCTGGAACATGTCCAGAGAAGGGCCATGAGGATGATCAGAGGGTTTGAGCTCCTCTCCTATGGAGGACAGACAAGGAGTTGGGGCTGTTCAGTCTGGAGAAAAGAAGGCTCTGAGGAGACCTTATTGTGACTTCCCAGTATCTTAAGGGGGCTACAAGAAAGCTGGGGAGGGACTTTTTAGGATGTCAGGTAGTGATAGAACCAGGGGGAATGGAGCAAAACTAGAAGTGGGTAAATTCAGATTCCATTATGGATGAAGTTCTTCACCATGAGGGTGGTAAGATGCTGGGACAGGCTGCCCAGGGAGGTGGTGGAAGCCTCATCCCTGGAAGTTTTTAAGGCCAGGCTGGATGTGGCTCTGGGTAACCTGACCCAGTGTGAGGTGTCCCTGCTCATGGCAGGGGGGTTGGAGCTGGATGATCTTTGAGGTTCCTTCCACCCTGACAATTCTGTGATACTATGTGGAGCATGAAACTTAACAGTGCTGGTAGCCCAGCTGCAAGAAGATTGCTGGGGGGGGTGATGGCATATAAATTTTCTTTTAAGACAATGGCTTGTTGGTGTTGGGGAATGTAACAAGTAGCACACTGTGTTTGGGAATACAGACTAAAAGAGCTGAGGTGGGATTTATTCACTCATCAGCTAATTCTAGTCTGAGCAGAATTTCATTCTGCAGGCAGGCAGATGCACTCTCAGAACACAGAAGTCTAAACAGAGGGGTTTGTATCCTTAAAGTTATCCTTTGGGTACCAAAATGGCAACACATCCGACCACATGGAGCTTAGATAATGACTTTAATCCAAAAATTTCTGGTTCCTTTTATGTTAAACTGCTTGGTATTCATGTGAGCTGCAAGGCAGGCTTTGTTGTCAGTCATCAGTGGCTGGGAGAGCCAGGGTGCCAAAAACATTGGCAGACTTCTCCTAGGGTGTGCGGGCTGATGTTACAGCAGCAGAGTGCCAGTTGGTGGCTGAAGCCAGGAGATGAGTTGCTTTGGTTGGAGTGCTGTGGCCGCTAACATTAAGTGAGCTGGACAGTTGCTTTACTAGGGACAAATCCTTGGCAAGGTTACAAGCAGGATTTTGATGCCTCACCCTCTGACCTTCTCAGTTTTTCCCTTGTTCCATAGTGGGAAATGAGCTTTGATGAAAGAGCTCTGTACACAGCTTGTTCCAGTGATGGAAGTGCCATGGTTCATGAGACCTGGGCAGACTGGAAGAGCACTTCAGATCTTGAACAAACTGTCTGACCAAAAGAAAAGAATGTGTGCATCTGCAGGGTGAGAGCTTTGTTGTCCCAACTTACTATTTACTATTTAAATCAGCAAAATCAGGGAGACAGAACACAGTGTAAAGGTGTTTATGTCTATGTTGGCCCTACCTTTGATCCCATGGGGTTAGATTATACTACCCTACTCTTTCTTCCCCTCAGGATAAGGATTGGTTGCTTGATTCAGTTCTCTATTTTGCTTTCCCACCCACACATACACAAAGATAAAACCATTCCCTATAGCAGACTGGGACTTCAGTCAAAAACTAATTATAAACAATGATGGTTGAACAGCTTTCTTCAGCTTGTGGTTCTATGAATTTGTGATGCAAACTATCTGGCTTCTGACCCTCTCCTAGTAATTTACAGACCGGCTTGCTTTAGTTGGGCAGCAGCAGAAGGGTGTAGAAAAGGGAGATAGAGGCATGCAGGACAACAAAGACGACTAGAAGAGGGAATAAAGAGAAGCAGCAGTTCCTTTATGCTGGCATTCCCTTTCTTTCTGCCCTCTGGTACAGCGCACTGATAATCATTCTAATGGGGGGAAACTGGCATTTTGCATCTGCTTGCCAAATGTGTCAATATACTCTGGCAGGACTTGGCCTCACAGTCCTTCCACAGCTTTCTGGTGCAAATGAGGTCAGTGGCTCCCTGGGACACAGCTCCACAGCATCTGCTGGTTCTTGGTAAAATGCATGTCGCAGACCTTAAATAAGATAGCTACTTTTTTTTTTTTTTTTTAAACCTACAAAATCTAAAGGTGCTGAGTTTTGCATTTACTTTTTCTCTTTGATTGAATATATTTGTCAAACAATTGGCAAAGTAAGCTGAGTGTGTTACAGTACTTTGGAAGAGCAAGGCAGTTTGATTTGCCCATGGCTACTGTACACAACAGCCATTTTGGCTTTCTTTTTTCCTGCTTACCTGTATTGTATTACTGAATTAAAACCTTGCAGCATTTAGCCACAGTCCAGTGTCTACTTTGCAAGCTGGCTGTAAATTGGGAGTAACTCCAATGAACTTGTATGAAGTTGGCAGAAATGAGGACCTGGCCTCCAGGACCAAGGCATGCCATAATTTCCTCAAAGCAATGGAATGGCTTAAACTGTCCACTGCCCATGCAGGAGTCAACAGTAGACAGTAAGGGTTTGTGTTGTCCTTTTTATACAATTGGTACTGTGGTTAACAAGGTCTCTGCCTCTCATCTGTAACTGGGGCTTCCTTGCTCAGAACTGGCAGAGTGAAAGAGAGGCACTACAGGCAGAAGTAATCTTTAAAGCTGTTTTGGCCTATGCCTTTGCTATTTAGCTTATGTGTAGTCCACTGGGTCTCATTAGTGAACTTGGGAAACAGCTTCAGTAGCAGCAGGATCAGCAATGACATCACTGCAGACAGTTTCATAGACACACACTGCACCAGCTAGTACCAGACACATCTGAACCTAGAAGAGATACAGCTTCTCTCTCTTGCTCAAATCTGGACAGCTCCTGCAGCAGCACATTCTCTCTACAGTTCTTTGACCCAGCTTTTCCTTTGCACCTCTGCCAAGTAATAATGGAAACCCTAAAATTCATCTCAACAGAGAACAGTGGCAAAGTTGGTTGCAGAAGGGATGACACTCACCCAGTATGTTTAACAAGCACAAGACAAGAGCTAACATGTCGCTGCTATCATCAGGATTGCAAGAACTCCATGGCAATAACACTGATGAAGAGCAAGGACTTGAAAATACCTCCCTGAGCTGTTGTCTCTCCCCTTTTCACATGGCTTTAAAAGCAAGTATTTTTTTCCCTTTTCTCTTCCTTTACCACCAGCACTGTCTGTAGTATAAGAGCTTCAACTTGCAGGTCCATCTGCTTTTGCTTTCAGGGGTGTTGGAAGACACATTCAGTGTCAGAGCACTTAGAAATTTCTCTCCTAGCCAAGGTGGTTTTTGTGTAAAATCTGTTTAGTATCCTCAGCATTGTTTGAGTTTTGGCTGAGTACACCTTTTGCATTTCAGGATGATGGCTAAGATTAACTTAAAAGGAAAAAAAAAGAGAGATAGAACAAATAAAAGCAATAAAAGGAAAATAAATTGAAGTCCTCGGGGGTATAGGCCCAATCCCAAGAAATTATGAAGCTATTATCAGGCTCCAGAAGCTATGCAGTAATCTCTCAGAATGCAATATCTTATTAGTTCTCTCCATCTTTAAAGAATGAAACCACCCAGCACATTAGGATTTATGACAATGAAGAAGTTTTATCTTGAAGCAATAACAAAGAAAATAAAAGAGAGGCATGTAATTGGTGAAGGAACAACAGGGTGAACAGATTATACATATTATGCAATTAATTCCTGAAGGCCTGTTGGAAGCTGCACACAGCTGATAGATCAACATTGCAAACCCAGACTCCCTGCTCTTTTACATACCAGTAGAGAGTGCTCACAATAACTCTCAAGTTATTTCTTATTTATCAAGTAATTTCTTCTTTTAATTATGTATCTTCTCAAAGTATCTTCAGTATCTACCCTCTAAGAATAAAAGTATCAGTCATAAGATGTCCCACCTAGCGAGGCCTTGGGTGCTAAACCAACAACAAAAATAACCTAAATGAGCACCACTTCCAAAAGTGTGCAGGCAGCCATTGCTCTGTCCCTGCTCTACTCTCGGATCCAAGAGCTGTCACTGCTCTTTGGCTTGCACAGCAAAGCCCCTACATCAAAATGCCTTCCCCATCCATGCTGCAGAGTCAGCTGATGTGACACTGGGGAAATAAATATCACACTCCTGCATGAAGACAACTTCTCTTCCTCTCAGACACAGAATCACAGAATTAACCAAGTTGGAAGAGACCTTTGAGACCATCGAGTCCAACCTATCACCTAACACCTTCTAATTGACTACACCACAGCACTAAGTGCCTCGTCCAGCCTCCTCTTAAACACCTCCAGGGATGGTGACTCCACCACCTCCCCAGGCAGCCTATTCCACATAGGTCTGAAGCCACTCAATCTACAGATCAGAACCAGCACCCTTATGCCTTGTCTCTACTTTGCTGTTCAGTGTAGGATTATTCCAACAAATAATAGGGCTTCCTTTATTAAAACATTTTCTGTTTCCTTCTTGATTTTCAGTGATACAAGAAGTCACAGAAATCACAGAATGTCAGGGGCTGGAAGGGACCTTGAAAGCTCATCCAATCCAACCCCTGCCCCACCAGAGCAGTTTCACCTATACCAGATCACACAGGAACACATCCAACTGGGTCTTGAATATCTCCAGAGAGGGACCTTAATCAATTGTGAGTTTTTCATTAAAATTGTCAAGTGTTGTGAAAATTCTTGCTCTGTATCGGGTTTTGGGCTGAAAAGTTTGGCATTACATGTTGTAGCATTCTGTTGTGAGAATAAATGTGAATGTTCCATTAGGAAGGAAAAAAAAAAAAGGGCATATCTTCTTACCCTGCTAATTCAAATCAGTGCTTTGTATGGTACTATTGGCTGCAAAGAGCATGAAAACCAGAAGAAATACCTTTCCCTCCCCACCTTAAATGTTAGCCCATGCTTCTCCCACCACTTCTCCTGCTGTTCTTCAGGAAATATTTTCCATGTGGTTACAACACGTGTGATCTGCCTGTGCACAGAAGGCCATAAATCCATGTTAGCAAATGTTTATCCGAGCTTTTGAATGTCTTGGAGAGCATGGTATCAGTATCCCACAAACCTCAGGGTATACCAGTGGAGGAGAGAGAGCTAGCCAGAGATCATGTCCTCGTAAAGAACATTTTGATCTGTGGCTGTAATGAGAAGCAGTACTGCAGGCAGGTTTCATCGGTGGCAGCTTGAGTGTGTAGGTGCAGGTGCACTACCCAGACAGAGCGCTGAAATAATGCACTTCTGGCATAGCCCGGGCTCGGCTTGGCTCGGCACGCACAGCTTTTGCATCCAAACCTTGTTACTAGATCAGCCTGGAATGTCATTCCAAATCCATAGTCTCCAGGAATTAATCAAGAAAGGAGGCCAGCAGGAGGGGGGATAGCCTGTTTAAAACTCACAGCAGAGGGAAAACATACCCTCCAAAAAACAGCCTATCAGTGAAAAGAATTAAGTCACTTTCCTAGCTTGTGGTCATTTTCAGAGACACAATAAAAGTGACCTCTGGGAGCCATACAGTACCTGCAGTTAAGTTGTCAACACGTGCATACGGATGGTATCTTTACTACTGCACTGTATTACATTATTTCCTTAAACTGGTTTTGTACTTCAGTCCCTGGAAAAGCACCAGAAGAATTTACAGGGGCTGTGAGACTCAGGTTGCACTGAACAAGCCCCACTGGACTCACTTGGAAAAGCATGGAAACTCCCTGCCACTCAGCTGTTAAGCCAGGCATAAAAGGGAAAATTAAAAGCTCTGCGAGCAGCGCTGAGTGGCCACCGTGACCTGAGCTGCAGGCTCTGCAGCCAAGGAGGGCTGCTTCTACCCTGCAGGAACAGCACGGTCACAGCCCTGGGTGAGAGCTGTGCCACAGCACTGCCACCATCACACCTACAACCCAGCATCAGAGAGGATGCGATGAGCCTTGGACTGCGAGATTTGTATTTTCATGAAAACAGAGACAGGTGGCTGGACATGAGCCAGCAGTGTGCCCAGGTGGCCAAGAAGGCAAACAGCATCCTGGCTTGTATCAGGAATAATGTGGCCAGTAGGACTAGGGAAGTCCTTCTGCCCCTGTACTTAGCACTGGTTAGACCACACCTTGAGCACTGAGACCAGTTCTGGGCCCCTCAATTTAAGAAAGATGTTGAGATGTTGAATGTGTCCAGAGAAAGGCAACAAGGCTTGGTGAAGGGCCTGGAGCATAGCCTTGTGAGGATTGCCTGAGGGAGCTGGGGGTGTGCAGCCTGGAGAAGAGAAGACTCAGGGGGGACCTTATCCCTGTCTACAACTAAGTGAAATAAGGTTGTAGCCAAGTGGGGCTGGTCTCTTCTCTCAGGCAACCAGCGACAGAACAAGGCGACACAGCCTCAAGCTGTGCCAGAGCAGGTTTAGGCTGGATGTTAGGAAGAATTTCTTCACAGAGAGAGTGATTTTCCATTGGAGTGGGTTGCCCAGGGAGGTGGTGGAGTCCCCATCCCTGGATGTGTTTAAGAGGAGACTGGATGTGGCACGTGGTGCTATGATTTAGTTGATTAGATAATGTTGGGTAATAGGTTGAACTTAAACATCAGTTGCCACAAATGCACAGCTTTACCTACAGCAGCTAGCAACCAAAGCAATACCATTACTTATCTGTGCACTACAGGAGAATTTTGCCAGTGTTTTCCCTAGGGTGTAGCTGGCAATTGAAGAAAGTGCCAGTTATTCCATAAAACCATCCACTAAAAAAATCTGGACATATTAACTTCAGTCACAAATACTTCCTACTCTAACTAGAAGGGAAAAGTGGTTTCTCAGACACCCATGTGTGGCAGAAACCACACCTTGCCTCAAGATCACTGCACAGTGCTCTGGACAGCAAACCAAAAGCAGCAAGTTACAGAAAAGTACTTGGAGAATGATGGGAGGCTACAGCTTCAAGATAAGCACCCTTGGGATCTCTGTTATGTGGTAGTTTAGAGTTAACACCGTAAGAATCCTGAATTTTAAACAAGAAATAGGAACTTTCTGGACATTGAAAAATAGAAAGTAAATAAAATAGAGGATTGGTTATAGAAAAATAGATAAGTCTATATAATTTCATTAGTTTGCTGGACTAGTATAGAATCTGTTGCACAAATTCTTCTGCTGCTGCCTCCTCCTCCTCTTCTTGTCTCCTGCACCAGCTGATCTTGCATGGCTACACTAAGCTTGGCTCAGTAGATAACAGTTAGGGCTTGATTCTCTCTCTGGAGGGAGAAGGTGGCAGCTGTCAGCCCCTTCTAGGTTTGTCCAGGGGAGAATCTCTCCTATTTCTGAATTTAATGTAAATAATTGTAAATATATATAAATATATTTTGTATTTATGCATTGTATTATATGCATAAGTACATATGCATATATGCTTTTGATTTTAGCTTGCTATAAATATGTAGCCTTATCTTCCAAACCTTCTGAGCTAGTCTGGTGATTTGATTGTGGGGGGGTAATCTTAACCCTACCCTATGTTAATTGTGAGTAATACCCTCACAAGTCTTACTAAAGCTACCCTTGCAGAGACAGAGCAGATGTGCTCAGGTGACACAGTGCCGGCCAGGCTGCTGAGCTGGGTGGATGACATGCTGCACTTGGCCCTGTGCTGCCTCAGCTGCTCTCCCTCCCTGTTTCACATACACATTCTTACTCACACAGATTTTAAACAGTGCAGCTCATCATAGTGCACTGCATTGTAAATTTTGTGCTGCTGAACATTTTATGTGCAAACACATTCAGTAATTCAATCCTAACCCCACGTTCTTACTCAGTTTTCTTGCTTGGAAAGATTCTAATTGCACATGTTGAATTTCTCTAAACACAGAGGCAGCTAAGTGAGGGCCTAATTTGGTTTCTTGTTTGAGGTCTCATCCATTAGCTGTTTTTAATATTAATTGCACTGCATTCATGCCAGGAAGCCCATTCTGGTGGGCACCTTAAAGAGGCCTTCAAAACCACATCTTGAGAGGGTTAGGCACGTTCTCCATGCATGACTCCATGTTGACTGGCAAACCTTGTGCAAACAATGGGACAGTTTAGAAGAGCTTGATAAAAACCAGGCTGACAGCACCCTCACAGGTCTCTTGTCTGCATTGTAAAGATCAGTTCACAGAATCACACAATTGCAGAATTAACCAGGTCGGAAAGATGATCATCGAGTCCAATTTATCACCTAATACCTTCTAATTAACCAATCCATGGCACTAAGTGCCTCATCCAGCCTCCTTTGAAACACCTCCAGGGATAATGACTCCCACCTCCCTGGGCAGCCCATTCCAATGCCGATCACTCTTGCTGTGAAGAGCTTCTTCCTAATGTCCAGCCTAAATCTGCCTTGGTGCAGCTTGAAACTGTGTCCTCTTGTTCTGCCACTGATTGCCTGGAAGATGAGACCAACCCCCACATGGGGGGTTCAGGTAGTTTTAGAGAGCATTATTCTTTCTGGTCGACATTAAGAGAGTGCTGAGGGTGGTGTGAAGATATGCAGCTATCTGGAGAGGCAAGATGCACAGGAGTTGATCTCGAGGCTTGGCCAGCTCCCTTTGAATGAGCGACCACAGAGGCAAATACTGCAGAATTGCTTGTTTGTTTTCTCCAGGAATCAGCAAGAGGAGGAAGAGCCATCGTGGTTAGGTCTGTCTGCCTTCTGCATCTGTCTGTGTATCATAACACTGTCTTCAGGTGTAAACAGCCAAGAATCATTTCTGATTCTCAGATTGCAGAAGCTTCAACCCAAATCATAATCCAGACAAGCACTTGACCAATTTCTACTTTCCAAGAGATTTTTCCTACTGTTAGTTTCCTCCCAGTGACAGAATAACCACACTGACAAGGAGAGCAATGTGGCCTTTGCCCTGCACTACAGTTCTTTCTAGTTTTAACAATTTGCATTTTCCATTTCCCTGTTGCAAACGTAGGCAGCTAGTTTGGTTGGCGCTGTAAAATGCCAATCTTTGCCCTTAAGAGGCTTTATCTTTCTTAGGAGACTGAAGTTTGAATTGAAAAGAAGAGAGAAAGTAACCATGAAGAACAGTATTTGCTGTATTTAAATACAAGCCAGATGTGGAAGCACACACCTCCAAATTAAACATTTACTGAGTTGGCAGCAATGGAATTTTCTTCTCACACATGCAAACGTCAAGGCTGAATGTACTCTGCTTTCTACCTACACTTCTATCTGCCACTTGCTCTCTCAATCACCTTGCATGCCTAAGTAGCAGTAGTTAAGAATTATCCCCTGCAGTTCTGCACAGCTGCTACTCCTGTCAGCACAACAGCATCGCTTCATCTCCAAAAGATCTGAAGACCACGGCAAAAAAACTCCGGTTGCCAAACATCAGATGGTGTCACACATAAACAGGAACCTAACAAGTGTTTAAAATAAGACTGGATGTGGCACTTAGTGCCATTAGAAGGGTTAGGTGATAGGTTGGACTCAATGGTCCTAGAGGTCTTTTCCAACTTGTGATCAACTGCTGCCGAGAGCAAGAATAGTTGAGGCATAGGAAGTTCCATGGAAACATGAGGAGGAATTTTTACCCTGTGAAGGTGACAGAACCCTAGAACAGGCTGCCCAGGGGGGTTGTAGAGTATCTAGACCTGCCTAAATGTGTTTCTATGTGATCTGGTATAAGATCCTTCTCTGGCAGTGGGGGTTGGACTGGATGACCTTTGAAGGTCCTTTCCAACCCCTAACATATCCCTGTGATTCCGTGATATTAAAAAAATCTTAAAAAATCAGGCTGCAGTACCTGTGAGTTAGAACAGCAAGTCTTGCATATAATGAATGCTTCTATGCAAGGAAAGGACTCTGGAATCACAGACAAGCAGCGAGAAGAACAATTTCAGGTTAGAGAAGGGCTCCAGCCTTCACTGGCTTCTTTCAGATATAGGCTCTTTCATTTTGCACTGCCACCCATTTCCCCAAAATCTCAACAGCAACTGCCTTGGTAGTAGAGGAATATCAGTTAAACACACAATGCAACACAACCAAAGACCCAGAGAGTTTTGCAAGCATTAAGCATGATGACAGACAACTGAAAAACACTCCATATCTACTTCTGTTCTAAAACTGTGACACTTGCCCTCTCAGCTCCTGCCTGGGCAAGTGCAGTAGGAGCAGCACTCTGATCTGTGAGGTATGGGGTACAGCAGGGAAGGGAGAAGTTGCCTCATCCCCCATGATGGCCATGATTTGGCCTACAGGTCTCTACAGATTAACAGATGGTATCTTAGAATATACCTGACAATAAAATGGGAGGGAATTCCAACACCAGTTGATGAATGATTGCCAAATGCTGCACCCACTTGCAGCTAAAAGAAACCACAGCTCAACTACAAGCAAAGGGCAGAACCTGATGGGATGGTTCTTGCTAATAATGAAGAGCAACATGCTGTATCTGAAAGACCCATATATCATGATGCACTGCTATTGCAGAAGAGGATCACCACAAATGCTGGACCTCCCTGATGCAGGCTAGAGCCAAAACCAGCTGATTTTCACTTCTGCTGAGATAAGCAACTGAACTCAGAGCAATTAGTTCAGGGGAAGATCAAGGACCCTTGCTCTGATAAAGTAATGCTCACACCAATAAGAAGAAATGAAAATGCTGCAACCATGAGCCAAGAGTGGAGATAAAACTCTACAGTGTACAGTATAAGAATCACCAGATCTAGCAGGTTTACCCAGAGATCTAATGAAAACCCAGGGCAGCAGTTCACACAACTGCAGTAGATTAATTCTACTGCAAGACACTAATTTCATACTCCTCCTCCGGCAGAGATACTCAAAGTATGGCTGATCAGGCAGAAGGCAGCAGCCCAAACTCCATCTTTTGCTTGTACTTCTTCAGTCAGAGAACTTTTTTTGTTATGGACCCGTGTTCTTTGAACAAATTACATTACTCTTGTTTTCCATCAGATTACATAAATTAGATGAGAAGGAACAGAGTCAATTGCAGTCCACATTCCAGGCCTCCTAAGAACTGACTGCCTAACACATTCCATTCATTTAATAAACTGGAACCAAATGAGGATTATAGCATATAAATAACACTCACTCGGAAGGACAACACAATAAAAAGTGAAAAAACACTCAGAGGACCCACATAGATCAAATACAAGTGCCTCTGTTATTACCCATTGGATTTAAAGAATGCCTATCACATAAATTTAATTGGCCAGTGTTTTTACTTTGTATTGTGAACAAGAATCAGATTCAGAGGGAGCTGAGGACCAAGTTTTGTATCTTCCAACAGCCTCAGACAGAGAAGGAAAAAATTAATTGAAGCAAAATATGGATTTCCATATTTACAGTTTGATAGCTCTGAACCCCTCCTGTAATATCCCACTGAGCAACTGTGAGGGTGCTGGAACACTGCAACAGGTTGCTCAGGGAGGTGGTTGAGGCACAGTTCCTGGAGATATTCAAGGTGAGACTCAACAGGGCTCTGGGCAACCTGATCTATTTGAGGGGATGTCTCTACTGAGTGCAGGGGGTTTGGACTTGATGACCTTCAGAGGTCACTTCCAGCCCAGCCTGTTCTATGATTCTATGAACATACTGAGCTGTCTCTGTAGTTTGCAGTGTATCTTAGTTTTGACACAAGGTAATGAAAAGGAGATTGAAGCTTTTTTTTTTTTTTTTTTTATTTTTTTTTTAATTAAANTTTTATATTAAATTTTTTTTTTTTTTTTTTTTTAATTTTTTTTTAAATGAGACTTTTTCGACTCAAAATAGCCAGGACTGAATACAATGCTGTCATTTCTTACTGGATAGGACAACAACGATTTTCAAATGTCTATTTGTAGGTCACTAATATGTCCTTTCTACATTGTAGGACTATAATTACAAAGCAGACACACCGTTACGTTTACCCCTGCTCTTAATTCAGTCATAAACAACAACTGTTATTCATCCCTGTGATTTAAATGCCTCAAATCACAATTTTACTTCCTCTGCCAGGTAGCTGGGAGATTTCAGTGTCTCTGCCTCGTTACTGACATCTGCTGTCCCCTCAATGAAGAGCACAAAACCATCCCCAGCGCACTTGTCCCCTCCAACGCCCAGTCCTGCTTTCTCGCTCTGCAGGGCGTAGCGTAGTTTGAGCAGCAGTACAGAAAATAGTTCTGGGAAAACTGACAAAACGCCTTAAACTCCTCTGCGCTGGTTGCTTTTTCACCACGTCCTGTTGCACAGGACGCTGCAGCTAGCTCTGGACAGTTCTTACCTCTTAACACGTGGGAAGAGGAGACTCTCATTGTGATTCAGCCCACTGCAATGTTTGCCCCATCTTCTCCCGTGTCCAGCAGCACCCACCTGCCATATCACACCCTGTCTCAGGGATAGGCACCATCCCAGCCCGCAGGCAAACAAGCAAGCTTTAATGTACCAAGCCTGTTCAACCTGGCAGAAGTGCAGAAAGATCTCTCGAATGTCAATCTCTGGGCACTCAGGCACGGGGTGTAGTATAAGCAAAGCACCTTATTCAGTGAAAAAACTCACTAATGATGTTTCTTCTCAGTCATAGGTGACACATCATCTTGCTTACTAACAGAGTACCTCCGCAGGTGGCCCACATGCAAAGAAAAGCATCCTCCCACAGACTTTGGAGAGCAGGCAAAGCTACGGATGTTCTGGCAATTGCTGGCTGCAGCTCTGTGGCATCTCCATAAGGGATCTCTTACTGATCAAAGCTTGTGGCTATTTACAGCCTCCACAGGGTAGTGAGGCACAGAGACAGGCAACGGTTGTCATCTGCTAGTTCAGTTTTATGCTCTGGGTTAAATAAGCCTGAAGGGACCATTCTTAAAGCTGTTTGGAAGAATATAAACACACATGCACAGATTTCCATATAGAAACATATAATGGAGAGCAGAAACATTTTCACCTTTACCTGGACCAAGCTTCTGTTATGAGCTGAGACACTTAAACCATGGCGTATTCTTAACACAAGCTTGGCAGCATTGCAGTAAAAAGAAATATAAATGCAGAGTCACATAGCATGCCCTTGTGTATTTCCCATGTCTCCTGCTGCCACTTCGGAAGGGTTTTCCTAAAGGTGCTGAGCCGTATCTGCCAGCTCAATGCACAGAATCCCAAAGCAGTCTGAAGTCACTGAACACCTGCTTTTAATCAAGGGTAGTTTTATCTGACCATTCTGCACTGCTACCATCCATGTACTAATTACAGACAGGTTCAACGTTCAAAGCCAGAAGATCTGCTTCCACTGATACTACCAGGAAGAATTTCCCTCCTCATATCAAGCTAAATCTGTCTGTCTGAAATATTTCACACCTGAAGGATTGTTTCCCTCTGGTTAGAATACTGCAGTGGAACTAAGGGACTGGCCAAACACGTCACTTTTTCCACTCTCCACACTTCTTTTGGAGGAACTGATGTATCTGCCCTGCTCTGTCATACTGTGGTCTTACTCTGCTGCCTATGAAAGAAAAAGCCATTGAGACAGAAGAGCTTTCCAAGAAAGACCTCAAATTCATGACAATTTCCATGTACCAGAAGGCTGTCAGCATTTTTTTCATAAGGTAATGCTGCAGGTGAGCTCTTCAGGGCTCAGACTTTTTCTGTGATGGTAAAGCATACAGCATGGACTAACACTGTTTCTAAGAGCAATTAATATCCTTAGAAGGGGGGGAAGGAAGAACAGGTACATTTTGTGGATAAAAAGTAGTGGTGTTGTCTACCTTATAAAAAGTTGTAGCTCTTCCCAAACCTTTGCCTTTCTTCTACTCTTAGAGCAGAACATTTTTAGTCTCAAAGAAAACATTTTAATGTGGGCTTTTCTTTCAGCACCTCCTCGACAGAGGTTGTGGTCGTACATCCTAATTACAGACACTTTTATAACTTGATCCAGTGGCTCTGGACTGGGACCTATGAGGGTTAGAGAAGCAGAGTGTGCCGTGATTCAGCTTTCTTTGAGATGATTGCAATGCAGATGTGTTCGAGTGCAGTGCAGCTGAGGAGAGAGAATATACGGAAGTATAAAGAGACCAGCCCTACTGCCTGGTGAAATGGCCTTGTAATGTGAGTTCTTTCAAAGTATGCCAAACTGAAGGGAGACCATGGGAAAGCAAAGACAATATTTAGGAGTCAGTTACTAATTCACTGAGGAAGCTCTTTTCATGTGGACAATATCACAGGTGGGGACCCAGGGGAACAAGCACAATTAGGCTGAGAGGTACAGGTGTAAAATACATTACCAGTTAAAATATATTTTTAATGAGTAGCAATTTATTTCTCTTGCGTAGTGCTTGGCCTTACTTGCCACCTGCAGATCGTGTTACATGTAATAGAAATACCAGTGGGCAACAGTAGTCAGAAAAGGGACCTCACCTCTCTATAGCACCAGATGCTATTACCATTTCTGCTTTACAAGTAGGAATAAATTGCTGACCTGCTCTTTTGGCTAGCTGGGAGTGAAAAATCACATAGAACACAGGTTTATGGATTGAGACTGACCTCCTGCACATTTTGATTTTGGCTGAAGGGGGTGGGGCACAGCAGAAACATGTTGTCCTTTTAGTAGAAAGACTGAATCACCACCAAAGCAAGCCTGGAATGTGCTCTGCATGCATTCCCCTATTTTCATCTGGAAATACCACTCTCTTACAAAGTTAGCCTAAATAACATTTCTAAATCTTTTAGTATGTCAGAAATTACTCCACTTTCCTTCTCCTGTGATAAAAAACACCAACCAGCCTTTTGGCAAACACACCTCTTTTACCTGCCTACAAAAGAATAAAACCCAAGGATTTTTAGAGTGCCAGAACCATGCCAGCCTTTAGGCTGCTTTCTTATCATCCATCCAAAATGAGTAGGATGAGGTGTAAAGGTAAATGCAAATTTTAAAATAAGGTTTTAAATGCTTGCACACATACAAATATAAAATTGCTTGCCTTGATGTTTTTGGGTTGTTTTTTTTTTTCCTAACTTAAAATATCATCCAGCTCTGGTCACAGGAGTTGGATAGCATCTCCCTCTGCTTAGCAACAGAAAAAACTGCTTTTCCCAACCTGGGACACCAGAGCACACAGAAGAGCTCTTGGGTGCTTTATTTAGGAGAAACACAGAGACAAGAACTGTGCCGCAACATAAAGCAATATGCATGGTGGCAGTCCTCAGGGCCAGCTCGGTGGTACTGCTTGGCAGTGTCTGCTGGACACAAGCCACAAGTCCATAGCTGCATTTGCCACCTTCAGCAGTTCCCTGTACTCCCCTGGTGTGGTGCTGGGAAGAATTCAGAAACACAGCCAATGACATATAAGAACACACAATAATCTAACTAAGTGTGTTTGAACCTGGGAAGCAGCATTTGTGGAAATTAATGCAGATGTTCTAGGTTTCAACTTTCCAGAACAGAATAAAAGGAGGGGGAAAAAAATAAGAAAAAAAGCCCCAAAGTCTGGTTATCCTTCAGAAGAAGAAATGTTTGCTATGTATGTGCAACATGTGCTTCCCAGTCCCTTACTGTGAAGTGCTTGGCAGCTGCTCTGACTGAAAGAAGCTCTCTGGACTGTGAATTTGCTTATATATGTAAACAGGGTGTTGCCTCGGTTTGAAAACAATATTCTGGCTGAGAACAGCCTGCTGAGAGTGTGAGTTTAGATTAATTCTGTTAGCATTAAAATAGAGGAGCTTATTAAAACCAGAAATGCACACCACAGAACCTAGCGTTAGCTCAGACAGATGTAAGTTGTTCAGCATTAGCGGCAAGAAGGTACCTTTGGGTTCCTTTTCCTGGCAGAGGAGTGGCCACTACTCAGGTAGGTGAGGGACAGTAGCTACAGGTAATGCTTTGAGCAGAATGAGGAGATGTAAAGAGGAAAGAAGCAGGAGGGCAAAAGCAGCTGTCTAATGAGAGATGGGGGGGCAAAAGAAATGGAAAGCAACAAGAAACAACAATAAGAAAAGCCAGTACAGGATACCACCTCCCCAGTCCCCCTCCCCCACCCCCTGAATTTAAGTGTAGGAGAGGGGAAAGGGACAGAGGAGACTTATAAATTAAGACTTGCCACAAAAAGAGAATTCCCCATGAAACTTGTTTGGGAAGCAAGCTTTCACTTAAAGCTGCTGAAGAACTACAAGCCTTTTACTAAGCTCAGAGACGCAAAGCCAAACCCAAAACCCAGCTCAGTACATGAAGAGAGAAAGCTGAGGAACACCTCGGAATGCCCACAAATGCCATCTCAGCCTATTTATGCTCTCTCAACCAACAAAATCTTTTTGAGCCACCATCTTCAACAAGGTGCTGGCTGAGAGCACAGCTCCACTTTGCCTTGACATTCTCCACAGTGGGACATTGTGTATCCCCTTACCAGGACTATCAAAATCCCTGAGGAGGTGAAACAGAAAAGAGTGGGTTGCTAACTGCTCAGGATGACACTTTATGCCTGCTACAGAAACTGAGCTCCTATGTGCTTCTTCCAGATCCCTCTGCCAAGCCCCAGTGTACAATTTTTCCATGGCATCCAGCCGAGAGGCAAAATGAAGGATTTAGGGGATGTGAGGCCACTGCTCCTCCCTGTTGGGGGGAGACCAGGGAAAAAGTGCAGACTGAGTACCTGCTCCAACACTACAGCCACAGATGGCCTTGCATGGAAAAAGTCTGGAAAAAGACTTCAAAGGACAGGAGGAACTTCAGCAAAATTACCTTTTGTCAATCAAAACCTTCCATGATACTTCATTCTTTTATAATAGCATCCTTGAAACTTATTTTGGTAAAGCAAACCACCTTACAGGTAAGCCCCTAGTTGAATCTACTGAAATTCCTGGATCTTGTCACCATTTTCTCAGTAGTTGCCCCTTGCTGAGCTCTGTTTGAGCTCTGCTTTCCCCTGTTACTGTTTTCCTCAGCTAAATGCCTTGTTTTGGTTTGTTTTTATTTCATTGCCAACATTAGTTTAGCACTGAAACAAACCAGAAGGAAAAAAAAAAAAAAAAAAGCACAACCACCTTCTCCTCTCATTTCAGTCCAAACACACCAACTCAGAGGCTGCTTGATAGCCACGTATTTCACTGCCAGTAGCAACTCAGAGGTTCTTGCATATCAACAAAAACATATCTATATACATACATCACACAGTGACAGCAGCCAGCAAAACTCACCAGGCTGGACAGTTCCTGCCCTCACCATCCTACTGGGTGCAAGGGGCAGGAAGAAGTAGTGCCGTCAGGACACAATGCTGGGCAGGAGCCTGTCAAAAGGCACAGCAAGAGCTGGAGAGGATGAGATAACCCCAGGATGTTCAAGCAACAGATTTGGTAACAGCCCTTGGGCATGCCTCGAAATCGGTGAAAGGGACTGCCCAAAGTCTGCTCAAATACTGTTCTAGATGGATTTTCAAGGACAAGTAGGCCACCAAGACAATGGCTGTGCTGCATGGAGGGCTTCTACACTTACACCTCAGCCATCCTTATTCTTCCTCTGATGGAAGAGAAAAGTTTTTTAAAAATACAAATCATATATTTTCTACTACAGAATCACAAAACATCAGAGGTTTGAAGGGACCTCCAGAGATTGAGTCCAACCCCCGATGAAGCAGGATCACTCAGGGTAGTTTACTCCAGAATGGATCCAGGCAGGTTTTGAAAGTCTCCAGAGAAGAAGACTCCACAACCTCTCTGGGCAGCCAGCTCTAGGGCTCTGCCACTCTCACTATAAAGAAGTTTCTCCTCACATTGAGGTCAAACCTATGTTTCGGTTGGCATCCACCGTTCCTTGTCTTATTACTGTGCATCACCAAAAAGAGATTGGCCCTGCCACTTGACACCAAGCCCTTGGATACTGATAGTTGTTGATGAGCTCTTTCAGCCTTCTCCAGACTAAACACCCCAAGCGCCCTCAGTCTCTCTCCACAGGGGAAATGCTCAAGTCCCCTAGTTATCACCATGGCTCTCCGTTGAACCCTCTCCAGCAGGTCCCTGTATCTCTTGAACCAGGGAGCCCAAAATTGGACACCAATTTTAACCATGAAACCTTTTGGGGCCCCAGACACATCCCACTTGACTTTCTCTGCCCACGTATGTCGGGCAGACACCCAGGCTGGAGCAGCTTCCCTGTGGCGTCAGGAGCAGGGATGAACAATCCCACAGTGTTCAGCCTGCTGCAGGTGTCTGGGAGTGTCAGCTGCTGCCATTCATTGCTGCTCTGCTGCGCACAGGGAGGCAGCCCAGGCCATCACTAACAGCTCTGTGCAAACGGGTCAGGGAAAGGAAAATAAAGCCTGTGCAGTGGGACCCTTTAGGGGTTGGGGTTTTGCTGGCAAGGCCTGGCCTCGTTTCTCTTTAGGTGCTACTTAAAAATTGCTACTTGTTTGACTTGGAAGCGACTTCATATAGCTGGGGCTGCGCAAGACCTGCGTTGTAGGAAAGCAGCTGGAGGCAGGTGTGCTGCTTTTTTCATTTCAAGTCGTACCAGAGGAGCATTTCCTCTGCCCAGTTTCTGAGGGGTTTGCTTTTTACAAGTCTGTCTGTTTAATTTGTTTTTCCAGGGGAGAAAAGTTAGTGTAAAAAATCGTAAAGGATTCATTTGCGTGTCTTTGAACTTCAGGGAGTTGTTATGGTTTTTAGGTGGGGGTTTTTTTTGTTGGTTTTTTTTTGGTGCTGATAACAGTTGCAGAACCTCTTGCAGTCACATTTTTTTCCCTCGGGGGTGTTATAAAACGGGACTCAGTGTAGCTTTGGGATTAGAAAATAGCTCAACTTCAGCAAACCAGATGTCTCCAAAGCTGCTGTTTGAGGAATGGCCGAGGGAGCATGCTGGCAGTGCAAAGAGAGTCCAGGCACACCAGTCACAGGCCTGGGGAGTGCAGCTGAGAGAAGGTCACAGAGACAGGTTGTTAGAAACAGCCTGGGAAATGAGATGAGGAAAACAGATCTCCCTGCTTGTGCTGCTGGATGAGCAGAGGCATCCCGTCCTGAGCACTGCAGGGGGTTCTGGCTGGGCATGCATGACCAGACCCCCTCCCCTGGGTCTCAAAGTGTGGAGTCTGTCTTTGCCAGAACATCTACAAACCCAGTGTTATTTTGTTCTCAGGAGGCATAACCTGTACTCACCTCAGGACGTCCCATTGCCTTGGCAAACACCATGTTTTCACAACCTACAGCTCCATTCACTGAGGGAAACCACGGGGCCAGGGCTATGCTGAACTGTTCTGCTCTTTGGCAACCACCCCCTAGGGTGACTTACGTTAAGAGACCGTTACCTAGGTAAGCCTTCGCCTAAGGAGATACAAGATACACAATTCACTGTGACACCAAAATGCCCTCACGTTGTACCAGACTGCCTACAGCTACATGGGGCCAATCAACACCTTAGAAAAGCCACAGGTTGCACAGAATATAACAACCTTCCCCTTGGAAAGGCAAGGACAAAAATGAATATACCACCCATTGTGGTCTGGGGTCATTTTTACTCCCATAATGACAATTTCAAGGCAGTCTTCCTACTTACACTAGCAAGCATTTTCTCTCTGAAGCCTCCCTATACTGTTCTGTGCCTTTTTGGGCAGCTGGAAAACTCACAGTGTCTGGCAGGTGCAGAAGAGCCAGCTGGTGTGAACAGCTCCAGCCACTTTCTCCTCCAAAAAGAGCAGAAGGAGCTCTTTCCTGACTTTATTCACATCAAGGCTATGAACAGGCACAGTTTACTAAAACCTACAAAAAGCCCTGTCCCTTGATGCCAGCTCTGCTGAAACACAGGAGAGACAAACATGCGAGCAGAAATAAATTACAGGAGGAACATAGTCTAGTACAAAACCCAGGAGGGTTGAACTCCAGGTGTGATGACAGCAACTTCTAGTAGCTGCTGTGGGGTTGGTGAACATTTGCTATGCAATTACATGCACACTTCAACTCTATGTAAGTTATGAGACCTGAAGGAGCACTGCAAGAATTCCTGCCAGATACAATAAGCATTCACTCATGGCTCACAGCTTTAAGAAACATTGTAAAAACCATCTTTACTCAGGTTAGTCAAAACAAAACGAAGCTATCTGGCCCTCGAGTGGCACAAAACTTAAAATGTAGCTCAAGCATCCACCAATGTCCTGACATCTCCACAGAGGGGAAAAAAATTAACTAAAATGAGAAAGACAGGAAAAGGAGGAAAATTGACATGAAAATGTCTTACTTGTCACCTATGAAATTTTAGGAGCTTTTAAGTGTATAAAAGCATACTAATTTTTTTTCCCGTCACAGAAATGAGTAGGGCTGTTGATTCTGAAATCCTAGTTAAAGGTAGGGTTTGATGTACATCTGCCTAACACTACAGGATCTGTTCAGGGTGTAAGACCTCCCAAAGGCATCTGGGATTCCACTGAGTTTTCCACAACATAAGGGCAGGTCAAACCTGATCTTTGCTGCCAGCCTCAGCTTCAGAGCCTATCCTGCACACCCACTGCAGTGCCTCATTTCCAACCACGCTGCTCCTCCAAGTGAAGGGAAGGATTTGCAATCCTAACAGCTTTCTCATCTATTTTTTTTTTTTTTTGGGTAAGGAGTGACCTTTAAGAACAAGCCACCTGTCTAAGGAAAACTTTTTCCTACTATTTGTCGAGGATATTTAAACAGATTTGACAGCAATGAATGTCATGCTTCCAACAGCTGAACTGAACTTGTCGTTCCCAGACTTCCTTTTTTACCTTTAAAAAAAAAAAAAAAGCTGTTTACTGAAACATTCATAAAAGCCACTTGGCAGACTTGGAGCCTGAGCCTCATCTCTAATACCCTGTGTGTGCTCAACACCAGCACTGAGAACATGGATAGGTTACAGGTTCACTGCCCAACCTCAAGGGAGGGTGACTGCTTGGGTCCATGAGCTCATGGTTCTGCACAGATGTTGGGCAGTGGCAGGCCCTGAAAGGACTTGGGAGTCTGCAAACTGTTCAGGAAAGGGAGGTTGTACAAACCCCTGTTGGTAAGTTGCAGAAGTTGTTCACAGATATTTATAAACACCAGATCTAATACCCATCTCATTGATCATCTGCCATCCTTTCTCTGCTGCTTCCCTTGGGTAGAGCACCCTGATTCATCCCTGCTTTCAGCAATTGCTGACACATTCTGAGGAAGGCATCAGCAAGCAAAGCTGAATTTAAGGAAAGTTGATTTCTCTCTTAGCATTCCAGCCAAAAAGAGTTTTAGTTATGTAAAGCCTATAGTTACAAAATATCCCTCAATTACTTTCAAACACCTGCTTCTGTCATAAGAGGAAAGAAACCCACCCATCAATCCAAAGAAGCACTGGGAAATGGTCAAGTGGGATAATCCCTTGCAGGTAGTGCAATCACAGTGTGAATAATCAACAAAAAAGAGAAGACAGAACTGGGATGTAATAAAGCAGCCTAAACTGACCAAATACCCTGAAAGTTCCTGTTGAAAACAGAGCCCACTTACAATGCAAGCTGACACATGGCATGGTCTTGTCAAGCAGTCAGGCTCCACAAAGGCGATAAATCCTTGGGAAGTGTAAAGCATCAAAGAGAAGCAGAGACTGGATCAAAGCCTACACACCAAAAATGTGGTGCCAGGAGCTGAGGGCAGGAGTGGTGTCATTTGCAACAGAAATAGTTAATCTGAAAAAACATCACCATGGCAAAAAAAATCCAAAACAAACAAAAAACCCACTAAAAAATCTAAGGTGGATGGCTAGGGTCATCTAATTTACAGAGGATTTGGGGGCCAAGGAATGCTGTCTTTTGAGCAGCCCTTCTTTGTAAGGCCTGCAGCCAGTATTCCCCTGGTTTCACCAAATTCCCACTCCAGCCCAGACTGGTGCAAATGCCACTTCACTCCCACCCTGGTGAGTACATCCACCAGCATAGACAGAGGTCCCTCCCCACCTAATTACAGGGTGGTGCCACCGTACAGATATCTTCATGCAAAGTTTTGGAAGCCCACAATTATCTAGAAGAATCCTGCAGCAAATGTGGTTGGAAGGAAAAGAAATTAAGACAAGTTTACCCCTGTAGGGCCCTGAGAAGCATATCTTTGCTCTGATTTCTCCTAAAATATCATGTGAGTGGTGTTTACTCCCACATGTACATTTTCTGTCAGAAAATAGCCTAATATATCTTAGAGAGGTCTCACTGCTCTCTGCCTAGCATCTGGAAGGTGTGCATAGATTTATAAGACTTATGTGAAACAGAAGTCAGTGGTTTACCCACTTGATTGTACATGACTGCGACCACATGAAAATTCTGTCGTCAATAAAAATGGGGAAAACTACAGCTAACCTATAATTTTAGTTGACTGAATCAAGCCTATTCCATGGACTCACATGCATTTGGCATATAACAGAGGCGCTCAACAGTCACATCTTTAATGACTTACATGTGCACCTCATAGGGCTGACAGTCTGAAGACTTTTCACGCCTCAGCAGTTACTGACTTGATGAAAGAAACCAGGAAAACTCAATATTGGCACTATAAACAGACCCAAAGTGAAAGGGAAGGCTTTGATAAAAGTTGCAGCTTTAGGCTAAAGATAGAGCACTGGAAATAAGGGTAACATTTAAACCTCTTTGGCAAGACTTGTGATGGCACTGTGTCCCAAGGGAGAGCCAGCACTATACTAAGGCAAATTTCAAGCACATGATTTGGCCCACTGCTTCTGCTGCATGCCAACTCCCTCTGCCTTCTAGACTTGAAGACTTAAAATGGTAAGTGCATCACCTCTTAGTGGTGCAAGCACCATCCAGTCCACCTACCAGTCCAGCTGAGCAAACGATGCCAGTTAGCCCTTCCAGCCCTCACACATGTGCCTGCATCTCCCTTACAATCCATGGGACAAGATCACTGCTGGAATTGCTTTGCACGCTCAAGTTGGTAAACCTGACAGGCACAATCCGCAGCTGCCTGCTGCATCCTGTGAGATGCAGCCTTGGCTCTTCTAGCAACCACAGATCAGTCAGGATGTGTGTGGGGCTCAGGGGATCAAAGTCCAGCCATTCCATCCAAAGGCCACCACTGGACATTCTCTCCTGTGGTAGATCAGCTCCTTTCCAAGTATTTCTAACTTCCTCTTCCTGTCATTGGGCTGGGAAAGGCTGGGCAGAGAGTGACACAGGGCCCGAAATGCTACTGACAGAATAAAAACTTACTGCCTTTATAGAGGAAAAAGTTTTTCCTAGGAAGGATGTACACCATCATTTGCCCTGGCTTCATCCTATGGCTCAGCTGAGTGATTGCAACCAGCACTGAAGGGCATCAGAAACAAAACTTCTTGCATCTATCCCACAATGTTAGGAATTATTTGCTTTCAGATCTCTTCTACATATAGGAAACCAAATTTCAGCACTCCACCTCCCTAGAACTGGTACTTCCAAGCAAGCTGTGATCAAAAATGCAGCTCTGCCAACTGGTTTTATTGCAGAAATGGAGAGTGAATTCTTCTCTGGAAGTGGAGTGAACAAAGCAGTGGGAAGCCCTCCCAGAGAACTTGGTTCTGAGGGTTTCCCTTTCACATCTCAATGATTTCCTCAGAGGTTCTTCCAAAAGACGACAGCACTCCAGCATTGAAGCTGGAGAAAAACACACTGCTGTGCTTCTGCTGGCTCCTTTACCAGTGCAGCAGAGCACTGCAGGACATTCAGAGCCTTGTGTTAATTAAAGACCATTGTCACCAGGATAGAAATCACTGTCTAAGACTCTGTTTATGGCAGGAAAGATGCATAAGTGGATAGCAAAAACAATGAAGGAAGGAGATCTCTAATAGTCCTTTATACACATGGAACCAAACCTTGAGAAAAATCTTCAAGTTGGTGCTGTCTATGGACATGTGATCCTGCACACAGGTTCCTCATGCACGTAGAGGAGGCAACGGAAGGACACAGCAGACAGAAGCTTGTTCTATCTTCCTCCCCAGAGGCAGAGGTGCATGCCTGCTCCTCAGGTCATTTACACAATCCATCAGCTGACCCAGCTGCAGATTGTGCTCCCTGCCACAGCACTCGGTTTCCACTGCTTACCCAAAAGAACCAGCAGGTTGGAGGCCTCCATTGTGTGATGTCCTACCCAAAAGATAAGGTGAGGAGACTGGGGCATCCCTCTGGCATGCTTTGACTTGGTGCACAGCTATCTGAGGAGAGAGACCATGCCAAGGCTCACTTGGTGCCAGGCTTTCCTTGGCATTTGTGGCCCTCCCAGGTGAAGGGCAGCAGCACAGCTGGATTGGAGAAGGGCAAAGGAAAGAGACCTGGTGCACAATGGCAGTGTTGACAGAGAGAAGGGCTGGACTTTGCTCCACATGCGTGGCATTTACACAGAGAACCAGTTACTGCAGAGCTGAAACAGGGATGTACACCTTGCTGCAGCAACGCTCTGTGCCATGTTTTTACTTTATCTGAGAACCTAGTGCAGAGAGATCTCTTTCTCTTGTCCCTCTGGTCTCCTGTTTGCCCTCACAGCTTGGCATGGGTTTGTGTTAACAGCAGTCCTGCAGCCCACGTACCTAGAACGTAATTCCAGGAATAAAGTTTGGGAGACTGTATATACACAGCAATAGCTATGGAAGGAAGGAAAGGGTTAAGTACAGATTTTGTTCACTGTTCTAATTGCCCCATCTGCCATCGCCCTAATGACCACAAAGTATAACAATGAACCTACCAGGCCAAATCCTAAAAATTGGAAACATCTGAAATGTGCTCACCCGCTGAATGTTTTGGGAGACTTTTTCTATATGCCAAATCATGCTGCAGTGTCGCCCTTTTCAACTTTAGCAAAGCTGCTGAAAATAGCTTAGAAACCCAGCTAAGATGAGAATATGCCATGAGCCACGGCTGTAGCTGTGCCCCAACCAAATGCAAAAGGCCTTCTGTCTCTGCCAGCTACGAGACAGCTACAGATTCTGCATTCACCAGTTCTGAGCACTTCAAAACATTTTTTTGTGAGGGTCTTGACAATCTTCCAGTAGAAAGCAGCTGTCAAAATGTATCGTACAATATACCAGCAGACCTCCTCCACACTGCTGCTATAATTAAGTACTGGTTTTTTTGTTGTTTTTCCTCTCCCCCCCCCCATTTTGTCTTTAAAGCAGCTTGCAGAGAATATAATTTTCAGTTTGACTAAATAAAATGTTCAGAGCACATGAGGTCCGTAATTATATTTCAATTTCAGTTTGGTTTAAAAGCAAGCAAGGAGTAGAGTTGGTGGCAATTTATTTTACCTTTCACAGCTTCTGAAAGCCAAACCCTCAGAGTAACTACAGTTCACAAAGTATGCAGGAATGCGAGACTTTCCGATGGGAGCTCAGCATCCATGTGTCCCTTTCAGGGATGCACTTTATAGGTAGAAGATTAGAAGCTTTCACCCTCCAAACTCTCTTCCTTTCTCTACTTCAGTGAAACAAAGCACTCAACTTCCCACCTTGCTGTCCACAACAAATTACAGAGAACAGAGCACAATTCCTAGTAGGGTCAGGCTGTTTGTGGTGTTCTTTGAACACAAAATCCCAATAAATAAGGCTTAACTGCATTTATGGATGCTGTGTCAATGTAGCTACGCAAAAGAGCCTGAGGTTACTGAGCAGCCCGGCTCAAAAAAACATACATGAGTGCATTTTTGACAGCTGTACTTAATAGAACTTATTTTTTTGAGAAGCCTTGGCTGAGTATGTCCCTGTACAAGTGTGCTGAAGCCAAGGGCTGAATGTGAGCACAGCTGACCTAGGGCCTGTTCTAAGGCCAAGCACCCACTAGTGTCCTACAGTGTTTTACCTGTTCAAACATCCCATAGCCACTTTGAGCCTAAGTCTGGCCCTACATAATACATCAGTACTGCGCATTGCACAATTCTCCAGCCTTGCCAGTTCTCGGGTTGTCTTTTTATGCAGGCAACTTGCTCTCTAGTAATCTTTCCTTCATACTTCATGAGATAATTTTCTCCTCCATTTTGTCAGCTTATTTTTCATTTTGCATTAAAAAAAAATCCCTTATATTCACAGTTCATCTCCTCAGAGCTATTCTTTGTCCTCCATTAGGCAAAACAGAAAACCAGTAACACTAAGCTTGCTATATGCCATTGTCTTTTACCTTAAGAGCAAGCATGAATCCCTAGAATGAGATTCCCACCACCTCTGCTACCCACTCAGAAATGTAGTTCTGTTTATCAAGGCTAAGTTGTGAAGTAGACATGACTTTGATCCTCATTTGGATGCACCATATGCTTAGTCATTTCCCTACTCCATATCCTCACCTCTTTTATTTAGAAATCTGGTACAGTTTTGAGTCAGCTTCAAAAGTAATTCAAAGTCCTCAAGGGTAAGGAGATTTGTTAATCTTTATGTCTTGTTCTAGCACATAAACATACAAAAACTCAAGGAAGTATTTAGTAAAAAACACTTAGGGAAACATTACACCTTTCCCCAGCATCAGGCTCTAGAGTTTCCAGGATCCTCCCTGCACACTTTCTTATCAATGGGCATCACATTCACCAACATCCAGGCCAATGAACTTCCCCACTCAGCCAGGACTGCTGATAGATGGAAATGAGCTTAGCGATCACCCCTGCCAGCTCCTTCAGCACCTTTGGGTGCATCTAAATGAATGAGCAGGTCCCTAACCATTTCCACTTGAGTTGTGGGAGTTCCCTTCTGCTCCCCATCTCCATCCTCTGGCATAGGGGTCTGGATATCCAGGGAACAGCTGATCTTACTGTTAAGACTCAGGCAAAAAAAGCATGGAGAACCTCAGCCTTAGATTGCAGAATAATTAAGGACTGAGCACTAAAGTTTTAATCAAGTTCCACTGAATCTATCAAGAAACTTACTTGAAAAAGGATGAAACCCAATGGGTTTAAGATGGATTTCACCACAATAAGCTTGGATCACAGCCAGTCCATTGGCTTCATGACTTGGGGGTGACTCAGCACAATGGCCAACATGGGTACATTGTACAGAATGGGCATCTGGAGGAGCCAGCAAAGGTTTCCTTGGGGTTAGTAGAGTCCTGTCACACCAGAATCAGCTGTTGTTTTCAAAGAAGTTTAGGATTCAAATGACTTGAGGATGTGCAATTACTGAGCATGAAATTGCATCTTTGTGCTTGGGCTATTACAAGGATTCCAGTCAGGTTCTGGGAAAAGAGAGCTGGTTACAGTGAGTTTCACATGCCTTCGGCAGGGCCAAATCCACCCTTGTTAGCATTCCAGTGATGCTACCGTAGCTACAGCAGCGATGACTTAGGTTCAGTGAATTCCATAGATCCATGAAATAAAAAGAGCTTTTTAATGCAAATGATGGCAGTTGTGCCCTGAGCCTATCTCTGTGCATTTTCCACTTCCAGGAGGCTAAGAAGACATGGTAAAGTCTGCAAGGAGAATTGCTAGTCATGCATGTGACAGAATACCTCACCAGCTCTCATCTGCCCAAAGCAAAGGCAGCAAATGGAGCTTGGGAAGCTCAACACAAGGAAGCAAGAGAAGCTGCTGAGAAATGGCTTTCCTGCTGCTTGTTGAAGGGAAGGCAAATTATATCATCTCTAGTAGAAAGCACCTCACCATTTCAACCTCCCCACCAGCTCACTTGTTGCACCGCAGCACATCCAGAGATCAGATCCATTCACCCTCTGCCACTTTCCCTCCAGGGAGCACAGGGTGCTGCCACCCCCTCCTGCACCCACCCTTTGATGGATAGAGCACCCAACTCAGATTCTATCTCTGTCTCATAAACAGCATTTATGTCTTGTGGAGGCAAGGGGACTGAGTTAACTGCTCTAACTCACTTGGCAATATCCTAAATGCAGAGGAATGTAAATCTCTGACTTGTAAGTGAAGCACAGAGATGGGGACAGGCAGATTGCACAGGCAGAGCTCTCTGGCACAGAAGTTGCAGTGCTGGGTAGCACAGCAGAAGGCTTTAATTATGCAGATCTCTTTCAAGCTCTGGTCTGAAAGCAAACATAAGGTTCTAGGCAGTGGAGGTATTCTCTTTACTCTCTTTCTGCAAAAAGCCTTGATAGTATCTGAAGCAAGGAAAATACTGAAATATAAATCTAACCAAAACTATTAACCCTGCAAGTTGGATCTCTTCTTGCCTATGTTTTGCAAAACATCTCTCCTTTTTCCTCCATGTCTGCACTGTGCGCAGTCAAGGTAAAGCAGAACTAAAAATTCATGTCTACATTACAGCAAAATGTCTTGAATGAAGCTGACCTGAGTGAGGCAGTAACAGGTCCTCACAGCTGCCCAAGAAGCAAGTGAAGGATGAAGACATCCTTCTGCATTAGGGCAGATTAGTTGTCTTTCAAGGAATTGTCTCTTTATTCACAGAATCACTCATTACCAAACCTTCCCTTCACACTCTACAAAGGTAAAATAAATGCCAATCTCTAAATGACTCCCACGTTTGTGTGGTTTTTTTTTTTTTTTCCTCCAAAGAAACCACCACTTGCACATGAAGCTAGGGCATTCTTCTCCCAAAAACGCCTTCCCACTTTTACTTGCTCTATGTAATCAGCTTCCCACTTTTTTTTCCCTTAAATTACTGACTAGAATGGCACCTCACAACAGGTATGGGCACAGAGTACACAGGAGCTCAATGCCCCAATCCTGCATGACACACAACACATGGAAGTGTCAACAAAGTGCATAATGAGACAACTGTACAGACCTCCATGCTGTGCCTTACACTGGTCCATCCCTTCCATGTGTTCATTTGCCTTTCTGACCCTCTTCGATTCAAATGCAGGCTGCACATATTCCAGGCAAAATGTTGCTTTGAAATTTTTTCAAGTGGACATGGTACTTACTCCATACCTTTTGACTGATTTAATAAGTGTCTAGGTTGAAGGTGCTGTCTGTACAAACATCCAAGATGCCATACTTACAGCTCACAGCATAGCTGCTCAACAGGAGCCTCTGCCACAGGGATGGGGGCTGATAGGACAAGCAACAGTGTTGGCTTTTTCACACTGAAACAAAGTATAATTTCTATCAAGATAGGCAGAGTCTAGAGTTAAGAGGAATAGGGCCTGGTAAGAAGTAAAAAACAATGCAGCTTTCTATGAATTTTCTCTCAGTATTAAAGGATTGAATATTTGCCATTGTGCTTAAATTCAGAGTCTTTAGCCCTCACAAGATGAAATGTTTCCCCTTTCCTCAAAGTAGTTGGTGGTTATTTTTTTCTGTTTTGAAATATATCCCAAGTTGTCACTGCAACAACAGAAAGATTTTTCTTGTGCTGACTACAGGAGGAGATGGACGACTACAGTAAGATAGTTCAAAGTCTTAATTGTAAACAGGATTTCATTGTATTCTCATTTCTATAAGACAGCTCCCACTCTATACCCCACTGTATAAAAACATCCAGCAAGTAGAGTGGCCACCCAGAAGTGAAGGACTGAATTCCAAAAGATTGTGGGGAGGAACACAGCTTAGTTACACATGTGTTCTTGTTTATATAATTTTTAGCAAAATTAGATTGAGCTTTAGGCAAATAAAATTAAATATTGATGTCAACAAAATGCAAATTTCTAGGACAGCTGTGCTGGAGAAATATAACCGTGCTAATCACAGCACTCGACTAAGCTACAACCATAGTAGTCAAATTTAAGCACAAAGGAGGGTTGTGGGTTATTACTTTTTTATTTTTAAAAGTGGAAAGTCCTGTTTGATAATCACAGAAACATTCAGGTTGGAAAAGACCCTCGGGATCACCAAGTCCAACAGACAACCCTACTATAACAAGGTTCACCACATCCCCAAGCATCATATCCAAACAGCTTTGAAACACATTCAGGGTTGGTGACTCCACCACCTCCCTGGACAGCCCATTCCAATGTCTGAAATAACGTCACAGAAGTAAAAGGAACAGCTTTTCAGTAAAGGGAAAGTACAGAGCAGCTTACATGAACCAGAGTTCATGGTACCAATATGCATGTGCATTTCTATTAATCAAAGATAACAGCTTTCCTCTCACCTGGGTGGGGAATAGGCAGTCTGTGGTGGTGCAGTGAAGACTTCTCATACACAAACGTTTCCAAAATCTTATAGACATGACTGGAAATAAAACTACAGCTATTCCACCTCCCACATTAAAGCAGTCACACATTAATACCTATTAAACTGCAGTAGCTGTGAACTCATAGAAATCCACTGGCCTCACTGCAGTGCTTTTGCATTATACTGCCTCAGAAAAATCACCTGCAGCAGCAGCAGCAAACCAAGATCTGCCAGAAACAACGGGGTGAACCTAGGTATCCTGTGGTGAGGAGGAAACATCAAGACCATATTTTCATTTCTGACTTGGTCCAGAAGTAAAGCAATAAAGCAATCAGAAAATGCCCACATTTTATCTATCAATCACTTGATCAAACAACAAAAGAAAAGAAAATCCAGCACCTGAAATCTGTATGCCCTTGGATGTCCTGCACTTGTCTGGAAATGAGCTGCCATAGACAGCCTTGCTCATCCCACCATCAGAGAAGATCAGAACTTGTTATGCTTTAAGTTTTTTATTGCCAAAATAACTCTGGTAAAAACTCACTTCAGACAGGGAGGCTATTAATGTGTCATTTAATAGACCAGCAGAAGAGAATATAGCTCAGATTAACATTCCTAATCCTTTTACCCAGCCTATCATAACCTGACAGAAAACACCGCAGAGGGAAATTTAAAGGAATTAACCTAATGACCATAGTGATGTGCTTAAAAGGAACACACAAGTTTTTAAGCAATGTTACTTTGGTAAATACCCTTTTCAGTACTACTACCTAGGATTAGGGTGATGGAACAGGTTGCCCAGGGAGGTTTTAAAGGCCAGGCTGGATGTGGCTCTGAGCAACCTAATCCAGTGTGAGGTGTCCCTGCCTGTGGCAGCGGGGTTGGAACTGGATGAGGTCCCTTCCAATGATGACAATTCTGTGATTCTATGAGTCATCAGTGGCAGAGTGGGTCAGCAATTCTCAAGCATCGGAAGGCTGGTAATAAAAGCAAATTTCGTTCACTCTTCAGGTGTTTGTCTGAAAGTGACTGCGTGGATGCTCACCTTGGCCTCAGCATCCTTTCTCTTCTACTCAGCAACTCTCCCCTCATCAATCTCTCAGACTTTCTGCCTTATTTGTCTTAAAAGTCAGCCTACCAACTAGTTAACCCGGCCTAGTGTGTCAACAACTCTGCTCAGTTTTAGCATAGTTACTTCCTGTCAGCCACATAAACCTGTGTTTTTGCAACACAGAGCCCCAGCCCTTGACAGAGTGCCACAGTAATACAAACAAGAAATAAGACACCAGCACTACTGACCCTAAAGAGAAACCCACTCTGTGAGGCTGTCCTAACGGCACTCGTCCCATGTCAGCAAAAACAGCTCTGACTTCAGAAATGGCACTGGCATGAGAACGCAGGGGAAGCACTTTGTTTTGCAGCAGAGTCTGTGCCGTAGTGGCAGCACCGCAGCCATGGGAGCAGAGCACAGCAGCTCAGCAGTGTGTACACAGCTCAGAGCAGAAAACAGCATGGTGGTTCCAATCCCACATTCAGGCAATGCTCCCATTGACGTCAAACATAAATATTGGAGAGTTCAGCTGTGTAAGCCTTCTGCGGTGTTGAAAACAAGTGTATTTTCTGTACTTGGCATGTTCTTAAAGAGAGTTCAGATGAAATCTTCAAGGCAAGCCCTTCCAAACAAGAACTGACTGCTATACCAACCTTTCGGTTGAACAACGTTCCTGCCTGCATCAAGACACGGGAGCATCAGGCCAAGGCACAGTACAAGTATCTCAGCAGTCAGGTAATCCTTCTCTGTGATATCTCAGCTGTTGGGTTAGTGGCACAAGGCAGCAGTGACTACATGTCAAGGCACTGCAGGTATGGTATCCAAAGCTTTTGGGCTCCACCTGATGCAATAAGTTACCCCTACATGCTCCATGGAAGGCATGGCCATCTGCTTCTCTTCCATTGATTGCATTCACTGTTACACAGTTTTACATTCCAGAGAATAAAACACAGTCATAAACACGATACCCATCTGTCACGTTTGACAGCAAGTCACAGAACATGCCAAAATGTCAAGCTAAGGCACACTTCTGCGTGCATGGGGACACACCTAACTGCAGCCAGGTAGAAGAAAATTCTCCTGGGCTTCTTTAGGGGAAGGTTGGTAGAGACTCCCAAAAGTGTACAATTATAAGAGCTCATCTTATGTATTTTCCCTCTGCCCATTCCTATTTCTCATACCAGAAGAGAAACTCTCTCATTTGTTACAATTTAAGACCAGTGTCTCAGTTGTAAAGTGTAAATAAAGATTTGAGAGAATTCGAGTACATCCCAAAAGTGTTGAACAGAACATAAGAGATATATTTATCTCGTTTCACTGGTTTATGATTTTCCTATATAATCTGAGGTTCAGAGTGTTCTTTCTCTTTTGCTTGCTTGCTTTTCCCACCGTTTCTGCCTCTGGCCTTGCTTGCTCTGTGCCAGTGATTGTTTAGGCTGGTAAGAATGCTGACTGGGAGTGGGGAAGAGATAATATTGTATTAGCCGGTAACTGCCCCTGGGCTTTGTCCAAGGGGGTAGCTGGGCTATTGTCTAGTTGTATATGCATATATGCATTTTAATATGTTTATTACCTTTTTTTAATTTAGCCTACTATTGTAAATAATATTTTTGTTTTACTTCCAGATTCTGAGTAGTGTGATAAGTTCCCTTTGGGAGGGTAAATCCCAGACTCTAAGTGGTGTAAACCTACCACGCTGTTGCAAAAGGAATCACCACTGCTGAGCATATGCACTGGTCAGGAGGGCAGCACAGCTCAGCTCCTGTCTTTGGTGCAACGCCTAAGCATTAGGTAGGCCTGCACATGCCTGCTTCAGCCAGGGTAGTTTTTATTTATTGCTCCAGAAGTGTAAAAATATTTGGTGGTAAAATGAACCCAGCGGATGTTTTTGCTGGCAGGAGACATGGAGTGACAACTGTACTGCTCATTGTGAAAGAATAACAGCTGAGCATGTGTTGGAGTTGCTCCACGCTGACACAGAGGCATCCAGTACTCTGTGATTAATTGGATTATAGCGGCTTTCCACTTCCCACCCAGATCAATTGGCATTTTAAGTTATTCACTTATCGCCCTGCATGAAACTAATAACTTCAATAACAGGCCTTTTGCAAGAGTTGTAGCAGACTTCTCCTCCCCAGGCCCTGCTGCCTCTCTGCTATACCACAGTCAGCAGCAGTGTTTTCCTTCTCTGGCAAAATGGTCAATTAATACGACACAAAATAAAGCCTTGGGACTTTAGTTTACCAAAGGTGAAGCAAAGAAAATACTTAAAACTTTGTTTTATGTGCGTTCAGAAGGAACATGTGCCATGAAACCAGTTTCCTCTATGACCTGAAGTAGGATTTCAACAGTAGCATGAAAAAGAAGTTCATCCCACAAAATCTGGACCCCTCGGTTTAAGAAAGATGTTGAGATGCTCAAATGTGTCAGAAGAAGGGCACCAAGGCTGGAGAGGGGGGTGGAGCAGCTGATAGCGCTGGTGTTGTTCAGCCTGGAGAAGAGGAGGCTCAGGAGAGACTTTATTGCTCTCTACAACGACCTGAAAAGAGGTTGTAGCCAGGTGGGGGTTGGCCGCTTCTCCCAGTCAACCAGTGACAGAACAAGAGGACATAGCTTCAAGCTGTGCCAGAGCAGGTTTAAGCTGGATGTTAGGAAGGAGATCTTCACAGAGAGAGTGATTGGCATTGGAATGGGCTGCCCAGGGAGGTAGTGGTGTAGTCCCCATCCCTGGAAGTGTTTAGAGACTGGTTGTAGCACTTAGTACCACGGTTTAATTGATTAGACACTGGTAGATTGGACTTGATCTCAAAAGTCTTTTAAACCTGATTGATTCTGTGATTCTAACATTTTGTCATTGATAGTATTAACAAAAAAGAAACCACTAACAAATGGGATAAAAAAATAAACACAGTGTTGAAATACTGCTTTGTACTGAAAATCTCTACAACTACCTGAAAGGATATTGTGGCCAGGTGGAGGTTGGTCTCTTCTTCCAGGCAGCCAGTGACAGAACAAGGGGACACAGTCTCAAGCTGTGCCAGAGGAGATCCAGGCTGGATGTTAGGAAGATCTTCATAGAAAGATTGATTTGCATTGGAATGAGCTGCCCAGGGAGGTATTAGAGTCTCTATCCCTGGAAGTGTTTTAAAAGAGGCTGAATGTAGCATTTGGTGCCATGGTTTAGTTGATTATTTGGTGTTGGGTAATAGGTTGGCAGTAGAGGGTCATCCCAGGAACTGAAGTATCTATTACCAAACTTTTCTTTGAGAAACCAAATTACATTCTGTAGATTTTATAGCACAAACCTTCCTGCCTCAAAACTGTCAAATGCAGCATCACTGAGACATGAAAGATGGAAACTCTAAAGAGACTCTGTGCACATGGACTGCTAATGACCACTTTCACAACACAGGACAAACCAATCCTGACAAATACTCTTATTCTTGCATGCCTACGAATTTGGGTTTTTTCTAAGGGGTGGTGTTGACAGTCTGCCCTGCCTTTTACATTTACCAGTGTGATCAAAGCTGCATCTTATTGGCGTGATCCATGTTTAGCATTTCTTACATGGCTGGCGCACAACCCCATGCTGTCAGCGCACCAAAGGCAGCTATCATCAGGCTGGCTGAAGGATGAGCATTAGCAGAGCCATTGTTTAGACATCCTCTTGTGTTTTCTCTAACCTACTGGTACAGCATGAACACCACTTGGCTCTCCCGAGTGATGAAACTGCAACCTCTTGCCAGTGTCACTTAGAGAGGATCTTCAATTACTTAACATGACCAAACAAAGCACAGGCAAAGCAGCAAGTCAGCTCTTTTAGGCTTAACAGTTCCAGACCCAAAAAGTCCAAAAAACATAGGATATAATCAACATTTTCTATGATTTTTAAAAATTTTACAGGACAGGTACTCCCTTTATGACTCCTACTAGCTGTGGCTGATGCCAAGTGCACAAAGCCACAGGTGGAATCCAACTAATCCACAATTTGTGGATCCCAAGAACTGAATCAGTGCTCACCGTTAGTGCAGTTGGACTGGCAGTGCTGCTAATTAGTGAGGAGCCCCATCCTCAACAAACTTCTCCCCATCATACTGAGTGTGACATTTATGCTCTGGAGTACATCCGTAAGCAGCTTGGGCCAGCTGCCCTGTTTGCATTGACTCCGCTAACAGGCTACACACCATGGCTGGCCTAGGAGTTTGTCCCAGTAAAACCAAGGCAGCCAGTTGCATTCATTCCAGTGTACTACTTAACTCAGAGACAGCACCTTAAATCAGCCAGGGCCCAAAAGAATGTCAGTGGACATTCAGAATATAGCTACTTGCCCTTAACTCAAATAACATATGGCTCTCTCAGCACATACCCAGCTCAGCAAAAGAACTTGGCATGGAATTAATGAACAAGCAAGAGATTTTGTTACCTTCACAAGTTGAAACTATTTTATTCTGTTTGATGCTCTGACCTATACTGTCTTACATCCTGACTTGAGTGCCCACGACATGACCAGCTTCTCTAGTGAAATACTTCTTTTTCCTAAGTATTTAGTCCAGATCCTGAACAAGCAGTTTCATCACAGCTAACAAGTCCACATCTCCTATGTTTATTCATCTGTCTGCAGCAAGAGGATTTCAACCCAAGAAAAAGCAACGTAGTAACTTTCACACGTGTAGAAAGCCCAGCGTACCCCGCCAAGAAGTTACTCTGACTCTTCTATCCAGGAGCTGCCAAAGTTTAAGGGATCGCATACACACCTCTAGGAAACAAAAGGACCTGCACCTGTTCATTTTTTATTTGCGAAACGCTTGTTTCACCAAAATCCAAGTAATTGCTTCAAAATCCTGAGGTGCTACTCAGAATTCATCCAGCAATTTCAGTACTCTTTTGTACATAAGACAGCCTCATGAAGTTGCAGGATAGGAGAAATGGTAAAGAACTAATCCCCCATCTGAAAGGCAGGGGTTGACTGCACATACTTCCCCTCAGCTCCACTGCAAGGAGATGAACAAGGCTTCAAGGATCAAGGTATGAAACACAGCTTCTTCCCATTCCAGCCCAGCATGTGGTTACCCACCCTGAAGCTACGCATTGGTCTCCTATTTATGTTGCTATCATTCTGGAGAAACGCCTGACAGACTAATTCTAAATGCAGCACCATCCATGGTTCCTGTAAAAGCACAGCCTTGAAGCCTGGCTCCCATTTCAGTGCAAGTGAACCTAAGACTCAAAGAGCAATACTAAAGTTTGCAATCCACTCAGCTTGTCCTCTTCCAGCCAACAGCTCTGAAAAATCAGCTTGTTCCTAGGAGGCGTAATCAGCTCTCTGGATTTGAAAAGGTCATGCTGGAGCTGGTGTGGCTCCCATAAGGACCATATGCCCTTGTCTTGCTCTGTAACCAGCTCTGCACTTGCTCAGCTCTTAATAACCCCTCCTTGGCTTCTCATCATATGCCTATCTTCTAAAAAAAAAAAAAATAAATAAAGTCCAACAAATCAAATTACTCCTCCTGAGTCAACTTTATCTGCACTTCTATTAACTGAGAGGTTTATGCAGCATGATTTTCCCTTGGAGAAGCCATTTGAGTCTGATCCACCTGGAAACACTTAAACAAATGTTATTCTATACTGTTCTACACTCAGAGTTTTGCTTATTTCTCCCATGCAGCTGCACGGTGTGTAGCTCTCAGAATTTTTCTGCCTCACAGTTCAGATGAGCCTTGACCAAATCTTGAAGCAAATGTAGGCCAGTTTCTTCATCCCTTGTTCATCTCTTCATGGGCTTTTCTAAGACCCTCCTCTTTGAATTAATCTAAATGGCCCCCAAATATTTAATATTCCAGTGTTGTATTTAAAAACAAACAATAAAAAATAGATTCGTTGTTAAGAAATAATTAATAGTTCTAGTACAGGACTGATTCTAACTGTTTTGTCAGGCAAATTCCCATTGACTGGCTGGAAGCTTCAGACAGGTGCACTATTCCATTTACTGAACTGGCTGACATCCTTGAATCAAAACTGAGCAGGGCAGGACAGGACTGACTTAACTGAAGACTTTGGCGCTGCAAGTTTATACAGGTTGTGAGGGAGTTGACAAGCAATGAGAGGCTAATTCCAGAAACCCGTTCTCTATTCTTGATCACTTCTATATCTTTAAATGTTCCTAAATGATTACCACACCACCTAGGAACTCTGTTGAACAACTCAGGAATGGCAAATACACACAATATTGTGCAACAGTTCCTTGTGCCATGTCTCATGTTTCAAATCCAGCCTCTCAGAGATGGACTCTCACAGATGAAAATCCTCTGAGTGATAGCTCCTCAATATGCTTTTGTTATTTCACACTACAAACCTATATGTAATTGAAAGGGAATTATGTGCCTGCTGCAGGAGCAAACAACTGTGAGCATTACTCAGGGCAGCAGGCATGTTTGTAGCATTCAGATTCCTTCCACAAAGAAAAGCAACAGTGTTTATGCATGCCTTCATCTTTTGCTTTCACCACAAAGAAAGATCTTTAGTGGTATAGAGCAAGGGTCTCTAACCTTACGGATTTCAAACATCACACAAGAACACATCCAGATGGGTCTTGGAAGTCTTCAGAGAAGGAGACTCGACAACCTCTCTGGAGAGCCTGTTTGAGTGCTCTGGAACCCTTACAGTCAAGAAGTTCTTCATGTTGAGCTGGAACTTCTTGTGCTGTAGTTCATAGCCATTGCCTCTTGTCCTGTCACAGGTCACAACTGAGCAGAGGCTGTCCCCTCCCTCTTGACACCCAGCCACCAGATATTTATAAATATTGATTAGATACCCTCTAAGTCTTCTCTTCACCAGACCAAAGAGCAGCAGATCCCTCAGCCTCTCCTCACCAGACAGTGCTCCAGTCCCTTAATGAAGTAGATCCCTGTCCCTCCTGAACTGAGAAGCCCAAATATTCCAGGTGAGGTGTTGCCAGGGCAGGGCAGAGGGGAAGGAGAACCTCCTTCAATCTGCTGGACACACTCGTCTTAATACACCCCAGGATCTCATCAGCCTTCTTGGCCATAAGGGCAGATTGCTGTCCCATGGATAGCTTGCTGTCCAACAGGACTCCCAGGTCCTTCTCTAAGTTGATCCCAATTACGGCAATCCTTTGCAGATATATTTGAAAAGATGCTTAACAGAGCTGAAGTTGTCTCTCATTCTCAAAGCAGATCACTCTGCAAACATGCCATATCATGCCACAGGTGGAGTTCAGCCCTCTCAGACAAGCTGCACTCTGTGAAACAGCATTTCAAATAATCATCCAACTAGTAATGGTTCTATCACTCAAAGTGATGGTACAAGTCAAATTAAATTATTTCCTTTGTCTCACACAACAAACAACTTGCTTGCTGTCCTGTTTTTATAAGCAATTATCTGCTGCACCATTCGAGACAAGAAATAATCTTGTGTAGAAAGGACAAGACAATTTACAAAGAAGTCCACAGCTTGTGGCTAAGTAAATATTTCACCACTTCATTGAGCAGCTCTACCACTTATACAAAATGCTCTTTTGCCGTATCATCAAATGATAGCAATAAAACAGGCTCTACCTCACCCATTGGTAAGAAATGATTGAGGTTATGTTAGTATATGGTCTGGCACTTCTCTTCCATGGCCTCACCAGGCTTCACTGTATCCTGCTCAGCTGCATTCACAGAATCACAGAAACATTCAGGTTGGAAAAGCCCCCAGGGTCACCAAGTCCAACCAAGAAACCCATTCAACAAGGTTCACCCTAAACCATATCCCCAAGCACCACATCCAAATTACTTTTAAACACATTCAGGGTTGGTGACTCAACCTCCTCCCTGAGCAGCCCGTTCCAATGCCTGACCACTCTTGCTGGGAACGAAGTTTTCCTAATGTCTAGTCTACACCTAACCAGTCACAGCTTGAGGCCATTGCTTCGTGTTCTATCTATTCAGTGAACAATAGCCATCCTGTGGTGTAACTGCTAAGAATTTAATTAAATATCCATGAGAGCTGAGAAAAATCAAGCTTTATGATGAACTCTACACAAGATACTGGGGCTGGTGGAGAAGAAAACTTTCCTTCTGAGACACCTCTAGTCACTTTCACCAGAAGGACTGGGGTCCCTGCTTTGGGAAGCATTACTATAATCAGATTTTTTGTGAGGACACAGCTTCCAGTTAAAACAATTTTTACACATAGAAAAGACTGACAACACCTATCCTAAAAATGAAACAAGCAAACAAACCAACCGACCCTCCCCCCAAAAGCCCCAAACCAAAACAGCAACCCAAGAATGTTCTGGAAAAGAGAAACTAGAAACACTCTCCCAGAAGCAACTTTTCTGTGATGCTGAAGTGCAATATCTAATACAAACATTCATATCAAACAGTAAACTTTATGGGACCCAAAGTTCTTCTGAGTTATCATTATGGCAGGCAAATCAGTTGCTACAATGTGACACAATAGTGATAAACACTTCTCTCCAGGCACATTCTTGTTTGCTATTAGAGAATTTAACACAATATTGATAATATGTAACTTACACAGATGATAAACCCAAAGTATCTGCTTTGCCACCTTTCCAGCAGGAAGACTTGTGTCCTATTCCTATCTGGCAAGCCTGTGTCTCATGTGAGAACCCAGTGCCAGATCTCAGCCCAGCACACACCTGGATGAGGACCAGTGGCTGGGCAGGTGGAGACTTGGAGGAAGCAGTCTTCCTCACATGGACTGTGAGCACCAGTGTGTCTCAGTGGCTGCACCAGGCAGCTCAGAGAGGGATCCTGGCTGGGCAAGGACAGGGAGCAGAGCAAGACACTGGCTGTTGAAGCCCCTGCCCACATTGCTGCCCAGCTCCCCAGCCACCAGCCCACGCTGCACCCTGACACACACCACACAGCATCGTACAGAAGCTGACAAATGAAGGCAAAAGAGAGAAACGGCCAAAAGAGTTACCCAGATCCTGAATAATAATAATCACTTTAAAAAATTATTTCTTCTTCTTTTCCTTCCCCCTACCCCCACCAGCTATGGAGAATTCAAGTCTGAGTCTCTTTCACATGCAGTCTTGATTATTCACTAGAGGCAGAGCGGTAGACATTCTCTCTCCTTTCTGTTATGATTGTGTCACTCTTTCTATTATATGACGTTTGTGAGAAAAGGGTGTGAGGTTGGTGACATTTTGCAGGAAGCAGGGAGATTCTCAGAGGCATAGAATGTTCTGCCTAGGCAGTGCTGGAGATCTGGAGAAACAGAGAATTTGCCTTTTGAGTCCCACCACTGATAACTCACTTCCTATCTTGCCTTCTGACATTCTTACACTTGCATATTTCCCTGCAAGAATATGAACTTTTAAAGTCATAAAAATAAGTCAACAAAAGATGCCATAAAAGAAACCAAACCCCAAACTTTCCTTATCAAGAATTAACACAGCTACACAAACAAAGCTGCTTGTGACAACTGCAATACCAAGTATTTTAAAGCATCATCAAAAGCTCCCAAGGACCAAGTGCAACCATTTCAGCTCTTGACACTGCCATTTAACTGCTAACCATTTCATTGCCAGCAAAAGGCCTGGCAATTGTCATTGACCCAAACCTGTGAGGAAGAACTGTCTGGTTTGTGCCTTCAAGGGAACAGACAGAAGAAGACCCTGCATTGCTTACTGGTGTATCATCCAAAGGTGTCTTGTCCTTGAACCACACCCTCCAAGTGCCTATGGCAGTTCTCCAAACCAGCATGAAGACTCAAAGAGAAACCCTGAGATTAGAAGCATAGAATGGTTTAGGTGGCAAAGCTCGTCCAGTTCCAACTCCCCTATACCACAGGCAGGGACACTTCCCACTGGAACAGGTTGCTCAAGGCCTCATCCAACCTGGCCTTGAACACCTTCAGGGAGGGAGCAGCCACAACTTCCCTGGGCAACAAGTGCCAGTATCTCACCAACCTTCTGCCTCTTTGGCCCTTTTCCCATCAGGTGAGCTTCTTTCACAACTTCCTCTACCACGTCCATTCATCAGACACCACAAACAGACAAAAAGCTCTAGCAGAATGCACATGGACATTCCTGGGTAATCAGAGCATTCTTAGGTTGGATTGAATGAGCTTAGAGGTCTCTTACAACCTGGCTTATTCTATACACTATGTTACAAGAAGGAAACACAATATGAAGGTTCTTTATGATAAACACAGCAAGATGCTTGCAACTGAAGATTTAAAAGTGTAATAATGCCGTGGAACCAATTAAAGTTACCAACAGCAGTGGCACACGCATGAGAGGCAACATCCTTTTGGGTGATGCAAAATTACAGTTGACAGCCCTGAAAAAAACACAACCCTCCAAACGCCAATATAAACTAACCCCAAATCCCCACAAAAAAGAAACGTGCAGAACACAAAGAAAAAAATAATTCATTATGTCGTTCTGAATTACCAGGCAGACAAACTTAAAAATGCAGCATAACGACCTCTCACTGTTTCTTTATTGCACATACCACAATCCTTGAATTTACCACAGCAGCTGTAAGAAGGAAAAATGAGGCAGAGCAGATGAGGAGTTGTTATCTGGAAAAATCAGAACTGAATATTTAGAGTCAGACATTAAAAAAAAAAAAAAAAAAAAAAAAAAAAAGCTCTTAAGGCTGAAGGCCCTCAAGCTTAGGAATAACACACAGGTTGCTGAGCTGGAATCACTAGATTTTGAAAGCCATTTTTAAGCCAGCGCCACTGTGTGAGTCTTAGACACACATCTTTATGCCCCGGGGACACACTCAAGTGCCAGTGAACATCCAGTTTATGTTTACTTTATGCTTGTTTACATTTTTAAGAATTTGTGTTAGTCATGTTCATCTAATCACTTGCCTTAACTGTGCTTCAGTGTGACACGGATTGTAACAACCAGAGCTATTAAATATTACTCAAAGTACTGAACAGTAAACAGAGCTTAATTATTAAACCCGGGGCTACAACAAATATTGATTTTCCTGAGGAAAGTAATTCAGGTATTTTTCCACACTTATAAAAACCTGTGAGTCTCTTGAAAGGAAAAAACTCTTGTGGACAAATGCAGGCAGAGTGTGAAGTCAAAATTAGACCAAACTAAGATAAAAAGAGAATGAAATTACGAAGCTGGAAAGCTGTTTTGCAGGCAGCAATGAATATTTTACAGTTAACCTTGTCCTGGTTGTTTTATGTAAGGGAGTGCATTTTTTCACATTGAGTGTAATTAATTCTCTTATTGCTGACAAGGCTCTAAAGTACATTGCTTAAAATATGGCCTGGTGTCAAGCAGAGACAAGGGACTGAGCATGTGCCTTATGAGGAAAGGCTGAAGGACCTGGAGCTTTTTAGTTTGGAGAAGGATAAGAAGATATTTAATAAATGCTTATAAATATCTAAGGGCTGAGAGTCAGGAAGGAACAGGGACAGCAAGGTCTGCAGCTGATGAGTCTGCATGAGCCTTTGATGTTAGTAACAACCCAGCAGCAAAAAGGAAAGGCAAATAAATAAGATACAATCTAATGAACATTGAGAGTAAACATTCACAGACAGGGGGAAAAGAGCCCCCACAAAAGTGATAAAAAAGTTCTCTTCGAGAGACTTCTTGACACAACAACCAAAACTATTACTTCAAGGACATCCACAAGATCTTCAAGGAAAATGGAACTTGAAGAAAGCTCTGAAGAAGTCACAGGTAAGGGTAACAGGCAATAAACATGGCCAGGGACTGACTCACTAGGCTCAGAGGCATATACCATTCTTAAGTACCAAGTAAACACAGAAACAGCAAAGTTATTACCAAAGTGAGCTGGGTCACACTTACTGAAGCTTTGAAGGATATTTTCTTCCCTTAGGGAAGTAAAAAAAAAAGATTCTCATCACCATAAAGCTAAAAACAGAGTTGACTAAAATGAGAGGTAAACAATAGTTTATGTTCTGTTTCCAGCAGCAATGCAGAGATTTCTCTCAAGAAATCAAGGCTGACTTCCCCCCCACCCCCCTTAATAATCAGTGTTGAAACCAAGTTGTTCATTAACAGGCAGTAAGTTGTGCTTCCTTATGCTGCACTGTCTAACAGTTTAATAGAGTCAGGTTTCAAGGATGCCATATCCACAGAATAAACATTGAACCACTCACAGCCTAATCTCAACCGATTGGGACATCTTCAAAACATCTGCAAGTTTTGGTGCAGTGCCCAGGAATTATAATTATTTCTGAGGAGGAGAAAGTGAGATTTATTGAATAAGACAGGGCAATACCTGGGAAAGTATGAATCTTAGGAAAGTTATGCTGCAGCTAATAGCATTTCAAGACTTGAGGGGAGTCAGCACTGTGGAATGGTGAACTCCAGGCATATTTTTAATGATGTTTTTGATTACATTTCTATTTAAAAGAATCAGCTGTCAACACCGATCATTTCCTTTGGTATAATTCATAAAGTGGTTAATTTCAGGAGTGAAAATATTATGGGTTTGAGTAATTGGCTGCCGAAGCACAGTAGGTACTGGATCTCCACATCTGGTGACTGGGAGCATGTGCTTAGCCTGCTACAGACCTACTCTGATAGCATGCTAGTGAGGGAGAGATTGTTGTTACTTGATTCAAGTAAGGGCCAAAAATTCCGTGACAGCTAAAAGTCTGGAAACACACAAGACGGGGAAGAGAGCAGCAAGCCACAGAGCACCCTTCGGTGCCAGATCCTGAGCCAAGGAAGCATTTCTAATAGGAACGGCAGAGAAGTAAAGGCACATTTTTGGAGATTATTTTGAAATTGCATGTTACCAAGTTCTTCAAACCTCCATCAAAATATTAAGTTGGGTAAAAAAAAAACCAAAAAACCAAACATCTCTGAGCACTTCATTTTTCTACGTGTGCAGAGTGATACACAGGAACTTTCTAGAGTGGAAGGTGAGTGGGCAACAAACCCTGAGATTTTCAGTTGTGAATGTCAACAAACAACGAGGATTAATCTGGAGGAAGAGCCAGCAAAAGTTAGGGCCTGTGCTGCCTCAGCCATAAATTATACTAGAAGTAACATTTTAAACTGCCAGGCAGAGAAAAGCAACCTCTGAAAAAAGGTATCACAGTGCAAGGCAAAGCTTATTCCACATCAGCTCTCAGCAGAGAGAAGAGGCAAACCGCCCCCCCCGCCAAAAAAAACCCAAAAACCAACACCCAGACTCTGAATGAGGGCAGTTTCCAGTAGGGCCCCAGCAACTTCTCACAGACCTGTCACTCATTTGGTGAAAGTCCTAAAGCTAGCAGCACAGTGGGTCAGGGGAGAGCTGATTCCCTTTCTGCAGGTGCAATTTTGCATAGAGAAAATTAGTTCCAGATGCAATAGAGAGTGCTTGTCCATCTCTGTAATACAAACCTATAGACTGGCGTTTGCTTGCTGAAATTCCTACCTGCAGTTCAACTGTGGGTTAAAAATGGGGGGAGTCCTCTCTTGAAAATCTGTGCCAATCAAGCTTTGTTCTGTCCCATCCCCACATACAAAGCAATACACTGGAGCATGAAGAAATAAACCTACACCTTGACCTTGCACAGAGCATTTTAGGCATATAATTAACGCATGCCAATTATTTGGGGTAGATGAAAACATTTTTTCAATTATCAATTAAACTCAAAGGGAAGAAAAACATCTGGAAATGTCTTCTGTATACTCGCAAATGTGGAATTTTATAGAAGTATGAAGTCTTTGGGGATGCCAAACTGCTTAAAATTCTTTATAAATCACATTTCCAATTACGTTTCTTCCCCCCTGCCCCCCAGCATGCACAGCACTGGAACCTGAGGAAAACTCAAAAACTCAAGACAAAATTTTTGCAGAAGTAATCAAATGTCACAATTGGCTCTAAGATGGTGTAGCACACTGCTGAGGTCTTCTGCCCAGGATCATTTCAACCAGTTTACATCATGACTAAACATCTAACACATTCTAATCAAGGCATTGTGTGAGGAGGCGGAGGAGGATTCCAGTGCAGTGTCACACCAAGCATACTACACCTTCGGCATATATGTCAACTAGGGCTGGATTTTTCAAGGAGCCACAAGTGCCCTGCCCACAGCAGTCACAACCCCTAGGCAGGTTCCCCAGGAAAGCTCCACACTCATAAAAGCTTGGACAAACATTTTCTCTACCAGGCTAAGTTTTTCTCTTTCATTTTTCACAAGATGAAGCTGAATAAGGAAGTGGTGAGAAAAATTCATTACCAGCACTTACACTTATACTTGCACTTATAACTGCAAGACAGCAAACACAACTGATCTTTTATTCCATGTACGGAACACCACCAAACCACAAGTAAAGAGTGTCTTTTTTTTTGCTGCTACCTGAAAATGACCAGCACTCAGCAGCAATATTTCCCTGCAGTTATTAAGCCTCACTAGCCTTATTCTCTAGTACCTCAGTCCAGTAGCACTGGAGAATAAAGGGATGCTCCACAAAGAGTCATGGACACCTTCTTGGTGTTGCAGCCTCAATCACCAAATGTAATGCGGATGTGTCAAGAAGCATGAAAGCCAAAAGAGCAGCTAAAGCACCTCCAGCTCTGCTACATCACTGCAGCTGCAGTCTGCTACAGGCTCTCAGCTTCCAGTGCTGAGAGCATCCCAGTTCTCAGTAATGCACCCAAACTGTAATGAACTCAAACCTGTCTTGCAGAGACTACTTAAAGCAGCTAAAGCAGTGGCAGTCAAATCAGGAAAGAAAGATTTCTGATGTTGGCAGGAGGATTCAGGATTGCAGACTCCTGAGGCAAGTGCAGGGAAGCACAACTTCCATTTGTGAAAGTGGACAGCTCTGACTGGTTACACAGAGTCCCTTGGATGAAGAGGACAAGGACTGCTGTTCAGAAGACCTCTCCAGAAGAGTGAGAATTTATTTCTTAGATTGAAAAATGAGGAAAATGTTAAAAGGTACTTTAGCAAGCTAAAGTAAAACTTATGGTAAGAAAGCAATAGGTAAAATAGAGAGCTGAAGAAAATGAGGTACCCACAATGGTGCTCCTCCTGCAGACAAATGCTGTTTGTTCAGAGCATGTGAAGAATAAAGAAGACAATCTGAGTTTTGCCCATATCTGTCTTTCTCACCTCTTAGATGAGCTTCTGCCACAGCACATCTCACCCCAGATGCATCTGACTACATTACAGCTGCAGAACAGAACATCTTTAGGAAAATAAATCCTGGTAGTACACAAAGCCACAACAGCAGGTGACAGGCACACTGACAGCCCTGCTCAAGCATGCTGCTTAGGTGCAGCATCACACACATAAATACATCATTTGTTGTCATTATATGTCATGGACTCGAAAATCTGCAGCACAGGCTCAGTGCAGCAGGAATGCTGCAGGACTTCTTGCACACTTCCCACCCAAACAGCCTGGTCAGAGAGAAGGTGGGAGAGAGAAGGCATATATTGGGATTACAGAGATTTTCAAGCCCACCAACACTGCTAGAAATAAGAGGCTTCTGCTAGCAATTACTCACTCCATTAACCATATTGTTTTCTGTGGATAAAAGGAAGCCATACCAGCAAATCTCATGTTTCCTGGCTTAGCTCTGTGCTGATCAAACAGGGCCACAAGTTAACAGCTACTACTTGGCATTTCATGACCGGCAGCAAGTTTTCTTCTTCTGAAGCCAAAAACAGACACAGCTCACAGTACTTCAAGAGCTAAGTGCCTCCTTTTATTCCCCTAAAGGGATTAGAAATTCCCCTGTGCAATGACAGAGAGTACATTTAAATGACAGTTTAAGGGCTGACTGACAATGAAGGGAACAGGGAAAAGGAGGTGGCTGCACTCAACAGCAGATGCTCTCTCATGTGAACAGGTAGATTACTTCTGAGTGATGCTAATGAGAAGCTGCAGTCCTCATCCCCCCTCCTTCCCAGCAAAGCTGCTTAGGGGTCCAGGGTTTTTACACGGGCAGTCTAAATAAAAGAGATTGTTTCCAAACTTATCAATGTCTACAGACCTTGTGATTAGTAGGTCAAAATATCCAAACTGTCCTGGGAGCCATTGTGCCTGGGAGCTTTTGACAAGTGGCAACCTTGTATAACCAAAACTGTTCTGAAGAGATGGCATTGAGAGAGGCATCCATGTTATTTGAGGCATGTTGTGCGCTTTAATGTATAAATAATTCTGAGAGAAACTTTTTATTCCAGCAGGTTTACTGTGTCAATAAGAGAGGCAAAGGGTGGAGTCGAAAAGAAACAAAGCCTTCAAAGTGACTTCCCCAAAGATCACAGAGTAGCTCAGCAAAAAGAAACACTAATCAAGTCTTGGTGTTTGGATTACCAATTAAAAACCCTACCTGCTAGACTGTAGTGCTTCCACTTGTTTGGAAACACTATTTGCAGCTGTGAGCCAGTGAGGTTATTTACCCTTAGAAACATGCAGAGTGTCTGGTAGGCTGTATTATTTTGATGTTTAATAAAAAGGGAAGTAGTTTTCAGAGGACTGAGTTGGAGCCCCTTTTTCAGTGAGCAACACTCCTGTCAAAGGACACTGTTACCTAACAGGCAGGCTGTTATTTTATCATCTTTTTCAACAATTCCAGGCTGTGAAATCACTTGAGCTCTCTGTGCATCATGGTGCGATTAAAGCCAGCAGAACAATATTTTTGTGCCAGTTTTCAGCAGCAATAGGTCTGAAAAGCTAAGGCTGTTTTTAAGTCCTTTGAAATTCTTAGATGTTAAGATTCTTCTTGAGTCTAAGAATGATGAAAAAGGGAGAAAAACACTAGGGAGAATTAGCTTGGCCACAAGGTCCAGCCCATGCAGTGGGTAAAGACAGGCCAACTCATGGCTGAGTCGAAAGCAGTCCAAGAGTACTTCCAGGGCAACTTTGCCCTTCAGCCATGCTGGAGCCAGACAGTGCTGGGTTTGCTTGCCTCCAGGCTCTATAAAGAACTTGTCTCTGCACCAGGCAGACCCAGGAAGGCTGGCAATTTGTGCAACACACACGAACAAATGCACTGGAAAGGACATTCCTGTTCCCTATATCACCACCACCTCCTGCATCATCTCACTGGCTCTGACCACTTTCAGCCTGAGAGCAGAGAGGCTGTGAGTCCTGCTCCCAAACATCATGTCTTGGGGCTGAGGCTGAGCACAGCATGCCAGCTCTCCAACCCACACAACCACCACTGCTCCCCACAATGCAGGGTGGAGACGGGCTGGGGAGTCTTGTGTTCACACCCTGAAGCAGAGGCTACGCATATCTGGGAACTGACCTAGATCAGGACTTCAGATGCAGCCCTGGGTCTTCCCATTTTGATGCAGGCAATAAAACGCCTCACAATACCCACAGCATACCACCCATGGAGACCAGGGGAGACCAAGGGTATTTCCAGCATGTTCAGAGCATGTGCTGGCTGCAGACAGACTTGTAAAGACCAGCTAGCCTTTCCTCCAGAGTCATCAACATCTGCAATCAACAGAGAAGCCACGACCATAATGTAAAACACACTCATACACAGGAGACTAATGCTGAAACCTCCCTGACCCCAGCACTGGGCTCCGTAAAGGCTGGGGCTGAAGGGAAAGCTCAGCTTCTCCAAAGCACACCTACATTTTTTCCAAAGCACCTCCAATACATTAAAAGCAGTTTTTAGACATTTCCTAGCCCTATTTCTGGATAATAAAAGAAAAAAAAATCAACATGGAAACAAACTCTTCAATTTACATCAATAGGATCAAGATAGATCACCAAATTGTTGCAATCAGCAACAGCAGAGGTGGAGCCCACAGACACAAGTAGCAAATCAGCAACTCTCACCAATTACAGTAAGTTCCCCTTAAAATATACAGCAGATTTTCAAGCTTCTAACGATGTGAGTTCAAAGTAGCAAGCCCTTGTCTTTAGAGAGAGAGGAGCATCAGAACACAGCCAGCATTTAAAAGCTGGGTGATTATTTTTAACACTCTGTAGCTCTAAAATAACAAGAACATTTGAAGACAGATAATTTGCTTTAAGTGTACCAATTTTCAAGCAAAAAAAAATTTTCAAGCTCAAGTTCTAGAAACTTTGATCAAGGGCACCCCTAGTTTGATGAAACTACTACTTTTCATAACATGCACTACTGATTCCAGCGACAGTAGTCACTTTGAACTCATGGGCTCTGGTTCCAGAAGAGAATCTGACAGAATTATCCCTATTTTCTATACCACTGCCTTTGTTCCTTTTGGAAAGAGCTCATTTTCTGGCAAGATTTCCATACGCATGCATTTAAATCAATAATGCCTCAAACAAAATCCATTAACAAAACAACTCCCAAACAGTGGGTTTCAACAGGATACTCTTTTCACTCAGCAGCAATGATGCTAAAAAACAATTTTCAAAGCACATTGTGTTACCTGATTGTCAGGCCTGGCCTCTCTGCCCTGCCTCACCTTAGGACATCTCACTGAAGGTTAAGGTTTTGCAACTTTTTGTCTAAGAGTAAGTCAGAACTAGGAGTTCAGCAATACAGGTGAGACAGTGGAGAGTTGGATACCACACAGCTCACAGCATAGTGAGCTTCAAACCACCCCTGCCCTGCAGATGAAGAGCATTGCAGGCTTTGGGGAAGAACCAGCTGACTCTCTGGGTTCCTAAGAAAGAGATGAGACCAAACAGTCCAAATCCTTCTTAATTTACAGCTGAAAGCAGCCATCTTTCTGGGAATTGATCTCCTTTCTCACTTCCCCTCAGCCAGGAATTTTGGCATTAGCATTTTTTCAAGCTGTAATTTTAACTGTTTTTTTGCTATAAAGAATTTAGCATTTGATGAAATACTACACTATGCAAACAGAAGAATTATCCCTAGCTATCAAACGTAGTCTCTTGTTTTGTTAAAGGCATACCAAGGCCAAGTACAAAGTCCCTAGACAGCCTGGAGGACATTCAAAGTGATTAACCCCTTTGTCAGATTTCCCTGCACTGCAAGATGGATCAGCCACATTTTCTACAAACATTTCTTCAGATGTTCTGGCAATGCTAATGGTCTGTTCTCACCTCCAGAAGTGGAGTCCTGTGTCTGTTCTGGGACATGTGCAGGTTAGAAGCCAGAATAATAAACTGCCCTTTGGCCTTAGGAAAGTTGTGTCACTCATCTCACTGCTATCCACCTGCTGGAGACAACCACACTGACCACATCTATTTTACAAGAGGCTTTAAGATCATTTAGAAGTAATCCCTGGCTGCAGTTCCCAGTCCAGCTCCCAACACAATCATTCTGAAATGTTGCACAAAGAAAGGATTATCCAGGGAACCTAAAAGAGCCCTCAGAAACTGAGGGTAAAGACCCCAAATCTTTCCCCAAATACAAATATCTCAGAGCATGTAAGAGAGAAATGCTGCATTCTCCCTCTGGAGAAAGCATTGCTGAAAACTGTGTAAACTGCATTTTTCATTGAGGAAACACATTTGTACCACTCCGAAGCATTAGACAATGTCTTCAGGCTGAAAAAAATGGAATCAAAACTCACAACTTGGCAGGTAAGAAAAAGAAAAGGAGACCACAGACACATTCAGACAATATAAATCAGCATAGATTCTAGGCAATGGCCTCAGGGTTTAAAGATACCTGCAGATTTTAACTCCATCTCCTGATACATATGGCCAAGAGAAATGTGCACACAACCTGAGCTCCAGACCTGTGCATGCAGCTGTGCTGACAGAGCTCAGTCTTTGGAGCCATTGATGCATGCAGCTGGACAGCACTGACCAAAGTCCACATCCATCCCCAGGAGCAGCTCCACTCTGTGCTCACAGGCTTAACCTGTGCCACAGTCAAGTAGCAGAGAACTTTCCTCTAGGCTATATGGCTGCTGAAAAGTGACACTGACTAAAAAGGTTTGGGAAAGGTTTGCTGTCCTTCTGGTGAGTGGCAAAAGGAGACGAATTAGGCATTCCAGAAAGAAACAGGCTTCAAAAACAGGAAAGAAACACAGGAACAAAATGAATTCTCCCCCTCCAGGAAGAGCTGGAGTAACTTCAGTGAAAGCTCAGCCTGGGCTCAGGAATTAAAAAATGTGTCCCACAGTCTGGAATCTTACTCCTGTATCCTGTGGTAGAACAACTTCAGCTGGTGCTGCAAAGGGCCATCGTGTATCCCCAGCTGTGACTCCTTTTCTAGATCTGGAGGTTACATGGCTCTCCTCAAGAGGTTCCACATCAGTGAGATCATCCCTGAAAACAATGGGGCTGCACGTACTGAGTCTTGCCATTGACAACCAATGCAGAAAGATAAATCTTTCTGCTGCTGAGCTACAGCAATCTGTTTGCCAGAATTCTGAGCTCTGCTGAACAAATTTTTTCCACGTTAATGAGCTCTCTGCTATTTGCTTGGTGACTCTGAAACCTTCTGGGATTTTGCTTATAGCTATTAAACATCTGATATTCAACTAATCCTAAATAAAAAAAAGAAAACCAACTTGTGTTAAATAAATACATAGATAAAACCAAAAGTTTCATCACAGGAGTGTGGCAGAAAGAGAAAGACAAGCAGGCACTAAGAGGTACCGACACACAAGCCCTGTGATCACCAAGTGCTCCAAGTTTGAGTTTAGGGTCTCTAGGGCTGGACTTGATGCATTCATTTAAAAGGCCCAAATAAACGGATATTGTCACACAGCTACACACTAGTTAATGTACAGGAGGTGATTTCCAGCCCCTGGCAGCATGCAGCAAATGCCTCAGGAAGCCCATGACTGCTCTTTTGAAGGAGCATTACCAAGAATGATTTTATCCCACAGAGACAGGATTAAGACAGACCTGAGTTAGGGATAATGCCTGCCTCCCATTCTGCATGTAGCTAACAAATCCTCTTCTATTAGAGCAAGCCTATAACTATAGGTCTGAGAACATGTTTACACTAACTTCTTACTGTCTCTGCACAAGCATTTAACCTGCTCAAAGGCAGTAATTTGGAGCCTTCTTCCACAACACTGGTGTGCAGTTCATATTCTGACAATACATCCTGCCTCGTACAAACGTCTGGTCTCCATGAGAACCGTGTAGGAAAAAAAGGTTTGGATCCTACATCAGACTTCAGCTCAGCAGTAGTCAAATTATGCAAGGCCCAAAAGACTCTACAGCCAAGACCATCGAAATCTGCCTTTTGTGTCTGCTCAGACTTGTAAATTGAAGAACATACCTGCAAAACAGTCACAGTGGAACGGCACAAGGAGAGGGTTTCACAGGATCACAGGATGTCAGGGGTTGGAAGGGACCCAAAGAGATGATCAAGTCCAACCCTACTGCAAAAGCAGACCAGAAAATCTAGACAGATCACAGAGCAACACATCCAGACAGGCCTTGCAAGTCTCCAGAGAAGGAGACTCCACAGCCTCTCTGGGGAGCCTGTGCCAGTGCTCTGGGACCCTTACAGTCAAGAAGTTCCCCTTTGTGTTGAGGTGGAACCTCCTGTGCTGCAACTTACACCCATTGCTCCTTGTCCTATCCCAAGGAGCAAGTGTGCAGAGCCTGTGTTCCAGCCCCCGCCCCTGACCAGCCCTCAGTTATTTATAAACATTTATTAAATGACCTCTAAATTTCATTGAAATAGTAACAGTTACTCAAGAGGAGGAGAAGTAAAACTTGAAAAATAAAAGAGAGACCTGCAGACAAGACATTAGGGAGAACACAGAAAATATATTTCTGAAATAACACATTTCTTATTACTCCTCGGAAGCCAAGAATAGCTTTCGAGCAAGGCATTTTCCTCCTTCTAGTGGCCACACAGAAAGGGCAGCACCCAAAGTGTGACTCAAAAAGCAGAAGTTAGAACACTTGCCGTTAGCCATTTCTACCTTTCAATACCAAAACTGAAGATTGCTCTCATCTTGCAAAGAATAACTCACTCTCCCAGCCAGAAAGTCAGAACTGGCAACCACTCTGTACACCTGTTATTATGCATTACAATGAAATTAAAATATTTAGAGCACTTGGCAAGCCCGCGCTGCTGAAAGTATGCTGCTGGTTGTAGCTGTGAGCTGCACGGAGGAACGCTGCTCCTGCTCGCTAGAGAAAATATTGCTGCACAAGGATCTACTGGTGGCCAGCAGCTGGCCTTTCAAGATAAGTATCAAAAACATGCACTTTGTGACATTTGGTCAGATGGCACGGGTGCTGAGGCTCTTGTTGTTCAGCAGGAGCAGCGGGGAAAGAGCAGAAGAATGCCCCCCTCGCAAGCCACGTGTGCTGACCGCAGTGGGTGAAGTGCAGAGCACTATTTGTTCAGGTGCGATAATACAAATCGTTGTGGGTTGTTCCGCAATGATAAAACAAAGAGGATTCCAAAGAATGCACTGTGTGTGACTTCCTGAGCTCCACTGTAAGCACACCGTGTTTGCAATATCAAGTGACAGCCAGAAGCAAAATTATTGTTGTTTGGGGCCGCAGAGCGCAGAGCTGAGCAGCTTTTCAAAACGAAAAAGTTCAGTGGTGTTGCAGAGTGCGGCTGGGGATGTGGGGAATAGTACTGGGACTTGGTGGAGATGGGCATTTTCTCCCACACAAGTACCTATTTCAGCTGTCCTAACCTTTTCATGTGAAAGCAAACAGGGCAAGCTGGCAGTAAAAAGCAATATATGTATACTGCTTTTCTCTCAACAAGCCAGTTGCACTATAGAATATAGGAAACTGTGTGTATCCAAGGAGTCAGTGACCACAACTTATGCCATTAGCTGCTGTGTTGCTAAGATCAGAGAGTTTATGCTCATTATGAAACACTACAAGCACACTGAAGAGTTAGAATTCTGGTAATATACAGAAAAGTGCAAGGTCCTGAATCTGAATCTGGGCAATCCTAAGTACTGGTAAAGGCTGGGCAGTGACTGGCTTGAGAGCAGCGCTGAAGAAAGGGCTAGGGGGTGATGGTGGATCAGAAGCTCAATAGACTGTGCACTTGCAGCCCAGAGAGACAACCATTGAGACAAGTGTAGCCAACAGGTTGAGGAAGGTGATTCTCCCCCTCTACTTCACTCTGGTAAGACCCCACCTTGAGCACCGTCTCCAGTTCTGCAGCCACTATTACAAGAAGGACATGGACATAATTGAATATGCCCAGAGAAGGGCAATGAGGATAATCAGAGGGTTGGAGCTCCTCTCCTCCTGAAGACAGACCAAGAAAATTTGGGTTATTCCATCTACAGAGGAGAAAGCTCAGAGGAGACCATATTGTGGCCTTCCGTTATCTGAAGGGGACCACAAGAAAGGCTCTGAGGGACCTTTTAGGGGAGTCAGGTAGTGATAGGACCAGGGGGAATGAAGTAAAACTACAAGAGGGTGGATTCAGATTGGATGTTAGGAAGAAGTTCTTCACCATAAGGGTGCTGAGACAATGGAACAGGTTGCCCAGGAAGGTGATAGAAGTCCCAACCCTGGAGATCTTTAAGGCCAGGCTGGATGTGGCTGGGTAACCTGATTTAGTGTGAGGTGTCCCTGCCCATGGCAGGGACATTGGAACTGGATAATCCTCGAGGTTCCTTCCAACCAGTGAAGATACCTCAGCATCAAAAACCCTACATCTTAAAAACAGTCTGAATGGAAGCTTAATGCACTGAGGCTTCAGCACCTCTGCACACCTGGTGCCACCTTTGTGTAACTGATCACTCCTGTGTTTCTGACCTCATCAGTTACCGCAGTTATCAGTGTCATTGGGTTATTTCAGCTTTATCCACATATTGAATAGCCTCCTTGTCCCATGGTTTTTAAAATAAAACATCTAAAGGATCTGTTGTTTCCAAACACCACAATGGTTGTTTCAGAAAGAATATCAGAACTGGTCATTTTCAGCAATCTAGGGCAGGTTTTTCCGTAAGAAGTTCAGAAACGTGCCCTGGATGCAGGTAAGCTGTTCTTCTACATCTGAGCTATGTCAAGAGTACAGAGAGAGACAGAGGCAGCAGTGGAATCTCTAAGAGCCAAATAAATTATTTAACTAAGCATCAGATTGAGATCACTAAATTCAAAAGCTACTATTGCATTGTGTTATTAAAACTGCAATTCTTTTAAGTAACCATCTGAAAAACAGCTGTAAGCCCACCATATGCACATACTTGCAATTTTGAATGTCCTTTGTTGCCAGTACCTGGGAAGACAGGATCAGTGTCATTTATGTGTGGAGAGAACACAAAGAGAAGCTGTGTGGTTGGAGTTTTACCCCCTGCTGATGTACCACTTAATGAAGCTAACCCGATAGCTCAGGTGGAAAAGGGATGAGTTTCTTCTTAGTTCTGCATTCATTGCATTTGTTTGTGAGAGCTGTAGAAGGTTTTTGCATAAACGGGGCTGCCCCATCCCTAAGTTTAAAACCATATGCCAGGTACAAAATATCTGCCATATTTCCATAACATGTACTCCTGTTTTGGCAATAGTCTGGAGTTTTCTTGTAAACAACTGGCACATACTAAAGGATCTTGGTTAACTGTACACTTGTGCATAGCTGTTGTTAGAGAAGAGCTGCCCGGCTCTCCTAGTTTGCTGCTGTCAGGTAAAGAGAGGTTTCCAGTTAGAGGGTACAACAGCTACCCTGCCCAAAGTGCAGCCAGTGCCTCCAGGAGCTTGCTTAGGGTAAAGCCCAACAGATTTCAAGGTAAGATTAGAATACTTTACATAAAAGCAGTATAGTTTGCTACAGCTATTTCTTAAACAGAGTCCTGAACGCTGGGCTAGACCATACTAAAATCAAGTCAAGTTGCCATCCTGAAGAAAAAAAAAGTCAAGGAACACTGGTGCAAAGCTTATGTAAAAACATTCATAAACCAAATCTTCCTGTTTGTGTGAATCTGCCTTCCAGCAAGTGCATTGCATTTCTGAGTGACAGTGGAGTTTGGACACATCCATCCATCCATCCCAATATGTACCTCATTTCTGAGTGAGAGTGGAGTTTGGGCAACATCCATCCCAATGAGACAGAAAACTGCAGAGCTGTTGGATATAGCAGGACACCGTGATGCTGACTGGGACAGTGCCTGCAGAAAATCTGTCAGATGAACTGAGTGTTCCTTTGTCAGAGCCGGGAGGGGGGGGCTCACTACTAGGAACAGATGTTCCCAGTTGGAGACTTTTAAGAAAAACTTAAGCCTTCTTCTGCCTTCTCTTCTTGATGGCTGTCAGAAGTAAGGGCATGTGAAGAAAAGCCCAAAGGACTGCTCTGCTTGCATCCAGTATAAGGAATTTGACAAGGAATCACTCAGGCACAATTAAGTTTTGGAAAATTGTTTGGTGTTCTTGCCAGAGTCTGAATTAAACCATCAAATTCAGCATGTCCTTGTCCAAGAGATGAAAACAGAAGAGCAGAGGTAACAGAATGGATACTGCAAGTTTTAAATTATGCTTGCTTTTGACCAGCTTCAGTTAATTCCTTCTAACAGAACAAGACCTCTCCGGAAAGACAAATCATTGTTTTTCATTGATTCTTTTTCTTTCGGAAAGAAGAAAGGCCGCCCCAAACTTCAGTTCTGTTGTGTTCAAAAAAAACCCCTAGAGAAACAAGACCAAACCATAACAAAGTCTTTCATTTGGACTCAATGGTCAGCCCTTTGTGAAATACATTCATTGCGGAATCATTGTTCAGACACGAAATGTGTGCACACCTGAGAGCATTCATCAAGATAAACTCTGCTAAAAAAGCCCACAAGAAAGTGGGTCTTGAAAGAGAAGAAACTGTGTAAATCACACTGACACTGGGGAGAGATGACTAGAGTTGTTTGATATGAATCCAGGACAGAAATATTTTAATAACACTGTTTGGTAAGAGTTTACCTGACCCGCTCCACTGGCATTTAGGCTTTATTTCTTTCAACTCTAGTGTGTTTAGAAGGAATGTTAGATAGATCAAGAGAGCAACAGAGCTAGCAGCTTTCAGAGACTGGATATTTTAGCTTTGGAGCACTATTGGCCCATGTGGAAGGTGCTTTCTCTACATCTGGATATGTGAGGAGAGGTAAATCACAATGCTCAAATACCTTTTCATTGATGGTTTGAATAAGCGCAACCAATGTCAAGCTGAACACATATTCTGTCTTCATTAAGTTCACTGCCTATGTATAAGTTACCAATTAGAATAAATTAAAAGCACTTGCATTGCCAGCTCTCACCTCATCATTCAGCTTCTGGTTCTTTCAATAATCACCCTAAGCATGTTTGACAGAAATAAAGTAGAGATTCCACCCTGTTAAAAATTGTTTTATTTGCCTACTGAAATGACAGCTTCTATAAAGTGTATCATCTTCACTTGGATAAAAGCAAAAAGCAGCACTGCTCTTAACGGAATAACCTTCACTACTCTCCTTGGCCTTCCCCTGGCTCTTTCAGGGCAGCTGGCAGAAAGTCTGATTCTGAAGAACTACAGAAGAACACAACTTGTATTTCAAAATGATTGTTTCCAACTTAACTGCTGGTGACTGACACATCCCTGAGAAGTGATTAAGAACCACCTCTTGGATAATGTATTAACTGAGATTTTACTGCTGCTTTTGCTTATACTTAAGCAAAGACGTAACTCAGCACTGGTTCTGCGGGACTGAGAGTTTCAGGTCCTTACAAAACAGCAAAGGGAGCCTCTGCAGGGAGACGTAGCTGGATGTAATCTGTGATGGCAACTCTGGTTATTAGAGGAGAACTCATAGAAGTGTAGTACACATGGCAAGCAAAGGACTAACATGCAGGAAAGCAGAGTGGTTTATCATTCAATAGTTACAGTATCACCAGAACCACAGTGGCCTCCACAACCTTTAATATAAAGAAATATTAATAATAATAATAAAAATTAATCCCCATTAGACACAACACATTCAGCTCAAGCCTGAATGGGACAACCAGGAAAATGAAAGGCTTGGACACAAGAGTGGTGTTGGTCAGCCACAGTAATTGCCTGCAATCTCACTTGGAAAGGGAGTTGACACAGCTCTCTACATTTAGTTCGGTCCCTTCACTGCTTAGAAGGATAATCAGGAAGAGGAGAGAAGGTTGAAATTAAACTCATTTAATCAAGCAGCTACACTGATATCTATGCCACACTCATTGCAGTCAGTGTATGCAGGTCACAACAAATGGAAAAGCAGTCCTGAGAGCAGAATGATGAGTGAACCTTGCCAAGCATAGGGAAGAAGGAAAAGGAAGTGGAGGAGCAGGAGGACCCCCATCCATTTGTCCTCTGGGATACACTTTAGAGCAGCTTAGGGCTGCTGCCCTGGCTGATTGCCACTGCTAACAGCCTACAGTCCAGGGCTGCCCTATGAGTCTGTCCCAACATAACTAGGACAATTGTACCATGCCTCAGAGCTCAGATAGGCAACAGGACAACTTCTGGAAGGTATAAACAGAGCTTGAACCAGAGGCAGAGAAAGTACATTCAGGCAAATCACACTTGTACTCATGCCCAAAACCGGCACTTGAATATGGTAGCAACTTAATTTTTCAAATTAAACGCCAAAAGGTTTTCTTATCTTCACAGCCACCAATGTGGTAATTCATGCTGCTGCATTACTATTATATCAGAACTACCAGGTTCATTGATTTTGGATATAACACAATACCTTTGATCTGCTCACACACATTCCCCCAGCATGTATTTCAAAGGATACATTTTATTCTGGCTATCCATTTCTTGCAAGCCTGTTTTGCATTTCAACATTTTAGCTCTAAAATGAATGTTTTCATATTATCACAGAAAAGGTAACTACTGTCCCCTGGTGAAGCAGATTTGCACACTAGGGAGTAAAAAAAACAGCTATTTCAAATTATTCCTTTCCATTTGTCTATGATTTTGCTAAATGCACTAACAACAGCTCAGTTCCAGACTAACTGCTGTAACTCTGCTGGTTTTGTCCATTCAGAGACGTTCTGTAAAACACCCTTGCTATTTTTAATGTTTCCAAGCTCCATAACAGACTCCCATATCAGCACTGAAAAGAGACTGAGGAAATTTTGTGCAATCATCAGTGTAGTTCTCTCTACTAAGCTACACAGCAACAGCAAAAAAACCCAAACCAGTGAACACACAAATATGATGATGAAGTAGAAGAAATTAAAAATGAGCAGAAACCCAAGAGAAGCAAAGCATTCTACTGACTATGATACGTTAACACTCGTTAAGAGGACAAAATCCTCTTACTGAGGTTCAGACATACGAGTATGAAAAACCTCTCACCCTGTCATTAAGCTGAACTGTAACACTGGCCACCCACACTCCATGTGCAAAAACATTGTTCAAAATAGTCATGTTGAAGTCTTGCTCCAGAATTTCTGCCAATTATCAATCTGCAGGTTGAAAACTTTAATTCTCCCACTGCACCAGGGAAGGATGGAGTTGGCCAAACACAACAAACTATAAACTTGATTCATCTCGGTGTCATCTTATGTTTTAGCACTGATAGATCCAGCTGCAGTACAGGAAATATAACCCTGAGGGCAGCATAACCTGAACATATGAAAGGTGGTCTGCTCTCTTGTCCCCATTATCTCAGTGAACCTGCTACACACTCCTTGACTGTTTACCCTTGCAGGCAAAAGCAACGCGCAGCATTGTAATGCAGCCTTCTGTGTTTTGAATATGTTAACTTGAATAGAAAAAAATAATGCATATGGTCAAGATTTATTTCCTGCTATGTGAAGAGAAGAATAAGGGAGGCAAGAGAAGGCTTTTAAAATATATATATAAATTGCCTAATCAGGCACTATGATACTTCTACTTATCAATCAGCTACATTTCAGATGAACATAACTTCCCACATATAGGAAGGGTGTGTCCACCTGCCCATGCTACACCACAGCTCAGTACCTCATGGAGCTGCCCTGCTCTCAGAGGAACCAAAAGCTGCAGAGCTAGCATGACCTCAGCCTACACATGGGCACCCTGTGCTCTTGAGAGCCTCTCCACAGGGCAAACCTCGCACCTCTAGGGAGATACTGCAGGCAAATGTCACTGACTCTAGGGAAACAGGCTCTGGCTCAGCCAAACAACCTGCTGCCATGACAGTTCCAATTCAGCCTCTCCCAGAAATATTTGCTCAAATAAAATAGTATCAAAACAGCTTCTGATTGATGGACGATAAAGGTTTATTTTTTTTTTTTGAGCAAAACCAAAATAAAGAACTCAAGTAATATAATACACAACTGCCTAAATAGTTCAGTAAATAAAGATTAATTTTAAACTAACCTCCTTCCAGCCCCTCAGAAATGCAAGGCCATCACTTCACTGCTGTAGCAAACTTTGGCTTCAGCCTCATGTACATATGGTTCAAATTAGCACCTGCATACCTCAGTTATTAAATAAAAAACAGCTCTCTGTACATGACCTGTAGAGTTCTTGTATACAAGGACTTATCCAACAGCATTCTGTCTTCCCTTATCAGATGTGTGTGGTATGACATAATGAATGTAGCACTGCAGTGCAGTTGGCATCAGTTCAATTCCCCAGCACTGGGTCACATTTCCCATTGCATTGTTTTAAAGCAGACACCACGGAGTTGGTGGCTAATGGATGGAGCCCTGGAATGTTACCTCAGAGCCTTCAAACTTAACCTAGGTCTGATGAGCTAAATTCAGTCTCTAGGGGAAAATGCATCTGTCAAAAGCAGCACTTGCAGCATGTGGCTGAAGGGAGAGGTCTGCACCAGCAGCCCTTATCTTGATCTCCTGCACATAAGTTAAGGTGGCTGCTGTGCAAGCAGGATTCCAAATGAGAAGTTGCTGTTCTAGGTATTCTTCCAAAACAGCACTTAGGGATTTGGATGGTGGAAAACAAATTGGTTTATTGTTAAAGCACATATCTTGGTGTTAAGGAGACCTAATTTCTATTTCTGACTCCCAGGCATACCAAGTGAGCCAACAATTGCTTTACTACTGTCCATAGATCTCATCCTTAACCAAATGTACTGGTGCTCCTGGAAACAGTGGACTTATACCAGATGAAAACTGAACGGTTAATTTCTTACTGCTCTTGTGTACAAACAACTGTTGGCTGAATATGCAGCTGTATTCACTCACAACTCTCAGCAGGTTCAAGAACTTGGGAACTCCTTCAGATGATACACCTGGTAGCGATGCCCTGAGACTGCTGATTCTGCCTCTGGGCACTGCTCTGTAGACCTTTAGCATCGTAGTAAAAGAGACCTTCACTGAAAACAGGCCTTATAAAGGGAAGAAAAAAAAATAATAAAAAGAGAGGAGAGGGGGTCTAGTAGTATAGATTTATGCATTTAGTCACCTGCTAAAACATTAATCTCCTTATGTTCTGAACAGTTTCCAATGGCCAGTTCCAGTCCCCTGATCATCTTTGTAGCGCTTTGTGTATCCCCTCAAGCAGTTCCCTGTCCTTAATGAACTAGGAAGACTCAGAACTGGACACAGTACTCCAGATGTACTCCAGGGCAGAATAGGCCTATTTGTCACACTGCAGGATGCCATTGGCCTTCTTGGCCACAAGGACACATTGCTGCTTCATGGTCACCCTGTCATCCACCAGGACTCCCAGGTCATTTTCCACAGAACTGCTTTCCAGCATGTCAGGCCCTCACCTATACTGGTGCAGTGGGTTATTCCTTCCCAAGTGCAGGACCCTACACTTACTCTTATTGAATTTTGTAAGGTCACTTTCTGTCCAACTCTCTAACCTGTCCAGGTCGCACTAGATGACAGCACAGCCTTCTGGTGTGGCAACACCCCTCCCAGTCTTGTGTCATCAGCAATCTTGCTGAGGGTCCACTCTGTCCCTCCATCCAGGCTGTTGATGAATATATCAAACATGACTGAACCAGGTACCTGCCCCAAGACTGGAGCAGGTACTAGTCTCTGGGGGAGATAGTTTATTACAGAACTCCAACTAGACTGCCACTGACCACAAATGCTCTAAGGTCTCTCTTAATATTTCAGTCAGCTTTCAAACCACTGTTGATGCATCTAACCCACAATTCCTAGGCTTGTAGGGATGCTGGGGAGGTTTCTGTCAAAAGCCTTGCTAAAGTCAAGGTAGACCTTGTCCACTGTCCTCCCTTCATTCATCCATACAATCCATTCAGACATGGCCGTGTAGAAGGTTATCAGATCAGTCAAACATGACTTCTGACACTGATATGGTCAGCCACTGTCAAATATTAACATTAATTTGTTCTGCACTTGCTCAAAGACTGCATAAAAGAAGGCTTCCAAGTGCAAACACCAAGCCATCCAAGAAGATTAGATTAAGTGTCTCCCTTTTCATCTGCCCTGAACACTGGCCAGCAAATACTCTAAATGGTGTCGGACAACTTTGTGCAGCTGTTCATTAGAGCAGACAAGAGGAAATCATTAAAGATAGAAACTTCCAGCCACTTGATTTCCATACCAAAATAGAATAAGCAAGTGGACACATCCATGACCCAATTTGCATGCTCACAGTCAATTGCCAAGCGTGGCCTTGCCTTGTACCACAAATGAGTGTTTTTCCCCAGTGTAATCCAGAGCTTTCCAGTTCTGTTCTCCTGGGCTGCCTTGCTTAGAAATCCAGTAGCTGCAATTTACATAATTGCAATTTCACTGTGCAGATATTGTTGGACTCTCCTTATGCCTGATTTTCTCAGCAGCTGGAGCTGAAGTCTTTGCTAATTATTTCAAACATTTAATGGAAAAATGCAAACCAACCTTGATACACAGATTACACAGACACAAANGTTTGGAAGATGGTGGGACTAAAGGGGTTTGTGTTGGGTTTCTTTTCCCCCCTTTCCTTCTCCATTGCTCTTTAAGAGCAGCACATGCAAAACATTTGTGAAGCCAACACAGCTGCAGGGCCCACTCACCAGACCAGTACTGTCTACTCAGTATCCTTTCTAGCTTTTTATAGATACAGCTTTAAAACACCATGAAATTTATTTCCTGCAATAATAATCCCCAAATATTTTCTTTAAAAGTCAACGTTTCAGCAAAACTCTCCCAAGAATGTGGAGTTATGCGTTTACATTGTGTTAGCATAGTCCTTGCCTCCCCACTTCCTTCATTGTTCAACCTTCAGACACTCTTTAGTGCTCTGTTCTACCTACCTCAGTCTTCACAGTCCATGAGTCCAGGCTGGTACAAACATCTCTGTGCATAGCCCACTGGGAACTAGCACACCCCACGCCAGACAGTGGGCACAAACCAATGTGCAAACACACATATGGCCTCAGAGGCTTTTTCCCTTAAATTCCTCTTTTTTACCATAAATTCCTGGGCAGATAATTTTATAGCTCATTTTTCTTCTCTTTATTTGCTTCAGGCTGCTCCTGGTCTCCACCTTTGCATTTTCAGTGCTAGCCTAGCCTCAGAAAGGACCTCTAGAAGTTGTTATAAAATAAATATTGTTATTTTAAGCTAATAAATATAAGATCTCTTGGCCTGCATACACAATCCATTCCAACAGACTGATATCATTTCCTCACACAGAACTTGTTCTTTTAACAATTAGAGAGACTTCCCGTCAATAGCAACCCTCCTCACAGTGGATTGATAGAATTGTCATGGCTGGAAGGGTCTTCAAGGATCATCCAGCTCCAGCCCTCCTGCCATAGGCAAGGACTCCTCACACTAGATCAGGTTGCTCACAGCCACATCCAGCCTAGCCTTAAACACATCAAGGGATAAGGCTTCACCACCTCCTGGGGCAGCCTGTCCCACTGTCTCAACACCCTCATGGTGAAGAACTTCTTTCTAACATCCAATCTGAATCTACCCACTTCTAGTTTTGATCCTTTCCACCCAGTCCTATCACTACTTGACATCCTAAATAGTCCCTCATCAGCTTTCCTGTAGGTCTTCTTCAGATATTGGAAGGCCACAATAAGGTCTCCTTGGAGCCACCTCCTCATTAGACTGAACAGCCCCAAATCTTTCAGTCTATCTCCATGGCAGAGGAGCTGCAGCCCTCTGATCATCCTCATGGCCCTTCTCTGGACATGTTCCAGCATGTCCATACCTTTCTTGTAATAGAGGCTCCAAAACTGGAGATGAGCAATTATGTCTATATGCACTAGACTCTGAGCTTTGTCATTCACAAGACCCCCTGATGTGGCCTGGGGCCACTGGAAAGCTGACACAGAGAACAACTCAAGACATTGCTTGGAGTAAGACCTTTGGTTCTAAAAGAAGCTTCAGAGCACTGTTGGGCACTACTTGGTTAGCATCAAACTGCTCCTGTGCCACTTGCACTTGGTCAGACCAGCAAAGCAGCTCCAGAATTTGTTACAGAGCACCCTGGACAATGCATAGCCCTCAAAGCAGCAGAAGAAAAAAACAGTCTACATGCCTAAAGCTTACTTGCTTGTGCTAAATACATCCTTCAGTCTATTAAATGACACTGCATCTCTCTACGCTTAGATCCTTACCTCATTGTGGTCACAACAACATGAAAAACAGTATGTAAGTAATCCCTCATATACAATGTTCAATTAATAATGACTTCTGGAACCTTCTTTAAAACTTCACAGAATTGGTTGGGCTGGAGAGGACCTTTAAAGGTCAGCAGGGATATCTTCAACTAGAACAGGTTGCTCAAATTCCATCCAACCTGACCTGGAATGTTTCCAAGGATGGGGCATTTATTATCTCTCTGGGCAACCTGGACCAGTGCCTCATGACCCTCAGTGTCAAAAATGTCTTCCTTCTATATAGTCTATATCTAGCTCTTTCAGTTTAGCACTGTCGCCCCTTGTCCTGTCACAAGAGGCCCTGCTAAATCCTCTGTCTGCCCTTTAAATATTGAAAGGCCTTGGATGATCTTCCTTGGGCTTTGCAGCAGAAGTGTCAACCTAACACCACCATGGCCATTAAACCATGTCCAGAAGTGCCACATCTACACTTTGTCTGAACACATTCAGTGTGACTCCACCACCTCCTTGGGCAGCCTGGCCCAGGGTTTGACTACCCTTTGACCTTAAGTTGCATTTATTGTTTCTATTACCTGAGATATTGAGCTATTGAAGTGAATGGTGCTCAAGGTTCCACAGCACAGATCTGAACTAGGTGGTGAGTCCCACAGGAAAATATTCCTGAAATAAGTTCATCCAACAGCAGCACTAATTATTTGACCTAGCAATGTTTCTGCAAAGTACCTGATTTCAATCTGTGCTGGATGCTAGACTGATACACACTGGGGAGGCACAGTGAAGAACTAAGAATTATCTAATTGAAGAGAGACAGCCCGATAAGTCTTTGCTTAACACCCACATGATACGATTTACTTTGGCAGGATCTGCCATTCATAGCTGCTAGGTTCAGAGCCAGAAGAAAGGGTGTTGGCCATTCTGATGAAAAATGAGTGACCCAAGAAATGTTATAAACAGGTCTAATTTTATGTGCCAAGTGAAAGATAAAGTTAGATCTTATTGCACCTTATTTTGACCACTCTAGTTGTCAACATTAGTTCAGAGTAGTATGATAAATAATCTTTTCATATTGATTGCCTGCAAGTGCCAGTTGAAGGGGAAAAACCATGTCCTACAACTGGCACAGTCCTGCCTGGGAAACAGAAACTATTTGCAATCACATCATTTCACCACTGCTGCTTGTTAAAAACAGGAGTTCATACCCTGCACATACAATATTTAGTGTACAATGTACAATATTTAGTGATCCATGTTGTTAAATACAAAGGAACCAGGCACCGGGAAGCACAGAATACATTAGGAAAATCCCCTTTGAGCAAACTCAAGGGACAGCCCTTGAAGGGAAGCATCTGAGGGCAAGCGCTGACTGAGAATGTCAGCCTTGTGACCCAGCTGAGTGCAGTGCTATTCAAAGACAAAAGGAAGAGCCTGCACTGACGCTGCTCTTTGTGCTTCCAAATACCTTCACCTTGCTCTCAACAGTAGATCTAGAGTAATTAACCGCTGTGAGAGTACAGTAAGCCACAACTCGTTGTCGATTTAAACAGAACACAGGTGGTGAGGAACAGTTAACTGCACTCTGAAACCATGGAGGAGGCATTTCCAAGCTGACTAAATACTCCATCTGTATGAAACACGTCCAGTCTCTCTTCTTTCATTTCACAAATATCACAAGGGATGAAGGAATGTCAGGGCTGAGCTCTTCAGTCCAGATGTAGAACACATGTATTTGCATCATCTTAAAGATTACAAACGCTGGAAGGCAGTTGTGGTTTGGCACTAGAAATCTTCCACGTCAATTAACTTATAGTGCAAAAGCATTTCTAGAAAGTCTTCCTCACATTTCAGGAGTAGGATAACTTCTACCATGAGAGATTTTCAAGGAGAAAAACTGTGAGAAATAATTACTTCAACTCAGACTCAGTGTAAGACTAAAAATTAACTCATATATAAGCAAGTTCCACATGTTATGCCAGTCAATGATGTGCGACTGAGGCCCACAAGTTTACCCACCAGGCAGACCTCCTTCAGTTGTCCTTCAAAGAGATCTTTCCATCCAATCTGCCCAATTTCTGTCCTTTATAATTTGTGCATCTCTTCCTAGCTCAGCTTAAGAGGGATATAGTCAAGGCGGGATCATGTCAGCTAATGAGTAACTGTTCCATTAAATTGCTTATCAGAACCATCATCAGTCCACAGAAAAGGATTTTTTTCCCCAATTCTTGGACGCTGAACAGTGCTGCTTGAGCACAAAATTAAAAATTCACTTAACCTTATTTTTAAAAGCCTCAAGACTGAATCCTGAAAGACTCTAAACCACTTGTCCTTAATATCAAATCCATGACGTTGCTGCTAGAGACAGCACCACACAGTCCAGCTCAGTTTTTCTCACTAATGGGAACAGATTGATTATTGGTTTTAATGCAGCTAACAAAGTAGGTTGCTACTGAAATGTGCATTAATCTTTGAATATAAAATTGTCAGATAATTTTCATCTCTATGAAGTCATACTATTTTTACTAAATTCTTATTCTAAAGATCTCTTTTTCTGCTCATTAATGCTCCCAGACCACAGTGATTAAATACAGGGTCACCAAGCTGAGTTTCTCAGTGGGTGGCATTCTGCTCCATCATGAATTAGAAGGAAAACAAAAAAGAAATAATAATAGTGAAAGACTCAAGTAAGAAATATAGAAGTGGTCATCAGACTAAAGCTTGTGTATTGTATTTAAACCACTGTTGCTCTCGTGGATGGCAAAATCCATTCTGCTTTACTGCTAAAATGTTATTTGATTGATGGATTTCAAAGATCAGTCATTTCAGGACTTCAGTTTTATTTTTTGGCAAAAAAAGTCTGTTATGCTTTAAGGCTTAGCTTAGGGGTTTGTGCCTAATTGTAAACAAAGGGTGGCCTTTCCAGAGACCTTGAATAGAAAAAAAATTTTTAAATAGTAAATAATGGGCTATTGGAGACAATGAGACTAACAAAAATAAATCTATATAATTCCATTTGCTTGCTGTTGGGGATAAAATTAATTTCCTTAAACAATTCTGTCTATTTCTTCTTTGCTCCTCTCCATTGCAATTCTGCTTTGCATAGCTCTTACCTCTGCCCTGAACTTCTTGCTACGACAAACTGCCTGAGAGGAAACAGGAGAGTGAAAGAAGTGGGAGAAGGAAAGAGGCTGTTGGAAGACCCTCTGTGTTTGTCCAGAGGAGTGATTGGGTCCTTAAGAGAGTCCTTGTGTTGTCTCTACTTTGCAAATATATGTAAATATATTTTTGTACATATACACTGCATTTGATGATTAAATTTTTAGCTTGCTCTAAACATATAGCTTCATTTTGCTTCCAAAATTTCTGAGCTACTCTGATGATTGTAATTTGGGGGTCATTTTTAATGCTTCCACAAAGTCTGAGAACAAGAAATCCAAGTGCTTTATTCAAGATGTTATGCTATGAAATTTGAAGAAAACCTGGATTTGGGAAGGTTTTAAGGAAATGTTTTAAGAAGACATTAACTTTTTGTATTGATAACACCCAGAAGAAGCCACTTGAGGATTCCAAAGCTGTCATGTCCATTCAGACTTCACATTTCAAAATTAAAATCACCTTACATAGTATTTAAAAAAAATACTATGTATTTAGAATACCAATGTGGTTTTCCTTTTTCTAAGTGTATTTATCCAGTTTGTGCTATATCAGAATGATCTTTGTTGTAGTTACAGGTAATGCATTTTTTTCTTCAAAGCACACATAACTCTTGATAACTTGATGTGTTACAATGAACAACACATGCAAGAAATAGACCAATGTGGAAGAAAGCTAAAAAATTCCCAAACAGACAACAAAGACCAATCCTAAAGCTATCTGAAATCAAAGGCCTGGGTCTGGAAACAAGAAAATGCTTACAGACAACTCTTGGAAAGTCAGAAATGCCAATTCTCCTGGAACTATGTGTTCAAGTCAGTGAGGTTCCATTAGCTGCTCCTTTTTCAGTCACGCGATGAGAAATAAGAGGATCTGCACATCTCATACATTTACTTTTTAAGGAGTAAAAAACCTGTCTGAAATGCTCAAAGTTGTGCACTCAAATGCTGTTGAAGATGAACTGTTTTCCAGTGCATTGTACCCACAAAACAATGAAAATCTGATTGTTACAGCCTGCAGTACCAGAAACTCGCTCCCCAGGCTGCCATGTCAGCATCTCGCTGCTTGCACATGAAGCCCAGATGCCTTAACCAAGAAGAAAAGAGGCAAAGACTGAAGGTGATCTCATGGTTACCATGGCCAGATTACAGGCGTGCAAGCAATTACTGTCTGAACCAAAGGAAACGTACCTGAGCCAAAAGTACCTTCCCACTGAGAGTCAAAACAACTGCCTTGGCAGTGATGAACCTTGTAAACGTGGCAGTGCAGCTGCTCACCTGTAAGCTAACAGGACTCTACAGGACTTACATCAACTAAGGGTCTGATTTTCTTCATCTGCTCCTTGTTTGAAATGATTTCTTCAATAAAGTGTAAAGAACACAAGACTTTCACCAGCAAGCATGAGTCAGTCTTGATGCCAGTTAGCTCAGGACAAGATACCTTGTCCAGATTATTCACACGCAACACTGCTGACATTTACGAGTGCCTGAAATAATTCTCCAGTTCCACACAGATACATGGCAGGTACAGCCCCTGCAGATTGTGCTTGCTGGGGTGAGTATACAAAGCAAGAGATACACAAGAGAGGTTGCCTGCAGCACCTTGGAGATAGGTCCAGTTCAACACAGCCTGCAAATGCATCAGCAAGCACTCCTCCAGAACAACCTGGACACAGGTAGCAAGTCTGCATGGCTGGGGTGGGTATAGCTCTGGAATATGCATACACAGTACAGGAGCAGGAAAACGGAAGTCTTGGATGTGTTTTGATTGCATACAAGAAATCACTACTGAGCATTCCTAAAAACTGTAGCAAGAATACTGCCCTTCCAACATTTGTCAGGTCGCAATCACTGCAGTGAAACACAAAATGCAAGCTGAAGGAATATCATTGCCTGCTGTTTTGCTGCTATAATATTTTCCATTCCATTAATTCCACTCAGTTGTGCAGACTTCATACAAATGATGTTCAAAGTCTCATTTTTAGATGCTATATTCTCCCTCTCTCCTTTTTTTAGTATTTTTTTTAATGAGCAGACCAAGCTACAGTTCACTGTAGCAAGATAAAGTGAATACTCATAACACGCCGTACTACTGCCAGAAAATGCCAGACCATCTTTGAAAAAAGTTGTTTGTTTTTTAAACATCAGCTGCTAGTGATGTTAGCAGGTCTGCCATAGCCTGCAGAAGGGCAGAGAACACACTGAAAATGTATGGTTCTGAACTTTTGAAACAAATGAATTTATTTCCAATCTCCAGGCACAGATGATGGAGCTGAAAGAGCTTCGGGCTGTCTAAAGCCCGATAGAAAGAACACTACGCATTGAAATCACGTTCACTACACAATTGCCCCCAGTTAACGTCTGGATTGTCTCTTCTGTATCTGGCTGATGGCTTTTCCACTCCTCTGTGCAAAGTGAACCTCAATGCAACCTCGAACACTGTGGAGTGTTCCTGCCCCCTCTTGTCACAGCTCCATTACTACCATACTATGTTGCCATTTCCAAAGATAATTCTAGTCTCTAACTGATGGTCCCTCTGGCTTTACCCTAGAAACTTTAACCCTCTCATCTTTCTTAAAAATCCTTCTCCTCCTAGACATGCTATTTTTAATGCAGATTTCTTCAGTTTTCAACTCAATTTTTCGTGCAGCCCTTCTGTCTGCTGTCCCTGTGTGCTGCAAATGAATGTGCAGTTCCTAAGAACCAGAAGATATGCCCATTACAGTTATTGCTTATGCTCTTGGTAATTCAGGTATCTTCTCTCTTCTTAATAGCAGGAACAACCTGAACCTCTATGACACTTCAGTGCACAGCCATTCAAATGCTCCCCAGAAAAGGGGGGCAGGGATGAAGTATGAGGTCCTTAATTATGTGAAGTTTGGTTTTAGGTCACCTGCAAGGTGAATTCACACACTGTTTTCAAAGCTACCTTACAAGCTGTAGGGAAGTGCCCATCAATCTCCTCTCTTTCCTTTGGAGCTCATGTCAAGGGCAAATGGTCAGGCAAGGAAAGTCTTCATGATGCTGAAACACAATAGTTCTGGGAATTCATCTTCATATTTACTTTAAATTTGATCTTTCAGCTGCATGACTGACCAGGTTATTACCTCTGCTGAGCAAGACCTGCTCCACACTGAATGTTCTGGGTCTACAAACCAAAGACAAACATAGCCATTGTGTGGTGTGTCAAGGAAATGGAGAGGCACTGACAATCATTGCTTTCCAGGGCTGAAGGAAGAAAATACTTGTCTATCATTTCCTCTTCTTACTGTACATTACACTGTATTACCAGCTGCTGACAAAGGCTTTTTAACATTTCCAGTTTATTAAATGAAACAAAAAGAGCAACTAAGTGTCCATTTTTTGTTGTCCTGATATCTGCTGTAGTGTCTTGAAGAGCATTCATTGCTATTTATGTAAGACTTTTTTTCTAGTTTACAGCCCACCTATTTTGACTTCTCCTAATGCCATAAAGAGCCCATGGCATCACAACTGTACCCTCACTTGCAACTCAGAGGAGCAGCTTCATCACAAAAGCCACCTAGAAGAGAAGCCAAGCTCCCTTACTTGACAAAAAAAGACCTGTGGGTCTTCAGACATTTTACCTTTCTGCTGCTTTTCTCACTCAAACACAACACTGTTCTATTGCATCCTGCCTCAACTACACGCTGATTTAACTGACCCCAACTGACTTCTGCTAACATCCAACTATCCTGCAGGAATGATAATCTCTCCCTCCATTCTGCTACCCAATCCAGCATGGTCTTTCTCCTGCAGCTGCTGTTCACCAGCAGTATAAGACCATGCAACACAGGCAGAAGTGCTGGGTCTGGAAGCCCAGGATGTGTCAGGCTTCTTCTGGCCCTCCTGAAGAGACAGGACATGTAGCACAAGCCACATCCTACATCTTTACTCCATTTGCTACATTAAACCTGAATAGCCCATCCAAGTTACAATCACCTTTCACTCCCCTGAGTAAGTGCATGAGCTTGGCCCAAACCTGGGCCCACACTTGTGTAACTGATAGATTTATAGTTTCCTATTTACTGAGGGAAGTATTAGCATCCCTTCAAAGAAAATCTTTGTCCCTATATATGATTAATTCCCTCTCTAGTTTACTTAGCATTCAGCTTTTGAATGAGTGATTGTTCCAAGGAGCACAGAGAATTATACCATGAGCAGAACTTATTATTAATTACAGAGGAAGGAAATGCAGGAAGGAAAGAATGGATATGCCTGATCTTATCTCCTCATCTGCTGAACTCAAAAGCCTGTGATGCTGTTCTTTTGCTATGTCTTCAGCATCAATCTTCAGGAATGGCAAGTTACTCAGAAGAAGTAGTATTAAGCATTGACAATTCCATTTAAAAAAAACACCAAACAACCAAAACACCAACTAAAAATCCAAACAAACAAACAAAAAAATCCCTACATCAGACCAGCCCAAAATCAAAAACAATACTAGAAATGGGAGACAGACTTCATTTTTCAAAGGCAGGATTAAAAAACTAGTGACACAGCAAAATGGTACGTTATAGTTTCTTTCAAGATGATGTTTAAGACTACAGAATAACAGGGAGAAACTGCACAACACAAAGTTGGATCAACTGAAGTGATCTGAGAACAGCAACTAATGCATTACGGAAGTTGCCCTCACAAAGAGGCATACTTACCTACAATTCCCAACACTGACTCCAGCAAATGGGCAAGAACTTGGACTTGACTGCATAACTAGGACAAATCCATTTCCTTTCCATGTAAACAGCTACCAGTGAATGTAACAGAACCCTCCATAACCTTTCTTATTTAGTAAGTATCAGTTGTCATGAACTAAAAGGCAGTGAGCCATCATATCACTTTACAGCAGTCATTTTCTCAGAGGTAAGGGTCACCAGCAGCCAGAGAGCAGGACAGGATACCTTCCATAACATGCCTCACCTATCCACAACTGTGCTGGTTTGAGGCTAATTGGAATATTTATTGGAGTATCATTGTTTGTAAAAAGGAAATAGTGATGAAGTCTGTATCATTCATTGGTTTGCTGAGAGGGATAAAAACCCCAAAATGTAAACAATTTGTCACACTATGGTCTGTGGTGCTGGATCTGTTTGCTTCCTCTTCACTCTGCTCTAATATTTCTCTACTAATCTTGGCTAACAGAAAACAATGTAAGCTTTGCTGGCTGTTTTGTTTATCTGAGAAAGCAGAGAAAGAGAGAGAGAGAGTAGCTTTGAGCCCCTTCTGGGCAGTTTCCTTTGTCCAGGAGGGAGTTTGGATTTCTGTATTATTTTTAATTGGTATATAATGGTAAATACATTGTGGATATATGCTTGTGAATTTTGCTTTGCTAAGCTTCATTTTACCGGTAAATTTCAATAGTGTGTAGGGGGAAAGTTGCTAACCCACCACAACCACCCAAAGTGATGCTGGTGCCCAAGTCTATCTGTAAGCACACACAAAGATCTGTGCGTGCTGGAAACTGAGCATGCACTGCTGAATTTGTGCTTGAAGTGAAACATGGAAAAGCTTTGCTTGAATGACACCAGAGCCTTTCAGCATGCTTTGACAAATGTTACCACTTACAGAATTTCCACTATTCTTTTGGTGTGCTGAGGTTTTGTCCTTCCTCCTTTGTTCACAAATATTTTCCATAAAAAGCAAACTTCACTGCCATGCAATTAGTGGATAGGTTCCGAGAGAAAAAAGCAAAAACCAAACCATCCCTCAGAGTTAAATCAAAGGAAGGGGAAGTTTTTCTTGCTTAGAAAGACAATAGAAGACAGTCCACAATTCAGATCAAATCAGAAATTATCTTTTACATACACCAGTGGTCTCAGAACTTTCCCTAACTTTTGAGTTCTAAGATGCATTTTATAGAATCTTACCTTTTATTTTCTCTTCATCTGCTAACAGTAAAAGCTTACATAATAGCTATTGATTAAAATGCAACAAGAAGTCTGTTTTATTTTGCCTAGACCTAACGTGAAGTCATAAAAACACAGCAGACCTTCTGATGTTTCTTTTTATTACTGTTATTAAGTAGTACTAAGTTTGCAAGCTATCACTCAAAGTGACCAGGAAAGAATTGTAAAACATTTTCTTAATGTAAATGTTGCCTGTTTCATTCTCACACATTAGCTAATTCAGCAAACCGAACAGTGTAAATGCATCCTATACACTGGAGACAAGAAATACAACAGAAAACAAAAAAAAAAAGCAAGGACTTGTGGCTGATGTAAAGCAGCTGAGCACAGTGCTGCTCCTCGCTGGAAAGACTTTAAGAAATGTGGTTTACCCTACGGTAATATGAAATTTTGCACGCTCTGCTTGAACTGCATTTGCCCCTACCTGCCAATGTATTCTGCAGGAGATGTTTGGACAGCTTTTGAAAAACCTCCCTCTGCTACACATAATTCTTAGGAACTTCACAGACTCATCACTTTATTAGCTCTTGTTGACAGCAGCTATCTAATACTCGATCAATGATTTTAAACAGCAGTGGAGTGCCACAGACCAGGCAACAGAAAGCCTGAGTGCTTTTTCAAGCTTATTTTTTGACAGACGCCATTGAAGTTATATAACCATAAGATCCACTAAATTCATAGGAGGTACTCATATTTATGGAACCAATTTCTATGCAAACAGACAATTGTCTTAAGACAATTATTCACATATAAACACAGCCAAAAGGAAGCCGATGTGAGGCAGGTGAGGACTAGTATTTTCCTTATTCCTTCAAGTCACACTTCCCAAGCCTGTTGGGGCAGTGTTTAACTTCCTATTAGCCATTCGAGAGTGGTTTTTAACTCCGGAGTGGCAACACCTGCAGCTGACACCTTGTCAGGGACGCTGAACTGTCCTGCCAAAAGCAGCACCCTCAACAAGCCTGTCTGGATGGGAGACACCTTGAGGTACACTGACTCGGCACAAGCTCACTGCCAAAACAACAGCAGAGAATATAAAAATAGACTTGTATATTTACAAGAGAGAGAAAGAAGATGGGAGAAAAATCAGGAAGGAAAAAATAGAGATTTCTAAGGAACAGAAATCATCATAAAAGCTTTTTATTTAGCTCCTCCTTTCTACCAGCAACACCATCATGACAGTGATTTGGGGTTAAAGCCAGCAAATCCAGAAATCTCTTCAGCGACTGGAACTTGACTTTGCTGTGTTACCAATAGCAAAATGGTTCTCAGTTCAGCTGCAGCAGACAAGAATAATGAAGGTTGTTTGAATTCCACTTTCTTTTTTAAGATCTTTTTGCAATTAGTCTGAACAATAATTGACAAGGCTGCAACTTAGCTGAGACGTGCATGAAGTACTTAAACAAGTTCATCAAATCTCCTCCACTAACCTAACTACAGATTGTGCTTATTTTTGTGCAGAAAAATGCTGTTCAATCTACAGTTCAAACCTTAACATCAATAAAAGCCAAGAGTTTTAATGCACTATTTGATAACAGTGTTGGACACAGTGCCACTAAGACCTTGAAAAGTCTTTGAAAAGATGAGATGTGCTTTCAGAAAAAGCAGCAGCCTTTCAAATCATTCTGAAATGCTGCAGGTAGTGCTGAGAAATAAACAAAGAAAGAGAAAAGTGGAAAAACCAAAGCAGGCACTGGCCTGGAAACCACAAGGCTGGTGAGTGTTGAGACAAGTCAGAGCCATCATGGAGCAGCATAATGTAGGAGGAAATGAGAACCATGAAAATAACATGGCAAGAAGCAATGCTGCTGACAGTTGCCAAGCACTGGAGAAGATAAAACCTGGCTACTGCCCTTTTCAGAGGACCTGTGCTGACAACAGGAAAATGCAGCTGAACACAAACTGGTTTGATCTAGGAAGCATCTACAGTCTTCCACAAGAAACCAGCGGTTGCGTGTACAAGCAGAGCAGGAGGCACTCCTTGTTTCAAATGACTGGAGAATAAATCAGATGAGGAGTGACTGAAGGATCTGGGGCTGCTTAGCTTGAAAAAGAGGAGGCCAAGGGTAGATGTCATCACTGTCCACAGCTACCTGAAAGGACCTTAGGGAGAGACTGGTGATGGTCTCCTCTCTCAGGTAATTAGGGATAGAACAAGAGGGAATGGCATCAGGCTGCAACTGTGTAGGTTTACACTGGATATTAGGAAAGAGTGATCAGGTATTGGAATGGGCTCCCCAAGGAGGTGGTGGAATTACCAACCCTGGAGGTGTTTAAAAGTAATTTGAATGTGTTGCTTGCAGACACATTTTAGGGTGAACCTTGTAGAGTTAGCGGTTGGACTTGGTGGTCCTGAAGGTCTTTTCCAATCTGAATGTTTCTGTGATTCTGTGAATTCAGGAGACTAAGACCTGAATCTGTATACACATAGAACATGGAAAGGAGAGGGAAAAAAAAAAAAAAAAGGCAAACAGATAAAAACAAACAAGAAAGATTCTCCTGCGTATGAAGCAGATGCCTTCTACCATTCAGTGTTTTCCTTCACTGGTCCCTAACAGAAAGAGCATCAAGGCTGTGCCTTTTTCTGGCAGGAAAGGCTGATGAGTGATGGTTTGCTTTGGGTGATAGCCCTACACAGCTCCCAGGCCCACACAGGCAGTGTTGCTACATAAACCTTACACCAAGATTTAACATGTGCTCAAGCACTCAGGGCTTGCAGCTCCTATTCCCTACTTAGCACTTCTTTGCCAGCTTTTCTGTTTGTTCTCTTTAGAACCCTACTTCACTGAATGCCTACTCCAGTCTGTGGGATATCCACACACATTCAATGTACATGCTCCATTCAGTCACCCTCTTCCCTAAGAACATCTGTGTACAGTTACTGTGTCACAACATAGATTTTATGCAAAGGGAAGCAAGAGCCTTCTGCAGTCCTTGCACATCAGCTACTATGAGCAATCAACTGAAATAAAGCAGATTAAATTAGGCTGCAAAATCACGTCAGTCGGTTCTTCAGGTGTGTACAACTGCAAACACCAGCACAGACCTTCAGATAAAAGCTGTGTCTATTTATATGTTATTTGCACTCCAGCTTCTCTGTGGATTTCAGAGGCAAAGGGTTATTTTCACAGGGCACCTTTTCCTGGGTTTTTGCTTTGTTTTGCTGGTGAAACAAAAAAAGACTACTGAAAATGTTCTATTGAGGTTGCTTTCTTTCGCACAACCACACATAAAAGTGTTTATTAAAAGGTTGTTACAGGTACAACAACCCAAGTTATCAGAGAATACCCATTTATGGAGAATGGAACAAACACATTCCTGCTTGATAGCTGAAGCAGTGGTTATGAACTGAGGCTTTGGTTTACCTTGGAACTACTGGATACCCATTTCCTTTTTACTTTAGGAGTACCAGTGCTCAGTCTTCCACTTGCTTTGCTTTCCACATGCAACAACCACACACTACTCAATGCTGGCTTCCATTCTAGGTATAGATTTGACATATCCTTTCAGAAAACACCTTGGAAATACATGTTTCCAGCAACTTCTCAAAACAGGAATCAGAAAATACATTTACCAGGTCCTCAGATATAGTAAATTCTCATTGTGCACGCCTGGTTAGTAGACTAACTTATAAGCAATATAATATGACTGTGTTAGACAGTGCAATGCCTGAAGCCCTGACTATGCAGCTATAGACATCTATACATTTAGATCAGATTTACTCTGTTCCACTCACAGCCCAGGTCATTGAAGCAAACACTTCAGAACAGGGCAAGTACTTTGGATGTCTCAGAGCCAACAGAGACATTTTTCCCCAGCAACACAGGCTTTACCTGTGGTGCCTAGCATTCCATGGTGGACTCACATGAGGCAAAAGAGACTCTCTGAAGTCTCCAGAGAGCCAAGCTCCTGCAGCCTGTCAGGTAACAGAGAAGGGAGGCAAGGAGCTGGCTCAAAGCCAGGCCCTGCTGGGCTTCTGGCTAGAGCCAGGCTGTTAGGCTGCTGCCCTCCCCCTGCTCCTTCCCGAACCTTGACCGTCTTCCCAGCTCCCAGCCCAGGTGTGAACTGCACCTGGTAAAGCATTAACTTTGTTCTGTGCTAACAAAACAGGAGCTGCCTGGGTGCACCTGTTTGTGCGAGGTTACTGGCACCGCAAGGCCATCAGAGCATACCCAAGGAAAAGTCCAACTATGCCAAGGGGTAAATTCTCAGCTGGTATTGCAGCTGAGTGAAATAAAACACAGTCCAATTTTCTTATGTCAATTACCCTTTGTTGTGGTACCCTTTGTTGCAACCCCTGAGGTCTCTTGCTCCGTTCAATTTACAGTCCCTGATGTAATGTGTTATCTATTAGACTTTAAAAATTAATTTTCCTAATGCTTTGGAAGGTTAAATTCTCCTGGGTTTTGCCTTACATCCTCTTACACACAAATAATGTCCCTATCTTTCTCTGCATTCTCAAGTCACAGAATCACAGAACTGTCAGGGTTGGAAGGGACCTCAAGGATCATCCACTTCCAACCCTCGTGCCATCAGCAGGAACACTTTCCATTGGATCAGGTGGCCCAGAGCCTCATCAAGCCTGGTCCTGAAGCTTCCAGGAATGGGGTTTTCACCACCTCCCTGGTCAAGCTGTTCCGGTCTCTCACCATCTTTAGAAAATCAGCCCCAGTTTCTGTACCACTACCTCAGAAATCAGCATAATACCTGCTGACTCCTCTCAAAAAGCCAGGATGTACTTTATGGCTGCCTACATGTTCTTTGTGAAGCAAAGGAAGGCAACGAGTCCTTCTTGCAGCCCAAATCTGAAGGTGGAACTGGCAACTTCCATCTCAAGCACTGGAACTTGTTTTATCTTATTATCAAGCACAGAAAGAAAGAACAGTGCAGAAAGAACATAGGAACATCATAGAAGATGTCCATGCTTCCAGCAAGGAGAGTGAGGTTGACAACCAACTTCCATAGCACCAAAATTCAACTGTCCACAAACAGAGTTTTAAATGCCACTAACTATTGTTAGTAGAGTAATGGCAGCTCTGGCCAGGACTCTGCCTCCATAGATGGTGTACAGCTACCCAACAGAAAAGTCAATGCCCAGCTCAAGGGAAAGGCAAAAACTGATGATATTTGGGGCAGGTTTCCATGCTGGAGCTGAAGGCAGCCTAGGTGAAGGAAAAGGAGAGAAAAGAGCCAAGAGGAAACCTGGAAGGAGGAAGAACCAATGAATTGGGTGGCAGCAATGTGCAAGAGCAGGAGGGGGAATGCAGAAAGGCTTCACATACAGGCCACATGTTCACTCTTCCCTATACGGCAAAGCACAAGAACTGGAGCATCTTTTGACTGTATTCAGAGCACCCAGGGACTGATTACAAAAAGTAAAACCAACTAAAGCTTGCAGCATCAGGGTTGCTCTACATGGAGATGGGATATAAGCAAGAGATGCTCCTTAAAACTCTACTTACTGCCACTGTGACCATGCACCACCATTTATTTTCTGCTCCTGAATGACAGTTTAGATGATACTGTTTGAATTATTTGATCATCTGCTGCTGTAAATACACAACATGAGGAGCACCTCTCCACTGCAGATGGTGATTGCAAGAACCTATGCTGGAGACATCACTGTTTATCAGCTTCTAGGTGTTTTTTTTTGGTTTTTTTTTTAATTTCAACCTTCTGGAAAAGGTCCATTATCCTGAGTTAACAGCAAGTTGTCTCCTTACATAGGAGAGCTGATCCCTAGCTTTAAGTTCTTAAGTATTACCAGAAACACTAAATAACAAGTTTCATTTACAAAAATAGAAAGATGTAAAAGACTCAACCAAGGTCAGCAGCAGTAATTAATGTTGCTAGTACACCCCCTTCTGCAACCACTGGATAGCAGCCCACAAGCTAAACACTCATTAAACACTGTGGTATATTTTCCACAGGTGTAAACTCTCAGAGCAGTTTGACTTTGTGACCCAGTTGCAGTGTTGCAGAGTCAGGTATCTTCAAGGAACACACAAATAACTATGCATGAAAAACAGTCAGCTTGATGAAAGTCCTGATACCTGGGTCTGTCCTTAGACTTCTTTTCAAGCCAAGGACGAGGGTTGTTTGACCTTTGGTATTTGAGTGTATTTTAGGTTAACAACCTGTTTTCTCTTGCACTGTTTTGTTTGGCATTGGTGGGACGCTCATAGAGTTGTTAGGAGCTTCTACACCAATACACATGCCTAGAAACAGTTCAGTGAGGCAGATGTGACTCTAAAGTGTTTGTTTTGGTACGGCACAGTTTATGATCCAGGACGGCCAAACTGGAAAGGTTACTAGAACAATAGTGCTGAATGCCATAAAAATAGACAATAACAAAGCAATTAAGTGTCAGAGGGCTACATCTAGTTAAGAAACAGCCTACAAGCTCCATGAAAGCAAAGTAGGATAGAGTTTCTCATATGCTGTCAAAAAAATGTTGCTTGAGCATCACAGAAACACACTAATGCCACAACTGGCATAAATGAGGGGAATTTCACCCCTCCTGCACTGCTGCAAAGTGTGTGACATGCCTGATAAGCTGTCCATGGGTAGGCAAGGTGGCTGAGATTGTCTTTCACATGAAGGAAGGGAATACTCAGGAACATGGCATGTAACACAGAGCCCCCTTCAAGCCCGTTCATTCTCATTCCAGTTGTCCTGGTATGCTTCCTGCAGCAAATGCTTTTTATGCCTTTACTTCCAGCTGGTTTTTCACTGAGTCTCACTTATCAAACCATTAGTTAATTTGAGCAAATGAAATGACCTGTTGACAGAATAGCTGTTTATTTCACTCATTCCACTAAAAGCTTTCATGCATCAGCTCTTTCCGCCTTTCTCCATTGCTTCCTTTAGAGGCAATAATTTATAATGTGAAAATCATTGTGTTTGGTAACATTAGGCAGCCAGATGTTTGGGTTTCACTTCCTACAGCTAGGAAGCTTGTTTGAAAAAAAAAAAAAAGAGGCTGAGGGTAGACCTCATAGCTGTCTACAGCTACCTGAAAGGATGTTGCAGAGGGGTTGGTGCTGGTCTCTTCTCACAAGTAGAGATAGAGCAAGAGGGAAGGGCCTTAAGCTGCCCCTGGGTAGCTTTAGACCAGATATTAGGAAAAAAAAAAAATTCCCAACAAGAGTGATCAGGCATTAGAATGGGCTGCCCAGGGAGGTGGTGGAGCCACCAACCCTTGATGTTTTTTAAAACTAATTTGGATGTGGTGCCTGGGGATATGGTTTAAGGTGCACCTCATATAGAGTAGGGATATGGGTTGGACTTGGTGATCCTGAAGAGCTTTTCCAACAGCAATGTTTCTGTGATTCTGTGAAAATAGATAAATTCCTATTGTAAAGGTCCAGGAGTTGATAATACTAATAAGTACACGGGAAGATTATGACTTTTAGAAGTCTGTGGCCAAAAGAGAAATTGGGTTTTTTTAAATATCGCCATTTTTCTACTAGTATCATCATGTTTCACTGAGCTTGCTCAGATAACTTCTTACCAGATTGCTTATTTGTTTTAAACTAACATTATAAACCATGTACAACCTGAAATATGATGCCTAAGAACAAACACTGAGAGACTTTCAGGCTTTTAAAACATGTGCACAGTATTAAAAAAAAAATTCCAGTAAAATGTTATTGCTACATTTGCACTGGAGAGTCACAAATGTGACGAGCAGGACTTAAGAATTAAGTACCTGGAGACAGAGAGCTCATAACCCCACAATGTAGATGCCTTGGGATCTTTGCTTGACACAGCAGCACAAATCTGATCCTAAGAACAGGCTGAGAAGATTGTGCCCCTGGAGCCTAGCTTCTGATTTAAGGTCTTTTTTTTTTTTTTTTCCCTCCAATTAAAGCAAATTAGTACATTCCAATGTTGCTCTGTGATGCAGGACCAATGTGTTCTAAGTGGGGCCCTTGGAGAATTGCTTCCAAATGGCCCTCCTGGTCCCAGCTCAAACACCAGTGCAGACACAGCCTCACAAACGTGTGTGCAATTGCTCAGCAGTTCCTCTCCACCCGTCTTTATAAGGAACACAAAAACCCTGTTGAGACACACAAAACCACCTACAGGGTCATTAAAAGGAGCTTAATTGGTCTTGAATTAATAGCGGGTATATAAAATCATGCATTTTGATCAGAATTCTAAGAGAACCTTTAGGTGTTCTGATGACAGCTGAAACCATTCCAGTGACTTGTCCCATGCCTTTCTGTCAGCTGATCTGAAACACAACCATTTGGCACAGCACAAGTAATTTGCAGTTATTCACAGCACTTGTCACTAAAATGTGTTCTGTAAAAGGGATTAGTCTCTCCTAACTTTTAATAAGTTACAGAGAAGAACAAAGAAATAAAAGACGGTCTATATTTCTGCTTTCTTTTTTTCCCCCCAGTTTTCTATGTGGAGTATCAGTTTTGCAGCCTTCTGATGGAAAGCAAACACCACTGCAATCGTGCAATTTGCAGGTGCTTAAAATAGCCTACAGTCCACTTACTCCAGTTTACAACTTGAATGATTTTTCCCTACAAATTACAGAGAAGGAACCTTGTGGTGAAAGAAAATAACAATTAACAGTGTTTCTTTAAGATCTATTTCTCTAGAGATTTGTCAAACAGAAAAATCATTCTGAATTCGAGAGCTGCCTTCGTGTGCTCTGCAGTGTTTTAAGAAACATTCTTTGCTTGCTCTCTTACTCTCTTTCTGTTGTCAGCACTTCACGATCCTATGAGTGAAAGCATAGGAATAAAACCACACCATCAATGCACAGCCAGCTCCCTAACAGCTCTCTTGGAGGTTCAGAGGACTCTGGATCCAACAACCCATTTCCAACTGCTTTTACACTCTGTTACACCTGTTCCCAGGCACCCACCAGCACACAAGCAGTAGCAATCACATCTATAACTTGTGGAGATAAAATATAAGGAAAAAAGGTTCTGTTTGCTACCTGTACAAGAAGTAACAGGAGTTCCACACATACCTACTCCTTTTAATTGGGAAGAAGGGCATACTAAGCCTTCAGGAGATGAAATTAAAATATTACTTCTACGTCCACAAAACACAGCTTCGTTTCTTTCATACTACACACACACAAGCAACATGGAGTTTGATATATATATTGTGTTTCAAGAGAAGTTATTTGTTTGCAATTAAGTTATGGATTACCCACATGACTCACACAATTTCCAAAGCTATTTATAAAATAAACACGGGTTCAGTTAAAAGATATATAAACATTTCTGTAACTCTTTTTCACTTGAGAGGTAACTGTATAGATGCTGGGAAGCAGTAAGGGGAATCATAGAATTGTCAAGGCTGGAAGGAACCTCAAGGATCATCTACTTCCAACCCCTCTGCCACAGGCAGGGACACCTCAATTACATCAAGTTGCTCAGAGCATAATGTTGTTGGTCACATACAGTGCAATCTTGTGCTTCACTGAGTGTTCAATGTAGAAAACACACATTAGAAAGTGCCTACTCCACACGGGTTTGAATCAGCTGCAGTGGATGTTGCAAGTGGCTCTAAAAGAACAAGCTGCACCTAGTGGCTTTACACAGCCTCAATAACTGTGCTTCAAAGTCAGATGGCACCATCTACCAAACTGCTTTCACAGGCGACACTCAGTGCTGAAAAAGACTAAAATGTTGTTCTACAAGTTATGGCTTTAATCTGATTATGAGAAGAGGAATGTCAAGGGGGTTTGGTGGTCTTTTATGGAAACCATTTTTCACCTCAGTCAGTGGAAAAGGAGAAGGAAGGATGACTTAGGTTATAAATGTCCCTAATTCCCACCCAGAGATTCCACCTAATTATTTGAAGTGGCTAAAGACTTTTGATGCTGTTAATGATGTCTCCACAAGTGTAACTATTATTTACTCTCAGTGCCACGAAGTCCAAACCCAAGCTTACAGGGTATCTGTGTCTTCAGATATCTCAGTGTAGCTGTAAGATTCCTCTCTGCCCCATCACCCCAAGTCTCTCCCAACAAGTCAGCCTCAAGGTATTCACACAGTAACCGAGAAACTTGCTCTGAACACTAAGAGTTCCAGAGTATTGCATAATTTCCTAAGGCTTTTGTAAATACAAACTATGATACCCACAGAGCCCTTTATCACCTTGAATAAACAAGCAATATTTAATGCATACCAGAGTATAGGTGAGGGCTAGATAGGGTAAATTTACACCTGTGCAAAGAAGTCAAGACCTGTCTGCCTGCCCAGTCCATCTGATCATAAGACCTGCATTGGATTCTAGGTGAATTCATTTATGAGAAGAGAGAGAATTCACCAGTACTGCCCAAAGCCAGCAGCAAACCCTTGTTACCCAGCCTGCGGCCCCTGCACATCCATCTGATTTCTCACAAACTATTCTGGACTCAAGTTTTTGAACAGAGCTGGTTAACAAGCAAATATGTACAGCACTTCTGTCATGCCAGGCTTGATTTAGAGCATTAACTGCCCACATAAACTAAGGAGATGGATGACTTGCAAAAGCCAATACGAAACGGAGAGGACAAGCTGCACAGAGTGACTGAAAACAGCTGAGAGATATTTTATTCTTTTTTATGCAGGCACACTAAAGCTCAGGTTTTGAAACTGGGTGCATTTGATGTCTCCTTCTCCAACTCTATGTAAGAAAAAGAGAGACATTCTACTGTGAATTTTTGTTGCTTTTCTGTTTTGGTTTTGTTGGGTTATGTCTGGGTTCTTTCATGGGTTTGGGGGGTTTTGTTTCGGGGTTTTTGGTTGGGTTTTTTTTTGGGGTGGTGGTGTTTGACTTTTTTTTTTGTTCAGTTTTGCTCTTTTGGTTTTGGATGTTTTAGTTGTTTGCAAGTGTTGCTTGGCAGCAGTTTCAGTTTTCCAAAGGGGCAGCGTTGTCTTTGGTAGGCTGGTCTTTTCAGCAACAAGCATACACAGAGTTAGAGCCCAAGAGTGACCCCTAATAAAGTACCATATTATCTGTAGCCTTGTTAATAGCACAGGTGGTACTGCCCAAATGAAAACAAAACAAAACCTCACCTAACAACAGAAAAATACACCAAACAGACAAGTGCTTCTATTTTCAAGATTAAATGATCACAAGCTAAGTTTAAAGCAATCTCTCTTAAATCAAACAATTTTCAAATGTTCACCTGATGTTTTCCTGTAAAATTCCTTCATTTCCCTACTCAGATTCATTTTCTTTTATGCTGGAAGCTCTAAATATCAAATAAAACCCTTCAACAAAACTGTGGCCTGTTAAAATGGTTTGGTTTAGTCTAACATAAAGCTCTACTCCATCTGCAGAAGCCACAGCACTCAATCCAGGGTACTTACTTTGCACAGGGGAAGGATGTGGAGACTTCCTAAATCCTGCACTAAGGAGGCTTCTTGGGGAGCTTTTTCTCCCTTTAAGGTTTGAAGCAGTGACTGGAAAGCTTTAAAGCTGACTGGAAAGCACACTGTAAGGGTTTAGTGCAAGGGCTAAACTGCCTGCTCCCCCAACAAAAAAATGAGTGGAAGAGTAACACACACAGCTCAGGGCCAAGATAAAGAGATTAGAGTTTAACGTAACATAATATACCATAAGCACAATGCATAATTACCTCAGCTAATAGTCTAATTAATCCAATGATATGACGCAAAATTACCTTAGCTTAACCGGTTTGCAGAAGTGCAGTGAAACACACAGGGGGAAAAAACCCAACAACATAAAACAGAAAACCAAACCAGCAACTACCTGACCACATCTGCAGAAAAGAGTCCACCCTCAAGAAGCCAGAACCCAAAAGCAGCAACCGGAACAAGAAGCCTCCCACATTACAATCTGAACTTCAAGCCCCATAATACTTTGCTCCAGTTCGCACACAGCAGGTTCCACTCAATCCATGAGACATGCATTCTCAGGCAGCTCAAAGCAAAGCAGGGTGTCTGGGTTCAGCATGGATCTATCTGAAAGGGTGTGCTGATTTGAGGCTTACTGGAATATTTTAATGAGTAAAATTAGATTATAGGCTGTGAAAAGAAAACATTGGTGATGTCTACTTTACTCATAGGTTTACTGATGTGTATAAAACCAACAGCATAAACATAAATAAGAGCGTGTCAGAGTGTCTCAGAGTCTGTCAAAGCCTGTTTCCCCCTGGCTTCTAGCCACATCTGTGTAACCCAACTAATCAATTCTGCATCTAACACCCACTCCACCCACCCCCCAGTTAATCCTTTCCACTCACCTTATACATAAAGCAGATTCTGGGATAAGATTGGAGGGTGGAGTGAGGGTGGAAGGGTGGTTGAGAAGTCCTCCTGAGGCTCTGATTTCTAAGAGGGCCATTGTGTTTCCATATTACTTTTAACTTGTATATTTCTGCATATAGCTTTAAATATTTGTAATATATTGTGAATATCTGTTTGTATATTGTGCTAAGCTGTGAATCTAAAGCTTCATTCCTTAACTTTCAGCCGGCCAACTTTGGTAAGTTTTATAAATGCAGACATGCAAAAGTAATGGACTTAAACTCAAGAGAAAAGTCTTGAACCAAGGCTTCAAAATTCAGATGCAGAGTTGCCAGGTTAATCACTGGCCACTTTCCCAGCTGTTACCCAGAACTGTCTTAATTTGAAACTGTTTCTCAGAAGTACATCTGCTGCACTTTTTTTTTTTTTTTTTAATGGAAGACTGACATATGGATAAAAACACCTCAATTAAGTAGATGTAAAAGACAGATAAGAACTGGAGTATCAAGTTTTCCCTTTCCAGCTAAGAATCCTGTGTTCCAAAAGTCTTATTTTCTCAGGCAGAGGTTATAACATAAATAAACAGCAAATGCATGTTTGACAACTATTCCTGCCAACTTGACTTGAAATTTGTGGCTCCTATTCTGAACCAGAAGAAGGGTGTGGGGGGGCTGAAAGATTATGTGTCTTTATCCACTTCGATCCTCTGCTCCCCTTCCCTTATAAAAAAAACTTGTCTTTGTCCCATCTTTCAATCATCAGCAAGCCAGCCATTTGTAGCATGTTAAGATCTAAGAAATTTCTTTTTCAGTAAACATCACTTCTGCACTGGAACACTCTGAGCCACGCCTGGAATCAGGCCACAGTGTTTTCTGAACAATGGAAGGTATCACTGGGTGGACCTATCTAGGTCAAAAAACACCCAGTGTTAAAACACAGAGCATCACAGGTGTAAGGCAGTAGTTTCTCCCAGTCATTCAGATCATTCCAAAAGGGCATTATTGTAGTAGTCACCCTAGCTGGGTTGACTACTTGGCGTCTATCTAAAAAATTGTAACTTCTTTGAGACACAAGATGAGGAAAGACACCATCTGATACTTACGTTTTCGTCCTGCACTCTGCTGTCAGTGACAAAGTCCTTGTTGCTGTTCTGAAGAGGCTTCAACACCTACAAAATTTAAATGGAAAAGAAGTCTGAATTTAACTAATGCAAATTCAGTCTCCTAGGGCTCATGAGGAAAAAAGAGGAAAAAAAAAATCAATGACAATGTCATGGCTGAATAAAACATTAGGAATGCAACATTTCATGGCTGAAGTGACACAGAAGCAAGATTGCTTGGAGCAGAGCTTTGTACTAACTGGCTGGGGTTTTAGTGACAGAGGGAGTTGGGACAGAAAAAGCACACCAGCACCTTCCCTCGCTCCTCCCAATAAAAATCTAGCAAAATTATTCCTGAGTGACAGCTGACGAATGAGACATTTGTTCATTTAGAGATATATCTCTGGAAATAAAACATCATTTTACCATAACAACATCTCTAATGGCCTGAGAAGTAATTTTGAAAGTTCCTGGGACTGGTGAGTGCAGAAACAAAGCATGAGCATTTATTCTGTGTTACACTCTGCCTCCTTCAAAGCCTTTGTTTTGAATATATGCTGTATGTTGTCCATGTATGTACAAAAGAATGAGAGCAGGTATCCCTGTTATATTTGAATCACAAAGAAAGCAGAAATAGATGAGATAAACCTTCATAAATTCAGAAAGGAAGAGGCTTGGGGAGAACAAAGATTTTAACATGTATCCTGAATTCTAGAATTCCATGGTCCTGGAAACATCCCTCAACACCTAACCAAATATTTCCTGCGGTAGGGACAAAGAGCTGCTTGGAAGTATTTCCACCTTTTTTTTTTTTT
>VWZI01016205.1:977442-1020352 GCA_013396835.1 Psilopogon haemacephalus
TTTTTTTCCTTTTACTGGCAAGGATGTAATCCTTTATTTCCTGCATAAATGTGAATGTTATTTCTTAGAGCCTAGGTCTCGTTTGTTTAACCACCCTTTGGGATGTGCACCTTCTGCCTCGCTCTCCCATCTCTGTCTTTTGTCTAGGGTCTTGCCCACCCTTTATCCTACAGGAGATGTTCGGCTAAGGTACTCAAGAGCAGCCCAAAAGCTCACATGAATATTCTTAAGACTGCCTTAACCAGGTTTGTTCTGATTCCCAGCTGGCCTGACACAAGGAGCTGCGAGCTCCTGCAGACATATTTTGCAGTGAACTGGTTTTAAAAAAGAATAAGTAAGTCAGAATAACTTTAACAAACGGAGCATAAAGACTGGCAAGCTTCTGAGAATGTTTTTTAACATTTCAAACGTTTTTAAAAAAGCCTTCTGAGAAGGTTTTTTAAAGGTTCCAGTTATACACGGCACACATCTGGACATGGCCACATGTTCCCCAGTGTCATAGCTCAAAGTGGGACAGGTTGCTCTTTTACCTTTCAGAAAAGGGGCATAAAACCCCTCCACTCACACAAAGGATTGGAGAATTGGAAATTTTAAATGGAAACAATTCGCTTATCATAGAATTACAGAATTGTCAGGAATTTAAGGAAGGGACCTCAAAGATCACCCATCTCCTGCCCCCTTGCCATGGGCAAGAACAACCCACACTAGAGCAGGTTGCCCAGAGCCACATCCAGCCTGGTCTTAAACACCTTCACCATCTCCCTGGGCAACTTGTGCCAGTGTCTCACCACTCTCACAACGAAGAACTTCTTCCTGATATCCAATCTGAATCTACACACTTCTAGTTTTGCTCCATTCCCCTCAATCCTATCACAACTCAACGCCCTCAAAAGTCTCTCCCCAGCTTTCCTAAAGGCACCCTTCAGACACTTGAAGGCCACAACGTTTCCTTGGAACCTTTTCCTCTCCAAACTTAACAGCACTGACTCTCTCAGTCTGTCTCCATAGCAGAGGAGCTGCAGCCTTCTGATCATCCTCATAGTCCTTCTCTGTACATGTTCCAGTACCTCCAGATCTTTCTTGTAATAGTGGCTCCAGAACTGGGCACAGTGCTCCAGGTGAGGTCCCACCAGAGTGAAGCAGAGGGGCAGAATCCTCTCCCTCACCCTGCTGCCCACACTTCTATTGATGCAGCCCAGGCTCTGGCTGGCTCTCTGGGCTGCAGGTACACACTCCGGTAGCTCAAGTTGAGCTTCTCAAACACCAGCACCCCCAACTCCCTCTCCCCAGGGCTGCTACAGTGCAAAGCATACAAAATGCAAAGAAACCCATAGTCCGGGCTTAACACAGAAGCTCAATAAGCCAAAGCTTCACGCAAACCTCCCCGTGTACCAGGCCAACAAACCCCAGGTTTCCATGCCCCCCCACTTTCCCTACCACTTCATTTGTGATGCAACACAAAATTCAACCTGGCAACGCCAGGCCCCAGTTAGGCATCTCCAGGCCTAAGTAGCAGCATCGCCAAGGCGGACCAGGCCTCACTCCCCCGCCAGGGAGTTAACAACCTGCGGGGTTGCTGCGCCTCCTTCCTGACAGGAAAAAGGGCGGGAAAACGGCAAGAATCTGATTTCGCAGCCAATTTTTTACAGGGATGTAGGATTTATGGCTATAAAATACCATTTCTGGTCCACCTCCTGGACACTCTGGAGGTCTTCAAAACTATGGCTCTTAAAGGCATAAGCTCTAAACTACCACAGGCAGGAGGGCGCAGGAGTTAGGAGCGCACCCTGAGAGCGTTTGTCTCTGGCCAGGCTCACAGAGATTTGTCTCTCCCTGCCACAGCAGCAGGTACATTCTCCATGCTATAGTTCACCACCACGGCAGAAGACAGAGAAGAAAAGATCAAGGCATTCCTCCCTGTAGAAGCTCACACACACACACACAGAGGTTGAAAATTTGGGGTGTGACTCGCTAGGAATTCACGAAGACCACATACATGTTTGTTCCACCTTCCCGCCAGGCAGAGGAGGGAGTTCTCCACACAGGGAAGAGCGCCAGGAATTCTCCAGCACCCAAACGCTACTCCTGCCCTGATGAGCTTTGCTTAACTCGTCAAGAGCTGAAAAACTGCTGTTCAACAGCATTAGAAAAAAAAAAAACACCAAACCAAACTTCCTAACACCTGCATTAAGAGCTTCACAAAGGCAGAGGATTACAAATCGTATTCTAGAAAGCTCTCTTGCTGGTTCCAGCAGGCCTGGAGAGGGAGAGCTCGGAGTATTCACCAGCGCCATTTGCTGCGTCTCCAGCACCCCACACAGCAGCCGAGCGCTCGAGCGCTGACAAAATGGCTGCCGCCCCTCAGCTCGCGCCCAAGCACGGAACCAACGCCAGGGGCCGGAAGGGACCTCCCAAGCTCATCCAGCCCACCCCAAGCCTGCCAGAGCAGGATCACCTACACCAGATCACACAGGAACACACCCAAGTAGGTTTTGAATATCTCCAGAGAGAGAGACTCCACAACCCCCCTGGGCAGCCTGTTCCAGAGGTTCTGTCACCCTCACAGGGTAAAAATTCTTCCTCACGTTTCCTATGCCTCAACTTCCACCCACAGCCAGGTGGGGTTGGGCTCTTCTCCCAGGCACCCAGCAACAAAACGAGGGGATGCAGCCTCAAGTTGTGCCAGGGGAGGTCTAGGCTGGATATTAGGAGAAAGATGTGCACAGAGAGAGTGATTGGCATTGGAATGGGCCGCCCAGGGAGGTGGTGGAGTCCCCATCCCTGGAGGTGTTGAAGCAAAGCCTGGATGGGGCACTTAGTGCCATTGACTAGGGCTGGGTGATAACTTGGACCGGATGAGCTTGGAGGTCTCTTTCTACCTGGCTTGGCTTATTCTATTTTTTTCTAAATTGTATATATATGTCAATATATTTTACATATACTCTTGTGAGTTTAGCTTGCTCTAAAATATAGCTTTAGCTTACTTCCAAGCTGTCTGAGCTGGTCTGGTAAATTCTATATTGGGGTGGGTGGGAATTACCTGACCCACCACATTTTTCTAGTCATTATTTCTACTATTTTCCAGTCATTTCCCCCCTCTACTCAGCCCTGGTGAGACCCCATCTTGAGTACTGCATTCATTTTGGGCTCTCCAGTTTAGAAGGGAAAAGGATCTGCAGGAGAAGGTCTAGTAGAGGCCTGTGAGGATGCTGAGGGGACTGGAGCATTGCCTGATGAGGAGAGGCTGAGAGACCTGAGGATGCTTAGTCTGGAGAAGAGAAGAATGAGAGGGGATTTAATCAGTGCTTAATAAATCTCTGAGGGCTGGGAGTCAGGAGGGTTGGACTCGATCTCTTTGGGTCCTTCCAATCCCTAACACCCTGTGATCCTGTGATTATCAACATGGGTAGAAACCCATACTGAGAGTGGGATGTTACTGTGCAAGGTGCTGAACAACTCTCCTGCACTGGCAAACACTGAAGTCAAACACCCAGACACAGAAAAGCCTGCTGGAAATTGTAAATGCGGGAGAAGGTTCCTGTTCATATTTTGAAAATGGGAATCCAAGACATGCAACAGCAACACGTCCAAAAATAACACAGAATGCTTCCTCAAACATGTCACTATTGTCACCACCCTGGTGGCAAATGCTCTCTAACTCACACGCTCAATGCTAATTTCTGTATGCAGATTGGCTGCTCCTGCAGGAACAGAAGCAGCACGAAGGAGTGACACTGCTCACCACAGCGTCCTCCAAGGGAAGCATTGGTGACAGGAAGCACTGCAGTTCAGGAAAACCAGAAGGAATACTTCCAAATAGAACCGGCCTGGGTACAGAAGCTCCTAGTGGTGTCAACACCATCAGCTGTGGGTTGTAAGTTTTAATTCCATAAATTATTAGTTCCAGATGCTCAAACTTTCATTTCTGAAACTTTCCACACTATCTTGCCCCTTTTGAGCTGCTCTCCTCCCTCCAAGAGCTCCTAGCACCTTCCCATCCCACACACCCTTCTCACATTCCCAGTTCAGAAGCCTTTTGCTTGCAGCATCCTTTTTATTTCCCTCTGCAGTGATAGGTGCTGGCAAAGCAGAAGGAAGGAAAGCTCTTTCTGACCTTGGGTTAGAGGTCCTTGATTCTTATTTTGACAGGATATACTCCCTCCTTTTTTTTTCCCCCCCTTTTCTTTCTTTTCCCTATTTTGTTATGGTTCCCTAGGGCTTCATTTACTTTATTTTCCTACGTCTTCTAGCATGTGGGCTTTTCCTGAGAGCCCTGGAGTCACAGTTGGAAGCAGAACAGTGTAATTTAACTTTCAGAGAGCCCTCTGACCTGAAGAATGCTTTTTATCAAACTGAGATAATGGGTAGAACATCTAACAGCCGCGCTGTTATTCTTTCAGAAATAGGCTCCGTGTTCCAGTTCAGCAGAAAGCTGAGCTGGAACGCACAACTCTCGCCTAACTTCTGCAAAGCAGCTGTGTTTTGGAAACACCTGCCCCGGGATTACTGGGGAAACAGGCTTAAGAACTCAGTCCCAAAGTTTCTCCCTCATCTCAAGACACATAATTTTTATTTGAAAACATCTGAAGTTTCAACCTCCCAGTGCCATGCACTTACAGCGTTGTGTCCTGAGGCAGGACTATTACTTGAGCACTGTTCCAAGACATCAGATGTGTATTTGTATTCTCTGCATGAGGTATGCATGCTTTAAAAGAAGGGGAAGACTACAGTACAAGATTATACCTTAGAGACAACAGAGAAGGCTGGGGCTAGAAAAATCCAAGTTGATGATCTTGCTCTCTCGCAAGCCTGCAGTGTGAGCTTGGTGATTTGCACCTCAGTTTGAAGAGCTGAGATGACTTCACTTCTCCAGCTCAATATGGCTAAATGCAGTACAGACACCTGTGATTCTGCAAGAGGGACAGCTCATAAAGAGGCACTGGAAAGCACTGAGATGCTGTAGTAATGTGGACAAGTACTTGCTCGTTAATATTCAGGCACATTGTAATGACAGGATGAGGAATAATGGGTTTAAGGTTGGAGGAGGCCTTGAGCGACCTGTTCTAGTGGGAGATGTCCCTGCCTATGGCACAGGGGGGTTGGAAGTGGCTAAGCTTTGAGGTCCCTTCCAACCTAAACCATTCTATGTTGGTGGTTTGACTGAGAGTTCCCATGCTGGTAAGACAAGGAATTGTATAGAAAGAGAAGATAAAACTTTTGAGTATTTGGGAGCAATACAAACCTCTGTTGTGATTGCTGCTTACATAACTGAACACACAGGAAATAACTTTCTAAGGGCCTTAACACCCTTTCATTGTTTAATAGAGCCATCAACAAATTCTAACAACTGTAATTATTGCAAAATATTTGAAGAATAAATGTTTTAAGAAACATTTGAGTTGCTTGTGCACTTCTCCGGAACGTTTTCCAGAACTATCAGAGAGTTGGCTTCTCTAGAGAAGTCCACACCTGACAAAACACTGGCACCAATATTTCAAATGGTCCAGGCTACCAGTAATGTGGTCCTGTCAGTCATCCAACATTCACAAATGTTAAAATAAAATAAATTCCTCTATCAGCTCTTGCTAAGGCCGAGATGACACACACTGCTGCCTGCTGGAAACAAAGAAGGGATGAAATTCAGAGGGTTTTCTAAGTGGCACTGCCAGAGCTCACACCTGTAGAAGGGGTCATCGTGTGCCTTATGTATCGTGCCCTGTGCAGGAAAGAATTGAACTTGTGGTCTTCATCTCACAACAAAATCTCCACTGACTGGGAGCATACTGAGCACACAGGCCACAGCTTGTGACAAGGAGATGCCTTTTACTTGGGCTTCAGGATGTTTTTTCCCTTGCTCAAAGCTCGACTAGCAGCATGCCAAGCTGCTCCTCTCCTCACACAGGGCAGGGCAGACATAAGACCTTGACTCCAGGTTCTGCAGCTGCAAGGCCACACAAAAGAGGCATTAGAATGTGGTCCCATACTGCTAACAGCTTGTGTTGCAGAAAGGCATCAAAAAGCTATGAGAGAAACACAGACTCTCTTCTTCAGCAGAGAAACTGGCATCTAGACTTGCTAGTATCACAGCTCCATCACAACTGTAGGCAGGTTATGTTTTGCCCCATAGGCTAAGTTATCTCCATGACCAGTAACTCCTTCAGAACTCACATCATCTAGGCTCCCAAGACTTGCACTGGACCCACTCTCCATGCGGGCTCTAGTAACCAAGAGCTAAAGCATCACTCTTAGCTCTTCCTGTAGGCTACATACAGTCCTCTGCACATGCTGCTTTTAAAGACATCTTAATAACCTTGCAGGTAGAATCAGTTCCCACTAGACCCAGCCAGTGCTTTAATATAACACAGTTTGAAGACCTCTTGTTGCCCTCCTTCCTTCACTTTCCTACCAAAAACAGCTGCTTTAGAGAGGTGCCACACTCATAGAATGCAGGAGGGAGGAAAAGGGGTGGAGAAATGTTTGCAGCATCCAGGAGCTGATCCCTGTTTCATCAAAACCAGAGTCTAATATTGGGCATAAGGCTGAAGCTGAGAGACAAATACTTGGCAAGTGGTGGTTGAAGCAGAACAGGGAGAGGCAGCACACACCTGCTGGCTTTGCCTTGCAAATGCTCCATTTTCCATCTCCAAATTTTCCGAGGGGAGGAAAGCATACTTCTAAAGCAAAACGATTTAAGCCAGCACAATCAAATGAGGTACTCTTATCTTTTTTTGTGCTTGGCTGCCTGACCATTCTCCACTTCAATTACTTGGCTGCTATTATGCAAATGAGAAGGAAGCCAGAAGTTGTGCACCTGTGTTTGCCCCGGTATTCAATATTCCTCCTAAAGTCCTAAAGCCCTGTTATGTGGTAGACAGGCATGTGGAATTGCTCAACTTGAGTTACAGCAGGGCAGGTAAAGGGCTTTTCAAGCTCAAACAATGCTTACAAAGAATTCAAGTCAACACAGTGGTTAGACTTGGTCTTGCAGCTGAAAAGAGCAAAAACGTGGAATATTACTGGGAGGACCACATTTAATGCAGCTGCATTCAGGTACTTCACGTGCAAGAGAAGAATAGTCAAACTTGGAGCCCAGAATGCTCACCAAACAAAACCAACAAGTCCAACTTAGACATCAAACTGAGCTTATCCACAGCGTGGTTTACACATTTTATAGTACATAGAGCATCAAGAATGTTCCTTTTGCATCTGGGGAGATCTGCTTCACTGTAAAAGCTGTTACAAGGGGGGACCTTATTGCTCTCTACAACCACCTAAAAGGAGGTTGTAGCCAGGTGCGGTTGGCCTCTTCTTTCAGGCAAGCAGTGACAGAACAAGAGGACACAGCCTCAAGCTGTGCCAGGGCAGGATGTCAGGAAGAAGTTCCTCACAGCAAGAGTGATTGGCATTGGAATGGGCTGCCCGGGGAGGTGGTGGATTCAACGTCTCTGGAGGTGTTCAAGAAAAGCCTGCAGGGGACACTTTGTGCCACTGGATAGGACTGGGTGATAGGTTGGACTCTTGGAGGTCTCTTCCAACCTGGCTGATTCTATTCTTATTGGGCTATGCTGAGACAGTCAATTATCTGTAAAGTCTTAACAAGCATACCATTAAAAAGAGCCTGAAAGAGTCTAAAAGCATGATATTCCATGCATATGATTTGCTAAAATTGCTGCCACCATTATGCCTCATTTGAGCTAAAATGACATTGATTTAAACCCAGTGGGATCTGCAATGAGACTGTAGACTGCTGTCTAATTGATAATCCTATTGCAGGTTTTATTACCTTGCTCCACAGCCATTAGCGTGTTCCATCCTTTCATTCCAGTGTTGTGCTTCACTATTAGTTATTTTTACTAGGAAAAATCTAGGTAACATTTTATGCAGCTCTAAACTGGATTTATTTTGTGATCCCTTTGGAGACTTAATTGCATCCAAGAAAAATTACCACAGAATCTGTCGTAGTCGATTAATAAGCTAATTTTGCACATTCTTTCCAAATCTCCAAGGTATTCCTTAAGCAAAGGCTGGAAGTAAACACTCTCAGAGGCTTCAGAAAGAAAGAGGCACTTCTAACAGCCTTCATTACTGACCTGACAGTAGGAAATAAGACAGAAGCAAGAGCAGAATTCCCAATTCAAGACACTGCCATTGGCAGCCTGCGCGCCTGGAGCGAAACACATTATTTTGGTTTGGATAATCCAGCCTTTGTCTCAGGCCCACGCAGCTCAGCTCTGCCTCTAAGACCCAATTACAGGAAGCCCCTCTGGGCCAGCACAGAGATGTTTCTGATAGCAATGGAGAAAATGGAAATCTCCTTGCCCAAGATGATGTTTGGGCAGAACAAGTCTGCCACGCAGCCAGCCTGAGAGTTGCGAACAAATTTTACTCATAACATTACATAAGCTGACTTAAAAGAAACAAAATAACACTGCACTTAAACCAAACCAATTTGATTATCTCTTGGCAGTGTGCTTGGATTTAAATCTACAGCAGACGACGTAGCAGCATACATTTCTGGTAGTTACTGCAGATTGTCAGCTCAAGTTGTTTCTTTTCAAGTCACCCTGATTTTCAACAATTGCTGGACATCTACCACTCAAAAAAACAAAACCCATGGGCCAAGCTATTAAAAAAAAAAAAAAAAATTGTGGTAACTTGTGTAAGAACTAAGGTTGACAGACCCCTTCCCAAAACTGCATTCAACACATCCATCCCCACAGCTTCTCGAGGGCAACTTCCACACAAGCTAGCCAGCATAACCAAAAAGGTAACACAGCTGCTCATGTTAACAGCCAGCAGCAGGCACACCAATCCTCAGGATTCCACAACATGAGTGTTCAGGATGAGGTTTGGGAAGAGTACTCTGTCATCTCTGAACTTGAGCACTGAAGCTCTGTGCTTCTGCTGTCTTGTTCTCACAAGTTCAAAACGCAATGTGGAGAGCTGGTTAGCAGCATACTGAAGCACCAGCATGAAATTTACCCCAGAACACGTACCCCAAGCTCTTGGCCAAGGAAGAGGAGAAACTGAACCAAAAAAAAAAAAAACCAAACCAAAAACAAAAACCCCAAAAAACCCAAAAACCCAACAAACCCCACACACAGAAAAAAAGAAAAAAAAAAAATCCAACAACAAGGCTGATACCTGTAGGAGTAGCCAAAATAGTTCTAGTAGTCAACTGGTACGGTGATACCTCCCACCTCTGAGTCCACGTGGCTTTAAGGAATGGATTTTCTCACCCAAGCTGCCTCCTGGGACTTGTTCCAGGATCAGCTTCACTCCCAGAACTGCAACTGACACGTCTTGGGCCAAGGTCCAAAGTACCAGCACCAAGGACCTGTCTCAGATTTTCTCTTCAAGATGACCTGATTCGTCTATGTGCCAGCACATAGACTTTGGCACAGCTCTGTCACTTAACACAGAGATAACCTGACAGAAACTGGGCCAAATGGAATATCCCAAAGGCACAAGGACGCTAACACAAGTTTGGGCTGCCAAAATACAGCAGAGCTAGACCGTAGCAGAAGGATCCCTTCCCCTTTGCCAAGAGGTCCTGGGTCCCCAGAACACACAGTAACCTCTAAGGAGCTGGCATCATCTCAAAACACCAAAGCTGCTTGGAGAGTCCTAAAGCTGTCTGAGACCCCCTAATTAGATATTTTCAAGGACAATAATCTATGTGATGAATTCTGGCTTATCCAAGCTTCTTCTAAGGCCAGCAGACATATTGACATTGATAAGTTATGGCTGTCAGGTGGTAGCAAGTAAAGGCATCTGGAGGCTGTCTCAAAATGCTCAGGACCACTACAAAGGGTGGGAGATGTGCCTGAGGCTTTTGAGAGAAAACATTACAGCTATTTGCAGTCTTCCAAGTGGGAAAAGCACGAATCCCCTCAGCACACGGACTTAACACCATACCAGCAAAACAATGATTTCAGACAGCAGGCTGTATCCTGACCTCACATACAGATAGCTTTGTCACACATTTGCATTTTAGGGCTATGAGCAGCAAGAGATTTTTCAAGTAGAGCATCAGTTAGCAGCTAAAGGAGGGAAAGGGGGAAGAAGAGGGGAAGAGAAAGGAAAAAAAAAAAAAACGGCAGCTGAGACCTTTTCTGCTGGGAGAGCAGACTGAGAAGGAACTGAAAACTGCAAGCTACAACTTGATATAATTACAATTGCTACTGGAGGCTCACAGCTGCTGCCCAAAATGTTCCCTGAATTTCTGAAAGCTTTGAGACTGCTGCCAAAGCAAATGCCATGCACTGCAAGGCTCAGGAGTGAATTTCTAGGGAAGATACCTGTTGTTACAGGGGAATTCAGAGCAGCTTGAGGATTTTTTGCTAATCATCTTCTCGAGATCTAAATTCCAAAGTACAAAGGAAAAAGCTTTGTGCACTAATTGACTGAAGAAAACAGTTTTCTGTGCATGTGTTTGAGAGAGTAAATTTGTGCCCAATTATAGCAACTTAGAGAAAGGTTTCCTCTGATTGCCAGGGAGTGCTCTGCTTACAGCAAAATAAGGCTTTGTGTTTTCTTTCTGAGGTTCTTCATTCAGCTGACCCCTCTGAGTTCCCAGCAGACACTGATCTCACCACCTGAAAAGCAAACTGGAGCTCGACCAAGCCAGAATGGTCATCCCCAAGCTTTGTTACAACCTGTCAAGGCAAATGAAGGAACAGACACCTCACTTGTGTGAGAGCCTGTGCAAATTGCCTTTCTTGAGACATAAAAGCCACTGAAGTCTTCATCAAATTTAAGTTTTCAGAATTAAGAAAGACAGAGGGTGGCAGTTTGGGGGTTTATTGTTGTGGGGTTTTTTTACTTCCTGGAAAAATTGATTTAAAGAAAATAAATAGACAAGACCTGAACTGACCACCTGGACACACTGCTGGCTCATGTTGAGCCTGTCTACCAGCACCCCTAGGTCTCTCTTTGCCTGGCTGCACTCCAGGCACTCTGTCCCCAGCCTGTAGTGCTGCCTGGGGTTGTCGTAGCCAAAGTGCAGAACCTGCCACTTGGACTTATTCAAACTCCTGGCTTTGGACTGTGCCCACACGTCCAGGTCCCTCTGCAGAGCCCTCCTGCACTCTAACAGTGAAAGCATAGACATAAGCTTGTTGTTTTACAGGTGGTTTGAGTTAGAAAGCTTCACACCAGATCTCAATGTATCTTAGATGTCCTCACCTCCCCTTTTAAGCTGAAAAGCTACCCACAAAAAAAAAACAAACCAAAACAAACAAAAACCATAATCACCACAATAAGAGGTGTAATTTGAAAGCAAAGTAGTAATTTCTTACATCTTGCTGATGTAATTGTGGCGGTTTGCACTTCCTAAAATACTTCTGAACATATCAAAATCAATTCAATTACTTTGTTTTCTTTCATTATGCCATTAACTACAAGGAAAATATTAACGATTTTGAAAGCTTCCAAGTGATTCAGTTGAGATGTTCATCTGAAGAGCTTTTGAAATAAGCCTCTTACTTGCTTTTAATGAGTACTTAAGTGTTTTGGAGATGCAGAGCTTTTGTTCTGTGTATTTCAAAGTAAGAGTTTAAAGAGAGGCAAATATTGAGACATTGCAAGTCTGGAAAACATAGGCAGAAGACAGCAAAATGTGTATCTTATGGCAAAATAATTGTGTTGTTTTTTTTTTTTTAAACAAGCAATTCCATGACTGATGCTGCACAGTCATATCCATTAAGGCATTTAGTCACGGGAGAGCTAAGGCCACAGAGAATTGCAAATATTTTATTTCCAACACGTGCTGTAGAGCTCCAAGTGCACAACAGCAAAGGCTCTGCATTGCAACTAGAGTTGCTAACATAACTCAAGTGGCGAACCTTGACCCTCAAGTGTAAGCACTGGTTCAGAAAGCAGTTCATCAGGTCATAAATAATTGGAGGGGCATTTAATTCTACGTGGAATAACACTAATTACATTCTTTAGAGAAGTACTGTTGCAGATGTTAATATCAACAAATCAGCTGCAGGGCAGCCTAAATATTGAAGGAAATGCAAGAAAAGAAGAAAAAAAAAAAAAAAAAAAANAAAAAAGCCCAAATCTACCACTTCTAGCACATACAAACTTTGTTTAATTTACAGGGGAAGATGGCTCAAATCCAGAACTAGAATGAAACACCCCCCCCACCCTAGTCTGCAGGACATGCAAAATTGTGTTAATTTGCCTGGGAGATTACAAGCTGGATGGACATTTGCATTTTAATACCACCCTGATGCCGAATGTCAAGGAGGGAGAGAACACCTGAGTTTTTGTGCAGCCTGTCTCTGGCTTTCACACTTAGCCCTCTAAGTGCTTACACTGCAGAAAGTTCACCTAAACAGTTTGAACAGTTTCATGCTGCAGTGCAAAGGTATTTTGTGTATGCAATTTCCTCTCATTTTATTCCTTTAAATCGTGGGGGTTGTACCTTGCACGATTATAAAAGTTTAAGAGCTTTCAAACTGTACAGCATCATCAGAGCTATAAATCAAAAGCTTCACAAATTCAAGTAAACAAGAACAATATCTCCCAGTGGCTCCTTATATTTTCATCTGTTCAGATAGTTAAAAGAATTGCAGTGACTGCTTAGAGTAGTTGGTTATGCCTAACACTTTGTCACATGTGTAGTCTTCCCAACAGCATAAACATCTCACAGACAACATTGGTGGCTACCAAGCTAATGGTTTTCCTAAGGGTTTCCTCCAAAAATGTCTTCCCGACAGCATAAATATCTCACAGACAATATTGGTGGCTACCGAGCTACTGATTTTCCTAATAGTTTCTTCAAAAAATGCAATCTTCCCAACAACATAAACACATCACAGACAACATTGGTGGCCAGCAAACTAATGGTTTCCTCAAAAAAAATTCAACCGTTTATCAGACAAGAAGCAAAAATAAGCAACCCACCTCTGGGAAATCCAACAACAATCATCACTAAAATTAACATTGGAAATCTCATTTAGGCTAAGGCTAAATTGCAGATTGAAAGAGAGAAAAGCACAATTCTCCCTACCTCAAATAAATAGATAGGCAGGCCAATCAACCAAGAAAAAAGACAATTTTGACTGCAAACATTTGTGGCAACACACCTCTTAAGTTGCCACATTTCAAACCAGTTCTTACAGTAGAGTTAAAATGTGAAGCCCAGAATTTTGATCTGAAACTTACAGAGGTAGTCATCACAGCAGGCTCCAATGCTCCAGAGAGAAAACCTCACAGCTTCATAAAACACAGCAAATGGAGGAAAGTTGCTTTGCTCTCTGGCTTTACTTCAGCCTCTCCCAGCAAATAAGATTCGTCTCCAAATCATAAGGCCTGTTAAGGTTAAACATCTTCACCTGTGCCCAGTCAGTGACCACAGATGTCCTGCAGACTTAATGAGCCTAGTTTTCACCTTTAGAGGTTTCTGAACAAAACTTACCCTTTCTCTAACAACTCCAGCATCATTATAAATTGGATAAGAAGAAATTACTCATAAATATATAATGTCTCTGGTCACAGGCAGAGAGTGGCCATCAAGAGTACAATGTCCACCTGGAGACCAGTGCCAAGTGGTGTCCCTTAGGTGTCAGTGCTGGGCCCAGTGCTATTTAACATTTTTGTCAGTGGCATGGACGGAGGAATCAGTGCACCCTCAGCAGGTGTGCAGATAGCACCAAGCCATGTGGCACAGTAGACATGCTAAAGGGCAGGGGTCCATCAAGAGGGACCTGGACAGGCTGGAGAGGTGTGCCCAGGCCAACCTCATGAAATTCAGCAAGGCAAAATGTCAAGTCCTGTACCTGGGTGGGCACAATCCCAAGCACAACTCTGGGCTGTGTGGGGAATGGCTGAAAGCAGCCCTGAGGAACAGGACCTGGGGGTCTGGGGTGATGAAAGGCTCAACATGAGCCTGCAGTGTGAGTGCAGCCCAGACAGCAACTGTGTGCTGGGCTGCAGCAAGAGCAGCTGTGGGCAGCAGGGCAAGGGAGGGGATTCTGCCCCTTTCTTCTGCTCTCCTCACAACCCCCCTGGAGCACTGTGTGCAGTTCTGGAGCCCCCAGCACAAGAAGGACATGGAACTGTTGGAACCAGTGCAGAGGAGGCTACCAAGATGCTGAGAGGGCTGCAGCAGCTCTGCTCTGAGGACAGGCTGAGAGAGTTGGGGAAGAGAAGGCTTCCAGGAGACCTTGGAGTGGCCTTCCAGTGTCTGAAGGGGCCTACAGAAAGGCTGGGGAGGGACTATTGACAGGTCTTGTAGTGACAGGATAAGGAGGAATAGGTTTAAACTAGCAGAGGGGAGATTGAAACTGGTTGTTAGTAGGAAGTTCTTTACAGTGAGGGTGGTGAGACACTGGCACAGGTTGCCCAGGGAGGTTGTGGCTGATTGCTCCCTGAAATTGTTCAAGGCCAGGTTGGAGGAGGCCTTGAGCGACCTGTTCTAGTGGGAGGTGTCCCTGCCTATGGCACAGGGTGGGTTGGAACTGGATGAGCTTCGAGGTCCCTTCCAACCTAAACCATTCTATGATCCTATGTTGGTGGTTTGACTGAGAGTTCCCATGCCAGTAAGACAGCCAGGCTTGATTTAAATTCTGAAAGTTAACTGCATATACATCACTAAGATACCAGAAAAAGTTGATTATTCATGTTTAAAATTCATCCAGATTGAAACAGATTCCTTCCATATTGCAGTCACTGAGGCACAATGTTCAGAGGCGTGTTGAAAACTGTTATTCAGAATATGCTTTACATAAGCCTATTGTCATCATTGACATCGAAATGAACCTTCCTTAAGCTTCTTCAGTCTGTCCCAAACAGCAGCAAATTCACAGACTGTCCCATCTCTCAGCAACTGAAGCTGCAGCAAACTCCAAAGAGCATTTTCCACTGTTTTTGTTTACCTCCCTTTCTCTCCAGGTTCCCATCAGCCTGACCATGACATACTGCTGTGTCTGAAGAAGTCAAGATGGAGAAGTCCAATGAAGCTGTCGTAGAGAAGCTTAAAATAAAAGCAAGCCCCAGACATGACAGGGGAAGGCTGTGAAGCTTCTGTAGTACATTAGCTACAGACATAATCATTGCTTATATCAGCTGGGATGCATCCTTTCTTATCACAAAAGGAACTAATTATGATCACTACTGAACATCACTAGCCTGGTCTGCAGGGATCTGTGAATCCAGGGCATACAAAAGAAATCAGCTAGGGACTGGTGCCTGTAAGTTATAGAGGGGGGGAAAAGGGCAAACACAGTGAAGCTTTGGCATTTGAGACACCCTGAAGCTAGCAATATGTGTATCTTTTCACCAATGCATCTCTGAGCAGAAGCTCAGAAGGAAATTCCAGGAGGGGAATCTTATACATTAAGAGCCATATGTTCAGAAATGCCATCATCCTCGATGGACTGGCTAGAGGCACCAGAACAAGCTGGAGCTGCAGTAGTAAAGCTGTCATTTGCATATAGCACTCTCCCTTGCACTCCTCCATCGGGAAGCAGTTGCTCTTGCTGTAGGAAGCTGTTCTGAACTTTGCACAGCACATGAGCCATGGTCTAGTTGATTGGATAGGGCTGGGGGATAGGTTGGACTGGTTGATCTTGGAGGTTAGACACACCAATGGACACAGCTGACACAACTGGTGGAGAGTTTGTAGTGTTTAACTGCATTAATGGCCAAGAACTGCAAGAACAAAAGGAAGTAACTTTAAAGGGGTATCCAAAAAAGGATTAAGGGACTTGACAAACAATTCCCTACCAGAAAGTGAGTGGCTTTCATTACCCTGGGCAAGGCTTCTGTAAAGACCCAGAGTGGCCAAGGGTTAAAATCTTCAATAAGGAACACAAGCCCAATCAGTAATTCATAAAAACCTACCAGCCCCTCTGGAAAATGAGGGCTGAGTAAGAAAACCTCCTCTTACAGGTAACCCTCTGCTGGATGCGATTAGATTCTCCCACATGTTTGTGTCCTTGCTTCAGTACATCTCAGTAAACATGTGAGCAAAGTGGACATCACCAGAGCTTTCTTTTCACAGCCTATAATCTCATTTTTCTCATTAAAATATACCGATTAGCCTCAAAACAGCACCCTGTGAAAAGCTGAGTTCGATAAAACAATTCACACTTCCCAAAAGCTGCCTCTACTTCCCTGGAACTACTCTCAAGATCTGGATTCTGACTCCATGCAAGTGTTACCAATGAACTTGCATAAATCAGCCAAGAAGATAAAACTCATGGGTGGCTTTTTTTTTTTTTTTTTTTCCCCCTGCTATTTTCACAAGTTAAAGGTTAATGAATATCTTTGGCATAAAGCACAGGGCAGCTGCTTTGTGCTGTCTTTCACCAGGCTCTTTGGCACAACGAAGTACACATTTCTGATCCAACTTACTCTGCAATTGCTGACAGCTAAAAAGTTACTATCTAAATATTTTTACTCATAAAAAATTTATTAGTACCTCTATCAGAGTATTTGTGCTTATACGCTTCAGCCCATATGGTTATAATGGGACATTCCTTTTGAGTACGTGGAATGATTGCTAAGAGAGCTCTAATGTTACCATAAACAAATTAAATTAATTGTTCTAGATTCTGCCCAGCTGACAGTCAGTTTCACGTTCTGATTAGCAAAGCCCTGTGGGTTTTCAAGGCTTAGTTTCTCCACTGACTCCAGAACTGATCCTGCAGGCTCCCCGGTCTTGGACTGCCCTACTTGAGTTGATCAGATGATGTTGGGTAATAGGTTGGACTTGATGATCTCAAAGGTCTTTTCCAACCTGATTGATTCTGTGATACTGCACTGGATTGTCTAATTGTTTCATAGTTTGGGATTTGATTTACACCTCATCACATGCATACAGACCCATTTGAGGTATCCCGGAGCATTTAAGAGACATGAGGCTGTGAGACATGACACAAATGTCCCAGAAACATGAACCTGCTCGGAGCAGCAGCTCAAATCCAAGCTCCAGGCAGGGCCTGATCAGATGGCAGACATGGTGGTGGAACTTACTGTAGTACAGGGCTCTACCTATCACTCAGCTTCAAAACAATGAACAAGAAAATGCCTTTTTACTTCACAGAACAATCCAAATATTCGTAGGATGAGAAAATATTACCATTTCTTTACCACATGTGTAAAACTGCTGGAGCCCTGGGAAGTCTGAGTATCCCCTTGACAGAGAGGACCTTGCAGGTGAAGCAGCAATGTGTTTGCCATCGTTTGGGAGCAGGCACATCTTAGCTTGTGAAAACCAGACCCCTCCACCAGCTTCACATGAGAAGCACTTCCTAGAATTCTTATTACAGAATCACAGAATGTCAGGGCCTGGAAGCGGCCTCCAAAGCTCATCCAGTCCAACCCCCCTGCCAGAGCAGGATCACCTAGACCAGGTCGCACAGAAACACATCCAAACAGGTCTTGAATATCTCCAGAGAGGGAGACTCCATAGCACTTATGCTAGCACTTGTGTAGAACTGCTCTGAACCCCTTACTCTCTGCTTTTTTAAGTTTTGGAAGAGTGTGCTGAGCAGAACCTTACGTTGAGGACAGACTGGTGAGGCACTGGAAGAGGTTGCCCAGGGAGGTTGTGTCTGCTCCCTCCCTGGATGTGTTCAAGGCCAGGCTGGGTGAGGTCTTGAGCGACCTGATCTAGTGGGAGGTGTCCCTGCCTGTGGCGGGGGGTTGGAACTGGATGAGCTTTGAGGTGTCTTCCAACCTAAACCATTCTATGATTCTATGACTGTCCTCAAGGTCTGGGGCTTTCTGCAGAGCAGGCAGCCCAAGGAGAGCAGAGGTCCCAGCAGACCTGAGGGCGGGAAATGGATTCTCCACTGCTGAGCTGTGGCCGGGCACTGGCGCAACTCCTGTGGGCACTGGGGTAGGCAGCGGCACAGCACAAGATCTTGGAGATCAGGGTTCTCTGAAGACATCTCACGTCAAGCAGAACCTCACATTGCAGACAGACTGTCCTCAAGGCTGGGGTCTTTCTGCAGAGCAGGCAGCCCAAGGAGAGCAGAGGTCCCAGCAAACCTGAGGGCGGGAAATGGATTCTCCACTGCTGAGCTGTGGCCGGGCACTGGCACAGTCCCTGTGGGCACTGGGATAGGCAGCAGCACAGCACAAGATCTTGGAGATCAGGGTTCTCTGAAGACACTGCTGCACATTCAAGCTGCATTCCCTTGATGGAGGAATGGTAGTGCTCTAGCTAACTCTGCTACTGCTCCAGGCCTTTTATCTCTGTTTTCCACATTTCTGTGGGCTAAATGTCCACATTTCTTCATCAGACCGTTTCCAGTGCTCCCATGTGTACTGTAAACAGAACTGGACAGCTGCAGCATCATTAGCAACTTTCCTGTTTTCTTTAAAGTCGCCGAGATCCATTTTCATTTGGTTTTTCAGGAAAATTTGGGGGGAAAAAAAAAAGGCTTTGAAAAGGAGCTCCAAAACCTAATGCACCACAATGAGCATGTGGGCGGGCTGGAGGCAAAAAGAAAGGGAGGTAAGGAGGGGGCTCAATTGCTTCCTGTGGTTAAGATGTTAAAATCCATTCCAGAGGAGTCTGGCTGCATGCTCTGGGCTCTGCTGGTATCTTATTTATGAACATCGGAAATAGGCTCGCATATGTGCCCCACTTTCGGTAGAAAGCACGTGTTAAACAGATGGAACTTGGCTATATTTCCATCAAACACAATTGAAGACTCATATTGAAGATGCTGCCAGATGCCACAAAAAAAAAAACTAAACAGCTTCCAGAAGAACAGAATTTGCTGTTGCAGTGACAGCACTTTCCAACAAAATAACAGGCTATGCTAACAAACTGAAGGAATTCGGCTTATCCACAGAGAGATTTCTCTTACTCAAGTCATTTTTTCACTTCTTTTTGACTTAGACAGGCATCCATTCATTGCAACTGATTTAGGGCAGATAGATTAATAATTGGGTAGACACAGAGCCAAATTTTTAACGCTTTAAACACTTCCACAAAAGAAAAAAAAATAGAGTCAGAAGCAGGCTATGCTCAGATTGGGATGGTTCATAGAATCATAGAACCATAGAATCATAGAACAATTAGAGGTTGGAAGGGACCTTTAGAGATCATGGAGTGCAAACCCCCTGTCAAAGCAGGGAAGTCCACACAGGAATGCATCCAGGTGGGTTTGAAAGTCTCCAGAGAAGGAGACTCCACAACCCCCCTGGGCAGCCTCTTCCAGTGCTCTGTCACCCTCACTGTAAAGAGATTTCTCCTCGTGTTGAGGTGAAATCTTCTGTGTTCTAGTTTGTGCCTGTTGCTTCTTGTCTTATTGCTGTGGACCACCAGAAAGAGGTTGGCCTCATCTGCTTGACACGCACCCCTCAGATATTTATGCACATTGATGAGATCTCCTCTCAGCCTCCTCTTCTCCAGAATAAAGAGTCCCAGGGCTCTCAGCCTCTCTCCATAGGGGAGATGATCTTGCCCAGATGCAGGACCCTGCACTTGTCCTTACTGAATTTCATGAGGTTTGCCTTCACCCAGCTCTCAGCCTGTCCAGATCTCATTGGATTGGCAGCACAGCCTGGTGGGGTGTCAGCCACCCCCAATGGCTCACAGTGACTCCACACTCTATTGTGTGCCTATTATCTGGGCACATGTCAGCTGATGTAAGTCAGTCAATCAGCTATTACTTGTCTGGCCTTACAGTGCAGTAAACACCTTGATTTTGGTTTATTTCACTTCTCATTCTTTCTTGGACGCTGCCCTGCTGTTTTGTGTGTTTGTATCTTTCCCTCATTCATCCTACCCACCACCAATGACAGTGGTCAAACATAATGCAATTTGCACTGAAAACTAAGTTTTTAGAGATTTCTTAGAAAGGCAGAGTGAAATCAACCCCCAACTAAAAGGAGCTGGAGAAAATCAAGGCTATGCCTTCATTATAAATGCTTTGTGTGATAAAATGCAGCAAGGTGTTAATGAGAGCTGTGAAAAACAGACAGGAGAAGGAACTTTTGTTATGGCACAGATCACATTAAGGCAGAGGGAAAAAAAAGTGCCTACTGCCTGTGAAAAGGCAAAGCATATTCTGCCATGTCCAGTCTTATAACTATACACAGGTACCTTGCCAGGCCACCACTGCCCTCACTGAGGTGCTCAGGCAGATAAGCCTGAGTTAAGGAACCTTGCTTGCAATAAGGCAAGCCCTACTGGCAGCATCATCTGGGTAAAAGCCTCTCTCTCTGCTAGAACCCCACTCTCTAAGCATGCTGTGAGTGCTGCTTCATCCAAGTTTCTGACAGAGAGGAAAATAGATGGAGGACATCACCGAAGACTGGAGCATTACATTATCATAGGAGAAAGAATCATTTCCCATTTCAATGGGCAAGAATTATTATTATGATGGGTAGCAGGGTTAGGCTTTTATTCCACATCCCGTAAATAGTCTATTCTACTGCCATTTAAGACCGTGAAAACATCTGGACTGAGGGAGGTAAGTGGGCCTTTATAAGCATATAAAACAGCACAGGAACTCATTAGTAATCACACGACCCCAGTGAGTACTGGCTGAGTGCTGAAGGCCCCTGAGAGCCTCCACGCTTCCTCTCCCCATGTAAAACCCACTGACAAGTTAGCAGTGGTCAAGACTACTTCACAGCGCTGCCAAACCGGGAAGCATATGCCTGGAAGATGTGCTTCAAAGCCTGGTACGTGGGTATGGCTGGAACTGCTTATCAAAAAGATGAAGAGGTGATGGGGTTATAAATATCTGCCTGCAGAGGAGATACCGGATATTGCCCAGCTCATTAATTTAGGAGGGAGAGGACCCAGCCAAAACCTATGGCTAGCAGCTGAAGCCAAACAAAGCCAAGAGAGTTGCAAGAGCGTAGCACGAGACCTCGCCAAAGCCACTTCATGTGTGCATTTAGATACTGAGCCAGTTGGTTCAGTGTGGTGTACTTAGCTAGGCTTTCTGAATGACAAATCAACATTTTCCCATTGGAAAAAAAAAAAAAAATCAGATGGTCTTCTATGAAGCACAGAATTTAAATGCATCAAAATGACAAATCAACAGTTTCCCACTAGGAAAAAAAAAAAAAAATCAGATGGTCTTCTATGAAGTATAGGCTTAATATGCACCAAAATGACATATCGACATTTTCCCATTTGAAAAAAATAATAAATTCAGATGGTCTTCTATGAAATATAGGCTTAAAGTGCACCAAAATGACAAATCAACAGTTTCCTACTTGGGGAAAAAAAAAATAATCAGATGGTCTTCTATGAAGTATAGGCTTAAAATGCACCAAAATGACAAATCTACATTTTCTCACTGAAAAAAAAACTATTTTGGATGGTCTTCTATGAAGTACAGGCTTAAAATGCACCAAAATGACATATCGACATTTTCCCATTAAAAAAAAATAATAAATTCAGATGGTCTTCTATGAAATATAGGCTTAAAATGCACCAAGACATCATAGAATGTTAAGGGTTGGGAAGGACCTCTTTTGAGTCCAACCCCTCTGCCAGAGCAGGACCATAGAATCTAGTGCAGGTCACATAGGAACACATCCAGACAGGGCTTGAAAGTCTTCAGAGAAGGAGGCTCCACAGCCTCCCTGGGGAGCCTGATATCTTTATACAAGGTATCAGGTGTTGTGGTCATGAAATAAGACCTTTTAGTAGACAGGAACTGTGGCTTTTGATCAGAGCTGAAACCTATTAAAAGTGAATTTTAGAATGTGAATAAAAATTTAGTTAGTTTTACATTGCTTTTAAGCTTCTTTGAAGGCAAAAGGGAAACCTCTGATCCTGTGAAGCCATTTGGGGGATTGCACTGCAGCACTGGGTGGCTATAGTTACCTGCAGTATTCTGTGTCCATCCACTTTTGGAGATTTGCCACTACAAAAAAATTTAAATCCAAGCCACCTGGCTACAAAGTGCAAGTGCAAACCTCTCGAAATTCAGATATCTAACCTTGGTCCCCTAATAAATACAACATAAATGCCTAAGGAACACGTGAGCATCATTTTGTCTCTTGCTATTACCCTGTGACCTCTGAAAATAAAAGAGGAACACAAATTGGGGTTTCTGCTGCTTGCAGGCAGTGTGATCAGGAACTTGTCTCTTGACTTGCCACAGTCACCCAGCTCTGTGTACAATGTGAAGCAGCTCTGACAGGCCAGAGAGTTAGCATCTCTGTCCGAGATGAAGAGGCAAGAGCCAGCTCCACGGCAGGTAAAGCAGTGAAAACGCAGTTGAGAAAGAGGGTTAAGGAAGGGAACAAAGTGTGTGAATGAACAGAAGCTACAAGATGTTTGTATTTTCTTCAGTTTCTCACCTACTGTATCAGCTACTTGAGCACTCACCAGCTGAGAAAGAGGGTTGAGGAAGGGAACAAGGTGTGTGAACAAACAGAAGCTACTAGGTGTTTATATTTTCTTCAGTTTCTCACCATACTCTATCAGCTACTTGAGCTTCAAACAGAACAATTAAAACACATCTGAGAAGCATTACAGAACACTGGTGCCCTACACAATTATCTCCGCAGCAAAACTTGGGGCTGACGTGTTGCAGTGCTATCCAAGCAGCGAACACTTCCTCTCCTACGATAGAAGATAATCCAGGAATTTAATTTGTGAACTCCCAGGTGGCTGTCTTCCACATCGCACGCACCCGAGGGCAACGAGTCCCTTTAATACTTTTTGCACCCTCGGGTGAATGTTCCAGACACATTCCAAGAGGAGCTTCCCTTCATGTAACCACATCACACAACAACGAGCAAGAATTCTACCTGAAGCTAAAATGAGATTATATTCTACCATACCTAAACACGTTATTGTCTCAGTCCTTTACGTGCATTTGGTACCGCTTCAATTCCTCCCAAGTATGTCTGGAAAAAATGAAATGAGTACATTCTGCAATCTGCTCCTACAAAGAGGATGCTGCTGGCAGCAGCAGCGCAGCACTGCAACGGCACAGCAGGAGCTAATGCTTGGTGCTGGAGAGGAAACTGCTCAGCAGAATGAAATGCCTTGATACTGTGCCTGTCAGGTTAGCACCATTTGCAGCACTGCAATAAGCCAGGTCTCAACTGACACCACAAGCACAGAGGACTCTTGTAGGTATATTACTTAGGTTAGTGAGGTTTTCATCAACAGGCTGCTGAGCTGTCTTGACTTACAGCCTTGTACAGAGAGTGAAGTTTACACACCCTCATGTGAAATCTGACCCTAGTGCAAGTCAACCAGGTCATCGTTTCCATCCAGGAATGTAAAACTTGTTCCAGGATTCATTCCTGAAAGCTGTGTCAGGGTCACGTGAGGAGAAAGTTAATGAGAATTACAATAATAATATAGAATTATAGAATGGTCCAGGCTGGAAGGGACTGGGAGGAGGGAGAGGGGCTGGTGAAAATTGGTGGTTCCATAGGCATTCAGCACAAATAATGCAATCATCTTTTGTTGTAGTAGCAGTTTGTTCACGTTATCTTTCTTGTATGAGTGTTCAACATATAAAGGGAGGAGGAAGAGGTACAGGAAATTAAGTTAAAGGTTTCTTTTCCATAGGCTGCTTTTTATGCAGCTACTACCTGTAAATGGGTAGAATTTAATAAGGACTCTAATTTCCTCTGTGAGGGAAAACTACTATCTGTGTTTCCTCAGTGTTTAGGGATTGCTTTTCCTGTACATTAGAAGACTTAGGTCTCCAAAAGTCATATTTTAAACCCATATATGCAGACCTTGCACTTTTTACTTGAGAGAACCTGTGAGGCATATTCTACACACCTTAACCAATTAAAACAACATTAATGAGCAGTTGTCAGTTTTATTACCGGTGTGCATGCGTGGATTGTGGTTTATGGGCTTTACCCCAAAGTATTCCAGACCTCCAGCAGGGGTAAATCTGTATTACTGGACTGAGAGGGTCAGGGTAGTGCTGGCCTAACTGCATCTTTTCCCATACAGCAAATGCTGGCTGAACTCTGCCAGCCACGATGAGGAAGAAGCTCTGAGCGACAGACCTGATTGCTTTTAGGCAAAGGGATGGTGCAATTCTCTTTGATCCAAGAGGATTAGACCCTAGGCAAGTGTGGTGCTGTTCAGTGAGTACACACAGCCAAAACAGGCAGTGGCTGAAAGCTGCAGCCAATCCCTGCTTCTTTTCATTGGAAGATAAAACTGTGCAGGCAAAAATCCTGCATGCTTTAGAAGACGAGGAGGGGAGGGAAGGATGCAACTCAAAAATAAAAATTGTAAAAACATGGGGTGAGGTTTGGGGTTTGTTTGGTTTGGGGTTTTTTGGTGGGTTGGGTTGTGGTTTTTTTGTGGGGTGGGGGTTTTTTTTGTTTGTTTTTTTGTTTTGTTTTGTTTTTTTAGGGGTTTTTTTGTTTCTTAAGCACTGTTTTCAGAAGGCTCATCCCGTCCAGGCTCACCCAACCCTAGCCAATCAACTAAAGCATGGCACTAAGTGCCCCATCCAGTCTTTTCTTGAACAGCTCTGGGGATGGCAACTCCACCACCTCCCTGGGCAGCCCATTCCAATGCCAATCACTCTCTCTGGGAAGAAATTCCTCCCAATACCCAGCCTATACTTCCCCAGGCACAACTTGAGACTGTGTCTCTTTATTCTGCTGCTGGTTGCCATGCAATGATCCACTGCAGTCCTTGGAGCCGCACTAGGAACCACATGCAAGCACAGGGCAATACCTTGGCCTCCCTGCAGCTCTGTGACCTGTCAAGGGCTCTTGTAGCCAAACAACAACAAAAAAACCAGACAGGTTTAAGCCCAGGGTATTTGACTTGCTTCCAGATGGCAGATTTTAAAAATAAATTTGATATAAGATCTATTTTATCTTTCAGAAGTATTTTTTTTTTTTTTTTTTTTTAAGAATGATAAAGGGTCAGATCAAAAACAAACCTTATTTAATCTGTTCACAAAAAACAATCCTGCACCTTGCCTTCATTCTTCTGCACTGACAACATACAGCTTTGATGTCCTGATTGCAGATATTGGGCAGCTCTCTCCAACTTTGGTCAAAATCTCTTTAACCTTTAATGTGATAAATCCACTCTGTTTTTCTTAAATATATATATATATATATATAAAAGAACCCAAACTAACTACAATACAGGTGAAAAGTTATGAAAGACATTCAAAGCCATATGAAGTGACACAAGATGTTTGAAGCAAATGCCCAGGGAGGTGGTGGAAACCTCATCCCTGAAAGTTTTTAAGGCCAGACTGGATGGGGCTCTAAGCAACCTGATCTAGTGTGAGGTGTCCCTGCCCCTGGCACCCTGGCAGGGGGGTTGGAGCTGGATGATCCTTGAGGTCCCTTCCAGCCCTGACAATTCTATGATGCTATGATTCATGTGGCTGGCACACTGATTTCCTGCTCTGCAGGGAAGCTAGCAATGAGTGTCTTGCGGTGGCTGCCAAACAGTATCATCCAAAGACTCACTGCCTAGAACTAACCCAGGCATTTGCCCAGCAGTGGATACCAGCAGATCATCACTGCCTTCTCTCTACTGAAAGCATGGAAGCCACGAACCACTGTTGTTTCAAGAACCAGAGCTGCAGCTTTTTGTGGATGCCACTGCAAAAAAGTGGTAGCTGAACACCTTCATCTCTCTTCTCTGGCTCAGGCAAGACCTTCTTCTCTTCAAAAAGAGAGACTCCAAAATAAGAGATACTCCAAAAAAAAGAGAAACTCAGCACATGATCCTGCTGTTTCTCAGCCACATGCTTAATTTAAGCACTTCATTAACTCTTAGGCACCTAATTACCTCTGTGGGAGTACTTACAGGGCCTGAAGTCTAATGCTATATTGTGGCACACATACAGCACCTCACTTTGTGTCTACAGGAATCATTCTGATACTATAGAGTGTTTTCCTCTAGAAAACTCGTCCATTACACTAGTTACACATCTGAGAAAAATGTGGCAAGCTACCTCCAAACCCATTAATTATCTACTCTTTCTCACCACATCCTTAAACTTTCCTGAAAAAAAATTAAAACATGGAATGTCCACAGCTGTTGGAATAGTTCTTGGAAAGACAATAAAAGACCCTTTCCTTGGAACAGAGGAGAGTGGGTGCTGAGGGCACAGCACATCTCTTGACCAAACCACACATGCAGCACTGGAGACAGCAGTGCCCAAGCTGGGCAAGCACAGCCTATGCCACCTCTGCCAGCTGCTGTACAGAGGAGGGCTCATGCCACTGGCTCCTGGCACATGGTGGAGCACAGAGAGGCTGCCCAAGCAACCTCCAGCTGCTGCAGCAGAGATGTTCCTTCCAGCCACCCTTGCCATTTGAAGGACAAATCTCTTCTGCACGCAAGGTGTTGCTGGGCTCCAGCACATCTCCCCAGCAGAGCCTACAGGAGAACAACCACGTGCAAGCCAGCAAGACTCTAGCAAAATAATCAACAATAATGCCACATGCAGTGCTTCTGCTCTTTCTTCATTAAGGAGAATTGCCTGATCACTGCAATCAAAACAGTCCCTCGAGTTCAGCAAGAGCTGAATCAACCTCTGCTGCTGTGGAAGTTTACCTCTAAGCATCCTTTAAATACCTTCAGCCCCAGCAGCCTCCTGGTAACAATCGAGTTGGTTTTAAGACTGCTTGTACCCTTCTGCAATAATCCCTAAGCAGGAGATTAATTTACAACAATGTCAGCTCAGTCAGAGCCTTTTCCTTGACTCCTCTCTCTGGAAGCCTCCATTTACATGCAAGACCTTTGTGAGTGCAGGTGTATAAATAGAATAGCTCCGACTAATTGCAGTGTTGCCCATAGCCTCTCTCTGATCAGTTGCTGCTGTGCACCTGCAGTGGTAAAATACCAAGAGAGATAATGAACTGAATGTTAATCACATGTCAGTGTGTTACATATAGCTGTTGAAAAACATTTCCTTTGCTCCTGAGCTGTTTGTAAAAGGGTGTTACCAATTAAGCACGAATAGCCTGGGGAGTGATATTACAGGTCACACAATTTGGTGATAGTGACTAAGCAGGGAAAAGCAACTCGATAGCAGCTGGTATTTTTTCTTAAAGGGCTAACATAATCATGAGACTTTTCTTTCTTTCTTTTTTTTTTTTTTTTTTTTTTCTTTCCATGAGCCCTTGCAAGGAGAAGGGAGCTGGGGTGGTTTGAAAACTCTTGCCACATTGTAATGGGATATTATTGTTTGGCCCCAAGTGATTCGCAGTCCAATGTGGAAGCTAAAATGAAAACAATCAGTGTGCAGGGAAAACAAAATCAAGAGGCACCTTAGTGCCAAGGGGTTCCCAGAAAATAAAACAATGAGAGATTTTGGTCCTGTTTCTCTGCATGTCCAGGGGGAGAGCCTGTGGCACTGCACACAGACCTGCAACCTGGAAGCATGTGTCAAAGGGAAAGCTACCTGCTGGCTTCAAAGGCACTTCTTCCACACTGGCTTTAAGGGCATCTCTTCAACAACGCTGCCCCAGTTCTGGCAAATGCTTTATTTCCTACCAACTCCAAGTACACAGACTGAGTTTGAGGTGATTTGGGTGTGCACTGAAGGCCTTTACTGAGAATAAAGCACAGCAGGTGAAAAGAAGTCGCTGCAGCACCTGGCCATGTATAGCAGAGCTATACACAGCCTGACAGTTTCTTGGTTCACTGCTGGCATTTCAGCGCATCCTGATGAATGGTAGAGCTGATCTTGCCATGCTTTGGCAACTTGGCTGACTAGGACAGGAGCTTGGATTCACAGCAGATCTAGCATTAGCTCCCCAGCAGCAGCAGAAAATGCTGTTGTCAACAGCCTGTGCAGGAAGATACCAGAGAGCAGATGCACATTTGTTCTTTTACTAAGCTTAGAGGTAAGAATCCACACACTGATGCCAAATCCAATGTCTGCTTAAGAGAGGTTCGCAGACAGCTAAATCTCAGGTGCGCAGACTGTCATGATTAGCCTTTCAAGAAGTGATTTACTGAATTCTGCACTGATTCAAGTACTTCTTTGGAATGTAGAGAACAATGCTATATGAAAATGGGGTGTATTTGGGGGGCGTGATGTTTGTCAAGTTCCTATGGTGAGTAACACTCTTCATTTCGATGTTACTGTGTAATTTGGCTGCACACACATCTCCCACACACAAGCCAGTCTAGACTGACAGTTCACTCTGTTCCCAGCAGCTTTGTAAGCCTCTGCAGGGGTGTAAGCCAGAGAAAAATCTGGCCTTGTTAGTGCACCATTCACACACATGCAGGCTGAAGAAGCACACCAGAATGTCTCAGAGCAAAATCAGATCCTAGGAGATGAACTAGACAAGCACATCACAAACACTCCCAAAAGCATGCATGGCTGCATTAAGAGATTATTTCTGTCTGGATCCTGGTGCAGTTCCTCTTCCAACAGGCACCAACTAACCAGCAGGCAGAGCTCCCAGGAAAGGAAGTGCTGCTCAGCCCCAGTGCCACATCTGGTCAATAGGATCCAAGTGACAGTGGCTGCTGTAACATCACAAGGATGTGCCCCAAGCAGGTACCAGCTTGTGCACAAGAAGCATGCAAACAACCCATTGAGCTTTGCACTTCAAGACCTCTCAACATGCGACACCAAGGCCCCTGCTATACTTAAGCAGATTTGCACTCCAAAGACATTTTGGGGTTTGTGCAGCCAAGACAGAGAGACATTGAAACATTTAAACAAGTAGCCTTGGCAGACCCTTAGCTTCTGTCTGTGTGCTTGTGAAAGCCACTTCCTTACCACCACAGGGGCCCTGACAAGACCTTTTCACCACTTGCCATTCACTACATTGCAGGTGGCCAGGCACAAAATCCTGTTTGCACACAAGAGGAAGTTGGTGGTAGGTGAAAGATTTGCCTTCCTGAAGAGAGACTGAGTTGGCAGGAGTGGGAGATACAAGTTTTAGGTATCAGAAGGGGAAGAGTCCAGGGTTATCAGCACCTAGAGATGATGCTGCCAACTAGTACAATTCTAAACCTTAACCAACCACTTCATCTCCTAGTGTTTCCTGCTAAATATAGACGTGTGGGTAAGAAGCAACTCTCAAGCCCACACCTTTCTATGGCTGGGTCTCAGGAGTTTCAAAGCATGACAGAAGCAGAAAGTACTACCAGATCTCTGTATCATCAGCAAATAACTGTCAGAGTCAGCGTTCCAGCAGGAGTGGGAGCTGCATTTGTCTCCATCCTTCATTAGTCTGAAAAAAAGCACCACTTCACACCAAACCATTGAGGAACAAGCATGCTGCTATTTTAACATTAGAGCAAGCAACACAAATTCAGAAAGGGGGAGGGGGGAGGGTGCAGAATTATGGTCTCAATCCTGCTGTTAGGCTTAAGGTCAGGAATGGGTCATCCTCCCCTTCCCACTAAGGTACTGGTTTAAAAGACTCCAAGGGAGTCCAGGGTGAGGAAAAGAAGAAGAGGAACAGAGAGAGAACAGGAATATGTCCAAAAAAGCTATTTTGCTGGGCCAGAAGGGCCACCATGAAACATTCTAGAGGCTGTTCCAGTTTGCTCTGTTTACCCAGTCTTGAGTTACTGAGACATGTGCAAGCTTCAAAAAATTCTCTGCAGAGAAGCCTTCCAACATTGATATCAATCTAAATGTTATCTATACATTACAGGCTTGTAAAAAAGGGAAGAAAAGAAAAGTTCTAAGATATCCCTGCCATGGATTTTCTTGCACATTCTCCAATTCTTACTCATTCTGGTTGAGCCAAAAAAACAGGCTGTGAGCCTCATGACTCAAGCTGTTCAGCTGCTAGTCCCAGCAAGTGCTAAGAGCACAGATGCACGTTGATATTAAATATAATTAACCATACTTTGTCCATAACATCAGAGGAAAAAAAAATTATATATATATCTCCATTGGAGCTTACTAATAGCTCTGGGAGAAAATCAGGACTGGCTTTAAGGAACTTGGCTTTTCAAAGCCTGGAGGAAGTGTGCTGCTTAATTCACTGGAAACTGGGCACTCAGCAGCCTTGAGCTCCTTTCAGCACTTCAGCCTGGGAATGAGCAGGTTTCCTCTGTGTTTTTCATGCTACCTAATAAGCCACAAGACTTTGTTTGAAACAGATATCCCCTGGTCCACCCCTGGCTGTAAGACACTGGCCCACCCAGCAAACTGGGAACATCACAAACTCCCAGCACCCTTCCACTGAAGCAGTTTGATGCATGTTCTAGTACAGATGGTAACTTTTCACCTTCTCTCCTCAGTGAAGGTACAGGTCATGCCAAAGTCAAAATTAATTTGTGAGCTCAAATGGGAAAGGCAAGGACTAAAATCATGCCACTTTCCTCCCAAGATCCTTGGGTGTACTGAGCAAAGTTTGCTTCCCACTCTCCTTCAGGAACAGACTCGTCCATCCTTTCCCACATTCTCCCTCTGAAGGTGCATGCATGTAGCACTCAACCACAACTGGATTCATACAAAACAAGAACTGTCAAAGAAATCCCAGCCTGTAGGCTACTATTTACCTACTGAAGGTCTGCTCTGCAGCCATGGCAGAGTCCATGAGGCTGCACTGAGTACAGTCACTCTAACACAAGAACCAGAGTGAAGATCTGAAGGAAGACTCAAACTGCCATTTCAAATCCTAGAGACTGCGTGAAGATGTACACAAGAAATGTTTTTAGACCACATGCACACACATGTGAAAACCCCTAGCCAATGGTTTTGCTTTAAAGATGCTGCACTTCACATTACAGACATAAGGGCTTTGGGATTTGGCATTTCACAGGCTCACAGGATGTCAGGGGTTGGAAGGGACCCAAAAAGATCATCGAGTCCAACCCTCCTGCCAGAGCAGGACCAGACAATTTAGCTCAGGTCACAGAAGAATGCAATCAGACAAGCCTCGAAAGTTCCCAGAGAAACAGACTCCACAACCTCTCTGGGCAGCCTGTGCCAGTGTTCTGGGACCCTTACAGTCAAGAAGCTCCCCCTTGTGTTGAGGTGGAACCTCCTGTGCTGCAGCTTCCATCCCATTGCTCCTTGTCCTATCCCAGGGAGCAGAGCCTGTGTCCCCCCCTCCTCCTGACCCCCAGCCCTCAGAGATTTATAAACATTGATTCAATCCCCTCTCAGTCTTCTCTTCTCCAGACTAAGCAGCTCCAGGTCCCTCAGCCTCTCCTCATCAGGCAGTGCTCCAGTCCCCTCAGCATTCTCGTAGCCCTCTGCTGGACCATTTCCTCCATCTCCAGACGCTGCAACGCACAAAGAACCAGGAGTACACAGAAGGATCAAGCAGCAGAGAAAGGCAGGTTAAAGTTAACTGTGTTCAGTAGGACACTCACCAGCTTCCCAAAACAAGCTGCTCTGCAGCTGCCTCAAGCCCGGAGTCTGCAGAAATGAGATGAGCTCCCCCTTCTGCTCCAAGCTCTCTCTGGAGTGGCATCGCCCGGCCCTGGCAGTACCCCCAGACTGGGAGCAGAGCCCAGCTTTGCTGCCTGCTGCTCCACTCCCACCTGCGTTTGCACGGGAGAAATATGCCTGACCTCCTTCCCCTACTTCCAATGCCGGCCCGGGGAGTGATGCTGGAGCCCAGGACACTTTCTCATTCTCAGGCAGCATCATGCCTGCTGGGCTAATTGTTCACCCCTAGACAAAAACATCCCGACTCACCAAAAGCAGTGGGTGTTTTAAACATCAAACAGACAAAGATCCAGCACTCCGTTCCACAGAAACTAGTAGCCGGACATTATTGCTGCCTATCCCAAACAGGGCTGTAAATATCCCCGGTCTGAGGTGACTTCCCGGCATTTCTACAGCCGTCTGAGCGATAACAGCCCGGACCTTCGGAGCAGAAGCCGCAGGCATTCGTCCAGAGAAAAGCCTTACAAGGACGGCTCCGGTTCGCCCGTTTATTTTCTCCCCTTTTCATGGTCTACTGGCAGCTCTCAGCACAGACGCAGGGGCTGTGAATCTTAAGCAGAGGGAGGCCTCTCCTGGTTGTATCAGGTAAAGGCAAGCGAGCCCTGAAGTTGGGTGAAGCAGAGACACAAGATCGCTGTCCTAATGATCCCATTTCAGCCGCAGCTCCCTTGGCTGCAGGCTTCAGAAAGTGCAGGGACACAGGGGAGCAGAAGGCGAAGTAGAACTGATTTACAATTTTACCGCTGTTGCTTAGCGTTAAATGTTGTGGGTAGTGGACATTCAGAAGTAGCTTCAAATCCCTGTCAGAGCAGCACAGCTCCCTGGCAAGCAGAAGCCTCACAGAGTGAGACACAGGTGTAGGTGCAAAGAAGCCCAAGCAGCCTGGAAGCAGGCTTTGAAGCACAGATCTAAAGGCAATATGAAAAGCTTTTATGTAAAATAAGTGTGAAAGTCCATTAAAGAGAGCACCAATTACTGCTGTTCCTGTTATAAACAAGACATGAAATCCATTCAGACAAAACAGGAGCAAGTGAGAAGACAGTTTGTCAGGGTCTGGAGTCTTTCTTCTCTTCCTGGACTGGCACAGCAATCTTCCATCCCTTGAGTCACAATAACACATGCCCTCTTCCTGCCCTTAATTCCACAGGAGCAGTGCTCCCATCAACACAGGAGAATAAGTGCAGCCAAGAAGCAGGAAAAGAAGCATTTTAGTCTGACATCCTTTCTCCCAGTAAATCCCCACCTGCTGAAGGGCAGAGAGCTCCCCATGCCCAGGGAGCAGGACCACAGCAGGCTCTGGGCTTCTGCTACAGGTCTTGGGCTTCTCCTCCTGCTTGGGGAGCAGTGGTCAGTACAACATGGCCTCCAACCTGCTTGCAAAAGCAGTAGCCAGAAAGGCTTAAATGCAATCAACAGCTGTAAATAAGTTACTTAAATCACTTCTGAAATGCAACAAACATAACACAATGAAGAAGTTACCTTTGGTGCTTAAAACCCTCTTAGGTTGCCCAGAGATTGTTTATAAATATAACACAGACACTTACCCATTTTAAAAATGCCTTCAGTCTTCTGATAAGCAAACTCACTTAATTAACTTGCAGAAGAGTATCCAGAAAGCAACAGGACAGGTTTGTCAGTCCATATCACTTGCATTAACTTGCATTAGGCTCTCTGCTGAGGTTTCTGGCAAGGTGCTGTCTGCCGTGGCACAGACCTCTCCATTGCAACAGCACAGCTGTAATCTATTAAATTGCTGTAAAATTAAAGCACCAGCCTTCCTCCCTGGAGCTTAGCATGCCTGCTAGAACCCCTTGTCAGCTGTGGGCTGCTCCTGGCTGCCAGAAGCCCCTAGTGAAAGGTCTGTTTCAGCAGCAGCCCTCAATGTACAGCACTGCATTCACGTGCCCCTTGGGAAATGGAGAGTGAGCTGGGAAAGCACATACACCCCCTCAGCCCACCCCAGGCCTCACTTGCACTGGGTAGGGGAGTGAAGGTTTCACCATTCCCCCCAAGAGAAGAGACCCCTGAGCTGGTCCCTTAAATTTCATCCCAGAATTCTGAAATGCAATGAAGGCTCCTCCTTTCCTCAGTAGGAGAAGCAAGAGGTGGCAGGAGAAGCCCAGGTCACCCGGACCCATTAGCAGGAAGCGCCTGCCCAGTGAGCATGGGGGCTGGCTTGGGGGACCCTATTTACCCTCCTGTCCCAAGAGCAGTGTGCTGGAACCATGCCACTCTGTACTGCTGGCAACTGCAACAGAGCATACAGCATGTCCCAGTAGTTGCTATGGCAAACAATGGCTGCTGGCATCATAGCTAGATTTGGGATCTGGTTTTGCCCATAAAGACATGGATCAAAGCATCTTTTGCCATACAGTAAGCATTTCCCTTAAAATAAGATTTTAAATGTACATTTTTGCTCTGAGAGAAAACTGTGACAGCAAGGGACCATGTTTGCTCTTTCTTACCTGCCTGAGTTCCAGGCACCCACCCCAGGTGGAAAGCCAGAGAGCACCCTCCTAGCACGGCTCCTGCAAGTGTTTTCATGCAATTAGTTCATTAGGTGGCCTTATGCTTCAGTGAACATTAATTACAAGTAATTGTGCCTGCTACTGGACAGCAGATAGGCAGTGCTGTTTGGGCTTGTCAGTTGGCACTCAGACCTTCTTGCTGCAAATGGCCAGGAGCACACAGTGCCTGTGTCTGACTCGCCCTCCCCTGCCATGACTCGGGCACAGGCAGCTGCCCCAAGAGCCCCTGGGGGGTTGCCTCAGTGCACAGTGTGGGAGCCTTGGCATACAAAGGGAGTGTGTGCACCCACTTCACTCCACTCCGCTCTCTGCTGATGCCACACCAGCCAAACCCTCTGACAAAAAACATCCACAGCAGCTAATTCAGCAATACTCAGTTTTCTGCTTCAGGGGTAGAAGAGAAACAAACCACAGGGACAGCAGGCAGGCAAGAGATGACACGACCAGGCTATACAATGAAGCACAATTATATTTTATTCTGGTGTCCCTATCCATGCCCAGATGTGGAGCATGTGCCCTTGTTCCTTTGCTGCCACTGGAATGGAGGCATCCCATGCCCAGAAGGAGGAGAGGTAAAGAACCACAATTCCATGGGAACAGCCATTTGTGCTGTGACCAGAGCTGGAGAAGAGGCTCCAACAGTGCTGCCCGCCCTCATTATTGCTGCTCCACACTGGCAAGGCTCAGGGAAGGGCAGGGACTTTGCTAAATCGTGCCCACATGGGCTCCTATTAAGGCATAACTGGTGAGGTTCGACACTACTGTTATCTGTACATGTGCAACACAGACAGACACCGATGACAAACTCCATAGGTGCAACTGCTCCACAGGTGACACCACCACAGAGAACATCTTGGCAGTAGGGGCGTAGAGCAACCTGTGCAGGGAAAAAACACTTGGGAAGGTAGAAGGAGCTGTAACAGCATTTATTGCCATGTCACCATGCTTGCTCCCCCTCTGCATGTTGTAACAATGACAAATCAGCAGCACAAACTGTTAGAAGAAACCAGGGAGGCACCCCGGGGGCCAAAGGCACCCCCATCCCTGTGGAGCAGGGGTGCAGAAGGGCTCCCCTCAGCCACCTCCCAGGGACAGCTTTCGGCACAGCTCCCTCTCCACAGGAACAGAAATGCCATGGAGCTTGGCAGAGGTATTTTAAACACAGACATCGAAGCAATACTTTGATGGACAGGAGGAGACTTGCTCCTCCATCTGTCTGAGGAAGAACAGGAGGGACCACCATGAGTAAGGTTGTAAAAGGCAGCCCTCCCCAAGCCTGCAACCCTTAAAAACAAACAGAAAAACCCAAACAAAAAAAAANCAACAAAGAGTTTTAAGACCTCCTTGCACCACAGGTAAATTAATGAATTTGGCTTGGTCTTGGTTTTGTCGTGGCAGAGAGAAGCTGGTTTGTAAGAGAAGGGAGGACCTGGATACATAGTGCCTGAGGTATGGTCAGAGGAAAAATGTGCACCAAAAAGGAGACACAGAAACAAAACAAACGAACAAACAAAGGGAAAAAAGGTGGCAAGGGGGAAAGAAAGCACTTAAAAGTTTGGCTCTGAACATATCTCTTGTATGAAAATGATTGTCAAAAGAGTCACTAGTGAAAATAAGGTAAGAAAATATGTTCACCGTAGAGGTACCTTTCTGCTTCTTTCAACAACAGAAAATTAACCCGAGGTCCATCGAGTACTTTCAGTTCACCTCAGTTCAGCTCTGCGGAAATCCCGAGGTCTGTCATCCCAGCACACACCTCTGGAAGATGCTGTCCAATTGGCGGGGTGAAGACAAGACCCTGTGCCCAGGTCTTGGACTGTGGTAGCTCCAGCTACCTGGAGCATCCACATCAGTCTGGGGAGCGGGGATGCTGTTCTCCACGGGGTCAGCCCCAAAAGCTCCCAGGCGCCCTCTGTCCTAGGCTGGCAGCTCCGCCACGGGGCACTACCCGAACCGAAACTTCAGCCGGTACTTGACGGGGCCGGGGTTCTTCCGAGGCGGGGATGGAGCGACCTTCGGCTTCGGCGGCGGCGGGGGCTTCTTTTCAGGGAGGGTGACTGTGAAGGCGAGCTCCGGAGGCTGGGGCTGCCGAAAGCGGGGCAGGAAGTGCGTGGAGACGTGCTGGGGCCGGGCGCGGGGGCTGCAGCCCCGCTTGGCTTTGCCCCGCTTGTTGAGCGCCACGTACCACTGGCGGCCCGAGCGGGGGCTGCGGTGCACGGCCGAGGCGTAGGTGTTGTAGCTGTTCTCCTGGAAGCGCTCCCGAAAGTGGCAATCCGCCGTGAACCGCTCCTGCGGGACAGAGCCGGGCACTGTCAGCAACGGACGGGCTGGCTTCAATCACCCCTGCCCTGCCCTGCCCTGCCCTGCCTGCTGGGAAAAAAGTCACCTAAACCAGTCCAAAGGGGTGAGAAGCAACGCAGGGCACCTGGGCAGCATGCTACGAGGCTGCTGGGCACAGATTATTTTCAGTACGTCCTTGCCACCCAGTTTGGATTTTATCGGGAAAAAAAAGAAAATCAAACAGGCTTGTCCTTCCCCAGCTTGCCCCTTGCCTTTCTCACTGACAGAAAGGAGGACATGTACCCACCCTGCTGCAACCCCCACCAAGGACCCTGAGGTGAAGCCCTGTCTCCATCTTCATTCCCATCCTCACACCCCTCACTTAGGCACTGAATCATCACTTAATAATCTGAAAGGCAATTTGCATGCAGATTTTCAATGCTTCACTGAACATGGCTTTCATTGTATTGGAATTATTTACTTTGTCTTTATCTTAAATGAACTTGGGGTATTTTGTCCCTTGGTAACGTGAAGAAATTACTCGCAGCCCAAGAGCGAGCTAGCTCTTGGATGGTGGGAGGGAAAGTATTCTCACTGTCTGAGAGGGTAGCCTGGGTACTGTCCATAACATTTCATAACTTCTTGTTGTTGTCAAGGAGGAAGAGGAAATAAATAAAAAAACATGCAGAAATACAATACCAGAGCTGTAATGCCTCAGCTATGTACACAAGGCCCTGGGACACCTGGCTGCAGGCTCCAGCAGCCCCTCTGAAACCCTTTAGCCACTCTTCAATCTGTCCATGGGCATTATATCTGGTGCCCAACAGCTTCTCCATTTGTGTCTGGGGCACCACTGCCTGACTGCAAACTAACGCTTCAAAACTACCAAGATGAAAGGGATGTGGAGCTCTCAAGCTTCAAACCTTTCAGCAGTGAGTGGAGAACAGGACAAAACCCCACTAAAATACAAGCGACAGAGTCCCCAGCCTGCCATGCATTTTTTCCCTTCACACCACTTTGAATTGCTTCCTTTTGGTCTTTGCTTGAAAGAGACGTCAGCTTGATGACTCATTTTTGCTTTCCCTGTCTTTTATCCATCCTCAGTTCTGTACTGCCCATGCACCACCGTTCATCCTCCCAAGGCAAGCCTTTGCTGACCCCTCGTTGCCCCCAGCACACACAGTGGTGCTTGGACTGTCTCCCACAACAGCCTTTGCATGGTGGTTTTGGGACTAACCGAGGCACCAATGCACCCCTGAAAGGGTGCTCAGAGGGAAATGCCCTGAAACAGGCCAGGGTTTCCCAGTGGGATCAGCAGATGGCAGGAGGATGAAGTTGGCTGCTGCAGGAACCAAGGCTGCCCACCACCAAGGATCCTATACTGGAATAGTCTTAGCAGTCTCTGCATGCACTGCTGTGACAGGAGAGATGCTGGTAGCCCTGTACAGATGGCAGAGCTCACCACTGTCTTTCTTGCTCATGGGTAAGCTGAGTCAGTGCTTCCAGTCTGGACCAGTGCTTCTGGAGCAGTAAGAGCTCTCCCCCACTCTCTGTCAGGAGAATCACAGGAAAAGTTCCTCCTTAAAGAGAGTTTAGGGAAGCCACTTCCTAAAAGTTGAAGTAGCATCCTTTCCAAAGTAGGATGTGGGAAAGTGTGTGGATGGGGCTGTGTCTCAGCACTGGACACAGAGGGATGCCATGGACTGCTTCTACTAGCAGTGTGGGGAAGAAGCATAGCAGCATTCCGGAAGGGAAGCCCTCATCCCCAGACAGCAAATCACCCTGGTAATTACATCAGCTGCTGCTTTGCCATCATTCTGACCAGCCTCTCAGCTCAGCAATTTCCTCCTCTCAGCCAGGGAAAGGAGATTTTTTTACCAGCCCAGTGCAGGCAGCACTGCCACTGCCTGCTGCACTGTCTGGCCATCAGATTTGCTCTACAGCAGCTCAGAGATAATCGTGAAGAGCAATCCTGAAGTCAATTAAATTTCAAAATCCAATTCAACAGAGAATTGCCTCAATGAGGTCTGCGGTGTTTGGCTGACTCAGAGCAGCTCTTGAGAGAAGAGAATTACCTGAGCCCCCTGCAGCAAATCTCTCCCTTGGGGTTCACGGCAGCCCCTGCTGAGACCAACACCAAACCCTCTCCTGCCCATTCCATGCTAAAAATGTACAAACAGGGGACCGAGGATTTATCAACGAGGAAAAAGCCATCTGTGCACACAACTGATAATTGCCAGAATTACTGTCATTTTCTGAGGCTCATGCCTCTAAAAAGGAACCACTTGGTAATTTAATTAAGTCACCACCAGGGAAAAAAAAAAAAATTTAAAAAAATTTAAAAGCCAAACTAAGGAGGGCTCTGTAAAGCTGGGAGCTGGGACACAGCCGGACCTGCCTGAAGCCAGTCTCGAAGCACCCCGAATCCCTGCAGGAATGACTTTTATCTGCCGTTCAGCACAAAGTCACCAGCGTGACTCCCATATCAAAGCTCTGCCCTGAGTGACGGGCGCAGGACGCGCTTTGTACTGCTCAAAACTCATTAGCCCATGAAATAACTTTGTCCTGCCAAGGCAGGAAAGAACAACAGATGCCGGGTTTGCATTATCGGCATTATTTAGCCCAGCAATCTTTAGACATTTGGGTCAAGTTTCTACAAATTCGCTGCTTTCATCCGAGCAGGGCATCGTGTGTCTTCACCCCGCCTCTGACCTGCCTAATTGAGGTCTCTCTCCAGCACTGCCCTTTGTGTGCCGACAATTAACCATACACCAACGAGGTTTGATTTAATTTCGGCCTGTGCCAGGGCATAAATCAAGGCTTCAGCTCAAATAAGGAGCCCATTGTATGCTATAAAGGAAGGGAGGCTCTGGAGGGTCCAGGGATCATGGTCTGCCTGCTTCCCTCTCCTCTCCATCCCTTTACCTTTCTGCTGTGCTCTTCCTGTTCTGTCTTCTTTCCTTGCATTCACCTCCGCATAGCCATTCCCCCTTTCCCCTTGATGCTGTTCCCACTCCTATACTTTGTTTCCTAAAATAAGCAGCCACGTGCTCACCCTTTAAGCATCATTAGGTTTCAGGAGCAACACTCCAATAAGACTCGAGGGAGAGCAATGCAAGTTCATAAATCTCACTTGAAGGCAATCTGTGGACTTGGGCAGCCTGTGTGCATCAATAACATCCACATCCACATCGTGAGGTTTGCCTTATAACTGTGGGGCAGGCCCTTGGCTTTTCCCTTTTCCAAGCTCTCAGCCCTGAACAGGCTCCCAGGAAACAAACTTGGATGACTGGTCGTCCAAGATGCTACCTAAAATACACCTCTTTTTCGGGGTGTTGTGTTTATACAGACCCTTAAAAGATGGAAAGTTTCATGTAAGCACAGTAGCTGGTTTCATTTGTTTAAATGCTCTCTAGAGCTAACAAGAAAAAAACCTTTCCAAAGCAGCATCTTGCAATTGAAAAGAGAAATCCACTTAGAGAATCCGTTCAGGGCAGAAACCTTGGACAAGGCACATCTGAACCTGCAGAAAACTCCAACCTTCAGCTTGCAGCCACAAAAGTTACTGGGATTTTTCCACTCCAGCTATCACACTCCTGCACAGGCTGGACCTCACCTGCCCAAACCCCTGCCTGCAGCCCTATGCTCTCCCCATGGGCTGCAACCCCTTCCCCAGGGCTCCCGGCGCCACACGTGCCGCTCTCTGGGAGACATTTGGCTAAACCCGTCTGCGCGATCTGCTGCAGAAGCTGCTAAAAATAACCCAGCAATGCTCAAAGAACAAGTCCTTTTGATGCAAATACCCAACTGCAATTAAAAAAAAAAAAAAATCCCAAACCACAAACCCACAACACTTTTCCTGGTTAAACGCAGTAATGGGAATATGGACTCTGGGGGGGTTTTGCCTCCACCTGTCCCCTATCTGTCTAAGCGATGCCACCCAGTGTGGCACCCTCCCAGCAGCCAAAGGGGCTCTGCCCTGCCTGGGAGCATCCCTGCTGTGTGTCACAAGGGCCTTTAATAAACGGGGTGTGTGTGTAGGGGGGGTGTTACTTACACTTGCATGGAGTTTTCCTTTTTTTGACATCGCTAAAAATTTGTTGCTGAAAACTCCTCGTATTCCTACAATCCCCTGAGACACAGCAAATATTTCCAAAACACCTAGGATGACAGAAATCCCAAAATAAATCACAGTCCTTTTTCACACAGAAAAAAGAAAATTGAGTTTAAAAAATAATAATTTAAAAACAAAACCCAATCTCATAGGTCTGTGTTTCCTCTCTGTGATCCTCTGCTGCCTGGCTCCTCCATGCAGCTCCTGGGTTGTCCCACCACCTGCAGAGGGACCTGCAGCCACACGGGGTGGTGGGCTTTGATTTTAAAGCTGCATTTTGGAGGACAGTGTCTGATTCTGTTGTGACAGGGCAAGTGCCCCCCTGGGGAAATCCCTCTCGAGAGTGGGAAAAGCCCCTTGTGCCTACAGGCAGCCTGCTGGGACCAGCCTTGCCTATTCTCCTCACACACACGGCAGTCTCTGAAAACGAAGGTGTGTCACACACACCGTTTGGGGGTAGAAATCCCAATGATGGTGTTCTATGCCACTCCACACAGCAGGTCTTGGGCTATGAGGTGCTCCACAGCTGCACCATGAAAAAAACAAGCTTTTGCCCTCAAAGTACTACTTTCTGAGCAGGGCTGGGCTCCAGCACCTTACAGAGCATGCATGACCTACAGAAATGCTCCAAACCTCCAAGCATGCATCAACAACAACACTGACAAGTTCTGCTCCCCACCACAACTCAGTGCCCCTGCCCCCAAGCAGAGGAAGGATTGCGGTGGGGTCAGGTGTGTCCCCCAACACGGCTGCCAGCCAGGGAGGGATGGAGTAAGCACCGTGCTCCCATCTTGGGAAACGAGCATTGCTACCCTCAACTGCGGTCCAGGCCTGCACCCACCAGGGTCTTGATGGCCCTGGCCTCAGAAGGAGGAGCCCGTGAGAGCATCTCACCCGGCCCCAGCAAGGGCTGAGCAGATTAAAGTGCCAAGAGTGAATATGAAGCCACATTAAATCCCCACGGCATCAGATCACCACTTCCCATGTTTATTTTAAGGAGGAAGTGCAGCTCCCAGAGGCACCCAGGTCCTGACACCAAGGGCCCAGGGGGCACTCTGTGGGGCTGGGGGGGCCACACCTCCTCACCCCATATGTCCCAGTGGTAGCAACTGCCAAGACACACGGGATTATAGCCCCACTGCAACACAGTATGAGCCCTTTCCAGTATACCCCCTGCACTTAAGGGCACCCCAAAACCTTTGGGGTTGGCCTTTGAGGGGATGGCCACGATGACTGGAAGACACACTCCAGTTATGAGGGTGCCAAAGCTGAGGCTTCCCTGCCAAAAGCCAACTCCTACCCCACAGCAGATAGCTACTCAGGGCAACAGCCCAGTATGTCCCCTGCCGCCAGGATATGTCCCTAGCTGGAGCTGGCTCCACTCCAAAGTTCAGAGCTGGTGCTGATGTCACCTTTCCAGGGAGAAAAATCTCAGGTTAAAGAGGAAGGAACTTCACATAATCCAGGTCCCTGCCAGACAGCTGTGGCCCCAAAGGCTTCACAAATCTGGAGGGAGAGCCCCACTGACATGCCACTGCCTGAGTAGGTCTAGGGGGACGCAGGCAGCCCCTCCAAACTCATGTCTCCTAAACCAGCCCTGACTTGAATGCCACTTTCTCTCCCATTCCCTTTTCAGCCCCTAATCCCCTCCTGGCCACATCCCTGCGGTGCTCCTCCAAACCCCATGCAGGTTTTCTGGCCTCCCAGCAGCACCATGCCACAAACCAGGGCTCCAACTCTTTGGTCCAGGCCAGATGTGGACGTGGCCCTGCGAGTACACTGACAGCTGAAGCCACGCATGCTACCAGGGTCACCTCAGGCCCAAGCCTCAGGCTTCTTAAGTGATTTCTCTTGCCTGCCTGTCATTTTATTCCCTCTGATATCACGGCAACTCCGACCCGAAGGATAAGCCGTGAGTTAGCACAGCTTTCTCTCAGGGGAACGTCAGCCTCAGTCCTATTTTTAAACTGAATATATCCTACTGTGCTGCTGGAAGAATGAGAATGCAGAAGGAAGGATGGAAAAGTTACACAGAAAAAGGACAGAAAGGGGGTGCATGGGAGAGCCTGGTGCAGCATCCTCCTCGCTCCTGGCACCCTGCTGGGGTGCTAAAGTGGGAGCACAAACCTGGCGCCTTCACATCGGTCCCCACGGATGAACGGATCCCGTGGGGCGGCACTTCCCGAAGAGAGCGGGACAGAGCTTGCTCTCCTCACGGAGGCTGCGTTCCACCCGAGCCCGCGGGGTGCAAGCACCCCCACTACCCACTTCCCGGAGGGGGCAGTCTCCCAAATTCACCTCTCCCGGGGCCAGCTGGGCTGCAGCTCACCCCAGAAGGCGGCAGAAGAGGAGCTCCAGCACCCCGGGGGAGCTGCTCCACGAACAGGGATGCCACAGCCCCAGGGGCAGTGCCTCGCTGCCCCCCGCGCCAACCTACTGCCAGACACCCCCCGGCCCCCCAGTCCCGGGCACTCACTGAGCGGGCTGGCTTCGTGGGCACCGTCCACTCGGCCGTCGGGGTGCAGCTGGAGGTGGAAGCCGATGCCCACCCGGCAGTACAGCCGGCCCCGCCGCCGCCCCGGGCGGCTCCGCGGGAAGCGGCTCGGCCCCGCCGCCGCTGCCGCCGAGGAAGAGAAGGAGGAGGA
>VWZI01016205.1:1045238-1059840 GCA_013396835.1 Psilopogon haemacephalus
TTTTAGTCCCCTATTCTAATACAGAAAAACTTAACAGGAGCCTTTTTGCCTTCCTACTCACAGATCCTTAAGCCAAAACCTGTTTTTCTTCTGTTCTGTTCTAGCCAGCAGGTGATAAAGCGTTGCCATAAGAAATTTTGGCTCTGAGCACAAGAAGTGCCTGGATTAGAAAAAGACAATTAGAAAGTGAAAAGCGGCAATAAGCTCCCAAGAAGCCAAAAATAAAAGAACAAACAAACATACAATCTGGCTATCGAAAATGCCACATTTTTCCCTTTCTGCAGTAAAACCCAACGATGCAGCAATTAGACTCTTTTGCAAGATATGAAGTCTTTGAGGAGAGGGAGAAACCCAACAGGCCACCGAGGTCAGAAAGCTGAAGCTGCAGGCAGCCCTGAGGAGCTGATGGGCCACACTGTGATTCGGGGTGTGCCAAGCTGCTGCATGGGCAGCAGGGACAGGGAAAGGCAAGCAGCCTGCATCGTGCCACCACCTGGTAAGACACTGCACTCATCACACAGCAGGACAAACTGCACTGAGGGAGGGGAGCCAGAAACACAGCACCTTGATCAAACCGGTTCATGGGCACTGGCATTTATGCCAGAGCAGAGGCCATCCTTGTATCCCCACATGTGGAATGAGCAGGTAGGTGATTTAGTATGCCAAGAATGAAAATTCAGCAACACACCATTGAGCTGCTGGTCCTAACTCTTAACCTGCTGGCAGAGGGTTTATTTTAAGGGAGGAGCTATACCTACGATAGTTGCTTGCTTATATTAGGGGTAAACGTGACTGCATCCCACAGAGCTTGCTGCTCCAGATCAGACTATTTACCTTAGGGTCAAAAGTTAGCAGAAACTTCTCCACTTGAAATGATCTGAACTGTTGTGGGCATGAAGGCAAGAGTGAGGGTAAAGCTGAAAGAAGTATCCTGTATTTGCTTTATTACATCTGTGAGCTCAAGATCAGCAGAGAAAATCCAAAGCACCACTAATAAAGGACACGGCAGGGACTCCCTTTCTGCCTATACATCTCATTTCTTGAGTCAGGTGAGCACCCCACAGCTAGTGACAAGGAAGATGCCTCCAGAGCTCATATCTGCAGTCTTCCCATCCTCACCACGAAAGCTGGCCTGTTTGTAAGGCAGAAAAACAACAAGCAAACAAACAACAGCCTTTATGTAGGGTATAATCCCTTCCATAGACTTGCTGCCTCCCCTAAATGATCATCCTTGATTGCACAGCAACAGAGGCTTAAAGTGGGAAGAGCAATATGAACAGTTCTGTATTTATAAAGAAAAATAAAAAAAAAGAGGAAAATAAAAACAACACCAAAAATAGAAACAAAAAAACCACTCTGGCATCTCTTCTACCAACAGTTTTGATTGAGGTCCTCATCTCTACACTCCTAGTCCATCCATCTGGAGCATTGCCTCTGGCTGCCTGTATGTGAACTAGTGGGTTATTTCCCCCTTCTTTTATTCCTAGGAGGTTCCCATAAACCCTGCTCTATTCAGCATATTTTTGTTTTACAAGGTCCAGCTCAATTTTAGAAGTCCTTAGACCCCTGAGCTCTCACTGGCAGCTAAAAAAAAAAAAAAAAAAAAAAAAAAAAAAGGAAGAAAACAGACTCTGCATCCTGTTTTCACACTGAAAGTCTTACATGCTTCACACTTGTTTCTACCTTGTTCTTTCCTGTTGTAAGAGGAACATTCTCCATGTGCTGGACAGAGGCACAGGGCAACTCAGTTCACTGGCTTGGACAAACCATTCTACTGTCCTCTGCTTCCTTCTCACATTTGTAAAGGGTGGTAGACTTGCACAGCTCACTGAGGAGCTGTCAGAACAGGCTTCCTTGCCTGTTTGGGCACTTAGACACCCAAACCCCTTTGGACACCTGGGCTGCAGCTTGGAGAGCCTGTAAGGGCTGGGAGAGGGATTCCCAGTATGTGTTCCCAGAATGAATGAAAAATTTCACTTCTGCAGCTAGTGCCAGCGCTTGCTCTTTGCCAGTTGGCAGAGGGTACTGCTTCCTTCTCTGAGGAAGGCTTAACATCCACCTTTCTTCCTACTGAGGGGTGCCACAGAGGCTGCTGCAAGTCCTTCTGAGCTGCCACGCATCTGCAGGAGCAGCAGGCTTTGAGGAGGAAGGTGGAATCCAGCAAGAGGAAGGAGTTCCTTGCTTCAGGTGATCCTTTCAGCTGAAGGGAAGCAGCTGGTACATCTCCCTCCCTCACCTGAGAGATCCCATGGGAACACAGAAGGGCTCTGTAACAGCAAATTTTGGAACAGGCATGTATGTGAAAAACTTCTGATATAATATTTGAGTCCTCAGATGTTCAACCATTTGCACATGCTGCACGAACGCCTTATTTGCATGGAATTTGTATTTGTTGGTATTCACATTTGTAGGAGAAGGCATACATTAATGTCATCACAGTTTATGGGTATCATCTGTGCCACAGAGCAGCTCCAGCTTCTGACTGCATTCAGCACCCCATGGCATGCCACGGTGCCTCCTGCCCTGCCAGAAGGACATGGCCTGGCCACTGAGTTCTGGAGAGGCAGCATGAGGCTGCAGACCCAGAGATGGTCCCAAGCCTGGCCTGGTGGACCACATCCTGCTCATGAGGTTGTGATAATTCTACTAAACAAACTGCAAAATAGCACATTTCCTCCCAAAGGTCCTACAGATTGATGGGAGCAAACGTTGCTTAACCCACGTGAGGCTGACTGAACTATTTGGATTTGTTCTCATATACTTCCTTAAATGATCTTGCATCACACTCCCTGTCCATGTCTTCAGTGCCTACACAGGGATGTTCAGCAGTGAAACAGCCCAGCTAGGTGGTCTCTTTCCATCTTGTAGCAGCATCCCTCTGTAAATGGGCATGGTTATTATTCACCCCCTGGTTTACCATGGCACCTGGGTGCTCTTGTCTGCTAGACAGCTGGAAGCTGTCACTAGAGATGCTGTTCTCACAGAAGCGTTGCTAGGCTCAGCCAGATATTGTTTGTAAAGCAGATGGAAAACCTCAGAAGAACAGCACTGCAGCAACAGAAAGCTCGGTTTTTGCTAGGAATATTTTTGTTGTTGGACAATGGTTTTGTCAGGTGACTTTGCATCCCAGAGAGTCCACATGCCAGGATAGTCTAATAACAACTTTGTTATCCCACCTCTATTATTGAAACCCTGCAGCTTTGCTGGCCAAGTGTCCTGGACACCTTGCAGTCTCTGCACTCCCCAACTCCAGGCTCACACCTTCAGTGACAGCCAAAGCACTCCCAGGACTGTCACCCAGAAAGCCTTTCTACAGACAACTGAGCAGCCTCTCACATACCAGCCTCTCATCTTGGCTCTCAGGTCTGAGTCACTTTCCATGGCAGCAGCAGCTGGATTCCCACCAGCAGCCACCCACACCCCAAGCAGCAGCAGCAGCTGCCAGAGCTGCCTAGGAACTGGGATGCTGCACTCTCTGGGGTGTGAGGCCATGACAGTAGCAGCCTTCAAAGGATGCTCAAACAGCCCAAGCAAAACCAGGCCACTTTAGTGGCTATTTGGGAGAAACTCCAGGGTCACTTGGCAGGAGTCAGATTCTTGGTGAGATGCATCACTGTGCACAGCATTTCCATGAAGTGAAGGGCTTCACGCTGGCTTTGAGACTTGGCATGGCTGTTCAATACTGCTATTCTTCCTTCTCCCTCAAGCTGTGTGTGGCATATCCCACTCCAAGATACCACCCTCCCAAACATGCTCATTGTCTGCTGCTTGGGGGAGAGGTGCTATAACCAACCAGGAGCCAAATCCTGCACGGGCAAGGATGTGTTACCATGAAACCTGTCTCAATCTCAATGATGCAAACCAAAGGAAGTGGGCAACAAAAAAGGAGAGTGGGTATTTCCAAATCTGCCTTTTGATGACCTCATGTCTATGCCAGTAATGGGCCAAGGATCATCATTCTGGCAGCCATTAGTAGTCCTGCTGTGAAGAACGTGTGCCACCAAGCTAGGCACAAGCTAATGCACTATCAAGTCGCTTGGATTTCTCCGTTACACAGGCACAGCTCTCAGGCCTCACAAAGGTCCCAGCCCTGCTGGGAGCAAGGCACAAGATTACTGCCATTCATGACCCCTTTAAGAGAAAGGCTTGCCCAGCTTCAGCATGTTGCAGATGATGTGGTTATCCTGTTACAAGCAAGAGGAATTTCTTGAGAAGTCCTTTCAACATTTGAGCGTTCCACTCTTATTTTCCAAGTGATTTATGTGCCAAGGCACCTGGCTAGAAACGTCCAAGCCACAAAGGTCTAAGGCATTGCAGAAAATTATCCCCAAATCCTTCTGTAACTAACATCCTCGTGACAAAGAGCTCCCATTTTTGTTGGTTCCTACTGCTCGCCAACATCTGTCACTGTGTTTTTTTATGAGCTTCTAAATTATATCACAGCACTCTGCACTGATGAGTGGCATTCGGTAACTGTTTCATCCTGCAAAGCACGAAATGCTTCCTGCAAGTCACTCAGTGCTTCAGTTCCCACTGCACAAAAGGTGAGAAGCTCTCTTGGGTTTTTGTTTGGAGGTTTGGGTTTGTTTGTTTGTTCAATTTCCAAACCTTATGGAAGGAAATTTGGAAACTTGGAGAGCGAGAGACAGAGAGCCTGCCTGCTCCATACATTGTGCTGGTTTGTAGCTAATTGGGATATTTTAATGAGAGAAATTAGATTATTTGCTGTGAAAAGAAAAACAATACAATGTCTGTTTCACTCATCGGTTTGCTTAGATGTATAAAAACCAGAACACACACATAGATAAGCCTGGCTCTCACCGTACTAACTCCTTCTGCCTGACCCTGCACATAACCCAACTAATCATTTCCTCCTTAACCCCTCTTGCTGACCTCTTCCAACTCACATTGCACATAAGAGAGAGATCTTGAGATAAGGGAGAGGGTGGGAGAGGTGGAAAGAAGGTTGAAGGTGGTTGGGAGCCCCTCCTGGGCACTCTGACTGCAGGGAGGGGTATTGTGTTTCTGTATTACCCTTAACTTCTATATAGAATCATAGAATGGTTTAGGTTGGAAGGGACCTCAAGGCTCAGCCAGTTCCAACCCTCGTGTGCCATAGGCAGGGACACCTCCCACTAGAACAGGTCACTCAAGGCCTTTAACACCTCCAGGGAGGGAGCAGCCACAACCTTCCTGGGCAACCTGTGCCAGTGTCTCACCACCCTCACTGCAAATAACTTCTTCCTAACATCCAGTTTCAATCTCCCCTCTGCCAGTTTAAACCCATTACTCCTCGTCCTATTATTATAAGTCCTTGTGAATAGTCCCTCCCCAGCCTTCCTCTAGGCTCCTTTCAGATACTGGAAGGCTACTATAAGGTCTCCTGGAAGTCTTCTCTTCTCCAGGCTGAAAAACCCCAACTCTCTCAGCCTGGGTAAGGGTAATTTCTTTTAGACAGGGCATACGAATAATTTTCCACGGGGTAGGGAGCAAGGTGATGACTCCCTTCTGATGACTCAGTGGTGTCTCTTGCTGCCGCTCCTTGAGGTTCCTGTGACACAGCTCAGAGCAGGGTTTGATTTACAGGATACAATTTATGGGGGTTGTTCCTTACTTCCTGCAGATAAGGACATGCAGTGTCAATAAGGAGTTGCCATGTTTCAAGCTGGGAGTAGTTGTGCTTTCCTTGTAAACTCCTTCAAAGTAGGAGCACAGCAGCTTTGAACCCAGCGGGATGAAAGGTGCTGTGTGTAGTAAGCACAGGAAGAACCTTCCCTGGCTGAGTCCCTCCTGCCTCAGCTGGGCTCCCAGGCACTGCAGCAGAGCAGCCTTGCATGCAGGAACACTGCAGGACAGTCTGAGCTTGTGGCTGTTGCGACCTACAGCAAGCTATGTGACTTCTGCAGCTGGCAGTCAGCTGGTGTCTGAACCCAAGCTCAGCACCCTAGGCACTACTGTCCACAGAAGGAATTCAGCGCACAGAGTGAACTGTCTGACTTTCTCCATCACCACTCACCATCGATGTTTACCATCCAGGACAAGTCAAGTTCAAGATGATGCCATAAGCCACACTTCAGCTCCCTCTGCTTACACAGAAAGAGACGAGACAGAACTGGCAGGGGACTGCTAACGGGCAGACATGCCTCAAGGTGAGGTGTCCGTGAGTTGCCCAGGTGAGCAGGCACTGACTCATCACCACCTTCCACTCAGGAAGTGAGCTAGCCGGGGAATTAAACCAGATCTTGTTTGCACATCCTCAGCAGGGACTGAAGCACCTCTCACTCAATGTGTTTCACTACGGGTGTCTTTGCTATGACAGTCCTGCCATGAAGAGGAGAAAGCTGCTTCCAAGCAGAAGCTGAGGAGCACTTTTCAAACTATTCAGGGGACATGTAGATGGGCACAACAAGCACTGGTGGCCTGCAAACAAGCAAGCCTGCTTACTCTGCTCTCAGGTGCCCACTGGAGTCTGGGAGAAAAGAGTTTTTTGTGCTGAGCTGCTGCAGAGCCATCACAGCAGGAGCTCTGCTGAAGGCACAAATCCACATAGGAATTCTGTGCAGGACATGGTCAAGAGAATATATGCACAGTAGCAACAATGCCCATGCCCTACAGGTCTGGAACACATTGCTGCTGGCACTGCAGAAATGTCATCACCTATCTCACTCCTCTCTGGAGGTCAGTACAGTCATACCAGGGTGCAAACTGTTCTTATCACCCAAGCAGCTGAAGATCTGCTTACATGAACAGGGCAGGTAGGGGTGACTTACCCCAGTGTTATCAGAGAGGCTGGGCTGGTGAATAAACTGGCACAGCCCTGCCTCAGCAGGCGAGCACTCTCTAAGGAAACCTTATTTAAGCCAGAGAAGCAAAATGCCTCAGTCAGGCTGGAAAGTACTTCAGACAGTCTAACCTTCTGCTCAAAGCACAGTAAACCCTAAGTCCAGGACAAAGCTCAGGGCTTTGACTTGTCAAGCCTTGAAACTCTTCAAGAGGGCAGACTGGATCCTTCTGGGTTGCCCTGTCCCAGTGCTCAGCTGGATTTGTGGTGACAAGGTTTCCCTGTCTCCTGCTGATGCTGACCAGCACGGTGCTGCGCTCGGTCCTCACCTCAGGCATGCAGCCAATCTGCACCCAGTCTCCTCTGAAGGTCTGCACCTCAAAACTTTTCCTGTATGTGAAGGGCCAGCTCTGTCCTCTTCTTCCTTCTCCTGAGGAGCCCGTATCCATCCACTACAGCATTCCCTTCACCTCCCAAGTGTCCACACATATCCAGTAGGGACATGTGGAAGCTCTGCTCATCCCACTCTTGCCATGACACAAGAATCTGCTCACAGGCTTTAAGGGAAGCATCCATTTGAGCAATTTTACTCCTCCCAAGGGCAGCCCAGCAGACATCTCCCTGCCCTGCATGCTTGACAGATCGAATCCCAGTGGGCTTTTGGCCAGACTGGGAGTGAGCTCAGTTTGTCCAGAGGTGTTTCTGCACAAGCAGCTGGAGGTGGCTGGCTGTGAGCGTGATGTGCCCATGGCTATGGGGCTGGCCAAGGTGTAGGTGCTGCTGAGCCACGTTCATAAGGAAATACACGGAGCTTCTGCAGTGCATACAGGAAGGAACTTCACACCCTGCCGTGGCTCTGGTGTTGATGGCACTCAGGGCTGCGTGTGGTCCACACGCTGCTCGGCAGTGCCCAACCCCCCTGGCACAAGGTGCCCAAACCCCCTGGGACAAGCAAGGCTGGCAGGGTTCCGCCGCTGCTGCTGTTGCTAAGCACAAAGCTCTTCGTGACTGTCGCTCGCCCATGACTGCATGCCGGAAGAACGTTGCACAAACGACTTCATGAAACAAAATTAAGAGTCATACATAAGAAAGGACATTGCCACAGCTCTGGTGTAATTAGGACCCATCATCATCAGCTACAGGAAATTGGCACATCTGCTTTTCAGGCTGCTGATCTAAGGGTGGCTCATGCAGGCTGTCAGGGGGAGCCCTGCTGCAGCTTGCTGCCTCTGCAAAGCTGCCTTTGCATAAATATTTACACAATTCTACCCCCCTCCCCCCCCCCCATACAGCAGCATAAGCAGTTGTTTTGTCATTTATTCCCCCAATTGTTCTTTTCTCTTCCTCTCCCAGGCCTCGGAAGACCAAAGCTGACTCCATAGCATAATGTTTTCTTTCTCCTTTCCAGCCCGGAGGAGGTCAGGCTGGGTAGATAAACATTAGTCACTTTTCAACCAGTATAACCCCAAATAAACTGAGGTTACGTTTCTGTTTGGATGCCCCCCTAGAAGGGTTCTGAGCCTTTTTTTGCTAGCCTCAGTGATAAGATTGCCCCAAGCTGGGTGGCTGTAGGAACATGACCTGGTTATGCTTCTTTTTTTTTTTTTCTTATGTTACTCGGAAAAGTGTTGTCCTTTTTACTGGCTGCACTGCTCTGCAGGCAGAGTTCCTGCCTACTTCGTTCCTCCGCCTCCTCTAGCTGGGCCGTTGTTTCCTAAGAAGGCCAAACAGGGTCACTACAACTCTAGAGTTGTGCTAAAATCCCAGCCTGAGTTACCCTCAGTGCTGCTCAGGGCCAGCAGTGGCTTTCCCAGACAGAGTAGGACTTTGATGGCTTTTATGCTGCTTTTTTCTCTTTTTCTCCCCCAGTTCAAGACAGATTTATTTTTATCCTGTGGTTGCTTAGAATGGCAGAATCATTTTGGCTGGGAAAAACCTTTGAGATCATCGAGTCAAATTGTTATCTAACTCTACCAAGTCTGGTGCTAAACCAAAGCACCAGGGCAGTCCTCCTTTCCTTCCATTCCTTCTGCTTGTCTGAGCAGAGTGGAAACAGCTCTGAAAAGTCGAAACAAACAGCTCTGAAAAGTGGACACAAGCAGCTCTGAAAAAACAAAGGTCTGTGGCCCAAGCAGGGAATCAGACGGCCTATACCCAGCCCCAAAAAATAATGGAGCCTTCTCTGTCTTTGCTAAGACCAGGAAGCAGCACCCTGCATCACCACCCTGGCTCATCTGGGTCCCAGATGCACACAGCAGTGACACCAGTCACGACAGCTCCCCTCAGCCAGTGTATTGCTTCTTCTTCACGTCTGGAGCTGAGAGGGCTTTTCCCCCTGTGCTTTTGTGTCCATTTCCAGTGGGTATTGCAAACTGTTCACACCCCACACTAACGTGAGAACTGCTGTGTCACTCCATGCTACTCTTTTTTATTTATTCATGTATACACTAATTCACAGAAGGAGCACAGAGCAGGAGGCTACATCTGTCGAGGGAGGAAGGCTTTGTGTGGCTGATCCCAAATAACTGCTGCACATTGCTGCGTCACTCCTGGAGTCACTCTGGTTTCTCTTTCCTTTTGCAATCATCAGACTTCCATGGGTTGTTTCTCTCCTGAGACAGCAGAGGAAAAATGTTTTCCTGTGAGATGTCCTGAGCCAAGGTCTGTGTAAAGCTGCAACAGTTTAAGGGTTCACATTGGCATCGCTGATGCCACCGAGCACCATCTTTCTGCTGCTACATGAAGGAGTAGCCAAGGGCAGGGCTGACAGCCAGGTCACTCCGAAGGTGCAGGTCTCCTTTTACTCCAGCTGCATCCTTCTGAAACACTCCAAGCTTGGTCTGGCACAAACGCCTTTTCCCTCAAGGTCTTGTCAACCAGTCTGGGCCAAAAAGGAGGTGGAAGTGGGTGGATTTCAAGGGACAACATATGGGGAAATCATCTGCAAGCGCTGCAGGAAAAGAAAGGAGATGCACAGCCCCACACGTGTTGTGAACTGTTCTGCTTACTACTTTCTCTGCAGTAACTCTTGGCAGTGAACTTCAGTTCGTCTTCTGTGTGAACACTTCTGCTATTGCTGGGCTATTTTAAAGCTGTATTTAAGAGTTCTGTTCTATATGACCATGGATTTCCCAGCTCTAGAATAACTAACACCTTCCTTTTATTGTCTGTATCTGCTGCATGCAGAGGAAAAGGATCCTCAGAAGAAGTACAAATAATCTTTTTTCTGCCTCGTGCATCTATCATAGTCAGAATATGATTCCTCAGAATCAGATGAGAAACCCCAAACTCAAAAAACCCCACCACCCGAGTTGCAGTTCTGTGTTTGTACCCAGAGTCATTAGGGTTGCCTGGTGCTGGGCCAGAGGTATGCAACCGGCTTTGGTCCCTCAGCATGGGCAGGAACATGATGAGTCCTCTCCTGCTGCTGCAGCAGGTTCTTTTTCTCAACACCCCATGCAGCTCCATCAGTATGTTTTTCTGATGGTTTGTACACAAATGGTCACAGTGAAGAATGTCCTTTTTTGCAGAAAGAGTGAATGGCTGAATGGGCTGCCCAGGGAGGTGGTGGAGTTGCCAACCCTGGCAGTGTTTAACAAGAGACTGGATGTGGCACCTGCTGCCATGTTTTAGTTGATTAGAAGGTGTTGGGTGATAGGTTGGATTTGATGATCTCTAAGGTCTTTTCCAACCTGATTAATTCTGTGATTCTCTGTGATGCCCATCTACAAGGAGGGCTGAACTGCAGACCTGTCAGTCAGACCTCAGTGCTGGGGAAGGTCATGAAGCAGATCGTCTTAACTGCCAATATGCAGTGTGTGCTGGGCAAGCAGGTGATCAGGCCCAGTCAGCATGGGTTCGTGCAGGGCAGGTTCTACTTGGTCGATCTGATCTCCTTCTAAGACAAGGGGATCCTCCCAGGGGATGAGGGAAAGGCTGTGGGTGTTGTTGATCTGGACTTCAGCAAAACTTTTGACACCGTTTCCCTCTTGGAGAAACCAGCTGCTGAAATTGATGAAGGAGGAAGGGAAAGGGGCAAGCATCATCTGATGAGCTCTGGTAACTGGGAAAAGAGGCCCCTGGGTCCTTGTGTGAATGAAGCTGAACTCATGCCAGTAGCCTATGTGTCAGTACCTCCTCCATGCCTATCTCCTTCTCATCCAACCACTCCAGTAAAAGAGGCATGATTTATCTGTTCCTTCAGCAGAAACCACAGGTTAAAAGAGAAAAATCACACATTTGGAAAGAAGAAAAGAGTGAACCCTGGCTACCACAGGTCCCCAGTTGGCAGGGGTAGCTGGTTCCAAGCACAGTGGGCCACATGCACTGGAAGCAGTTTCCAGCAGCTGGATGACGACACATGTCCTCCCAGCGAGGCCAGGGCTCCTGGGGCTAAGGGCTGGAGGGCAGCCGGGAAAGTGGAGGCACAGCTCGTTTGGAAGCCTGCTCTGCTGCTCCACACACCTCTGCACAGAGAGGCGGTTCTGCATCCTGCTCCTGAGATCTAATGGAATGCCAGCCCTGGGGCTTTGGCAGAGCACAGGCTGCTTGGTCCTCAATCTTCCGTGTTTTGTGCATCCGCAGGGACTGTAAAATGCCATTTACTTACCCTTTAGCCTTGCTAGCTCAAACACATTAAGGACTTCATGAGCCAGATCTTTGGCTGACATAAATCACCGTTGGTCTGTGGACTTTTGTGAAATTTCTAGCTTGCACCATCCTGAGGCTTGGCTCTGCATTCAGATCAGCATGGAGAAGGCATTCTGAAATGGGTGTGTCAGGTCAGAGCACTGTGCCCACCAGAAACCATCCCAAGCTGGCAGGACATGGGATGAAATGAAAGATCTCTGGCAGGCTGCCTTTGACTATGATTTTCCCAGCTTCTCTTGCAGAGGAAGGAGGCTCAAGATCCTTTTTGGAGCAGGATAGGGCCACATAATCCTAGTTAGGTCACTGTCTGGGTTAAAAACCAGTTCTGCATTGGTGCAGATGAAACTTTGAATCACTGAGATGTGCAAATACGCTGTAGCTTAGGACTGAATTCCAACTGTGTGCAATTTTGTGCATTTATTTCATATCCTTCACTTTGTGAAGCTCTTTACAGTCCTCCTATTCCAGCTCCCTGACAGAGCCACTTCATCTGGCTGTTTTATTTGCACTGAGAGCAAAATGTTGGGAAAAAAAACACCCAATATTGTAACACCAGTACCTATTCAATATTTAATTTGCTTGAGGCTTAATCTATGACATCAGCCTGCGCAGGGGGGATGCTGACAGCAAGCAGCACCTCTCGGTTCATTCCAGCACCTGTTTAAAGCTAGGGCTGTTCAGAAGCCTGCAGCTGGGGAAGCACAAATAATTGATTTGATCTCACAGTGGTGGGACTGGATTGCGGGCCAGTTTGGCAATACTTGATAATTCTTTGCAGAGTCTTGTAGCTACAATGAGCAGTTCAGCAAGGGAAACCTGCCTGTTAGAAGTAACAAGGAGAAGATGGATGCTAAAGATACCAAATTTGCAAGCCTACTGCTGGCGCAACCGATGTGGGTTTCTTCTTGTACTTAGTTATGCATGAAGAAGGAAGATGCTGACTGAAAGTTGGAGGCTCAGTGGGAATAAGGAACACCATACCCCCTATCCTGTGTACTTTAAATCACCTGCCAGTGGTTCTCAAGCTGCCTGTACTCTCCTGAGCAATATGCCCGCCCGTACACCCACAGCAAAACAGAGCTCCTGTGATGGAAGCTTGCAGTAAGATGTACTGCCCCAGCATCCCCAGCACCTCAGTTCCTGCCAGAGGGATATATAAGTGACATCTTTCTTCTTTAAACCTTTCTTCAGCAGTGCCTGTGAAGCACAGATGCACCCAGTTCCACCTGGCAGCACAGAGGGCTGCCTGCTGCTGAAGGACATGGCTCTATAGTCTGGTGGGAAGGGCACTCACTGCACTGCTAGGAAATGCACACAGGGATGGTGCAGACCCACAAGGATCATTGCCCCCCCACACCTGTGCTCCTGTGCATTGGGCTGCTCCCCCCTGAACGGGCTGTGCCCTGCAATGGCAGTGTTGAGGGCATTCCTAGCAAGGAGAGTTCCTGAAGCACTCCTACCTCTATGCTGTGTCAGGAGCCTGAGGAGCTGTCATCAGACTGCAAGAGAGCAGAGCAAGGGCTGCTGAGAGGGAAATGTCAGTAAGATGGTCAACCCAAGAGGTGTGTTACTGTAAGGAAACAAAAAGCACCTTGGGGACAAATGGAAGGGCTCCAGGTAAATCCAGCCCCAGGAAGTGTTCACAAGGCTGTGCCAGCTCATTGCCAGTGACAAACCCACAGTGACTCAAAACTCATTCACTGAGCACTTGATAGAGGAAACCAGGAGTTTCTGGGGGGATTTTTGCCCTGAGGAATAGCTCACTCTCTGACCACTTCCATCACAAGTCACAGCTGTTAGATTCTGAAGGAAAGATGCTTGTTTAATGCATGGGGCACTTCTGAAGTGCATTTTCTCTTTCCACAGTTCGACAGCCTTATTGACTCACTGCTCCTGTAACCGATGCTGTGCTGGGAGACAAACTTTGGAGGGATCAAGCTCACTTTTTGGCTAGTAAAACACAACATAATACATTATGGGAAGAATCCCAAGTCTGGCCCTAACCTAAAGTTTCCTGGGGGCTACGGTGCTCAGAAGTTCTACATCTTGAGCTCCCATGCTTGTCAGCAGCAAATGCGGTCCACTCTTAATTAAAGCAAGGCTATTAAAGAAAGAGGGCACACAGAGAGTGCAAAAGAGCGGGGAAAAAATATTTCAAGCCCTCTTCATCACTCATGGAGAAAACTCCAGAAAGGAAACAAAGAAATAGAGGCCGGGCATTTATTTTTAACTTACAATTTTAGTTCATGCAGCTTGTCACACAACTACTATTTTTCTTCATGGAAAATTCACGTGTCTTTATAGCCTTCAGATAACATTCTAAGATTATTAAGCATGTTTGAATTCCCCGTGAAAATCTGAAGCCCCAGATGGAAAAATCTGAAGTATTCTTGCAGCATCAAAGTGACGCTTTCTACAGCGCCTCATGTTCGCTGTGAAGGATCCAGCTTCTGCTTCAAACCAAATGCCTGCTCTATATTTAGCGTTGCAGAGTGCATTGTAAATCAGGACATGGTGGTGGTTACCTTACAGCAACAGTTGGAAGCTCTGGTGGCCGCTTTCTAGCCCAAGGAAAACGGCTCACACGCTGGGCTCGCAACAGGGACTGCAACAGCTTTTAGGTGGCTGCTGATGGAGACAAACGTTCAACATTCAGCACTCCGGCACAGAACCCCAACGTTTATTGAAAAATAACAATAAAATAAAGCTTAAAGGAAAGAAAGAAAGAAATTTAAAAAGAAAGACAGAAAGAAAGAGATCACAGAGGCTTGCCAGTGAAGTCTCCTCAGAAGCTGCCTGACACACTGACTAACGGGCAGGTAGAGTGTCACATCCCAGCGAGGAAGAGACTCGGAGAAAAGGTGAAGGGGACCTCTCTGCCCTCTCGCATCACGGAGAGCCACCGGTTGTGTTGTGCTGCGGCATTTTCTCTGCCGGCCGAGAACGGCACGTTCCCGGCGCGCCGCGGTGCAGCCCGCTCAGGTCCTAACGGTTTTTAAACTTTGCCCAACCCAGACTGAGCCCCGGCAGTACAGGGGCCGCCTCTGCTGCCCAATGCCGATCCCACGGACGGGCTTCATTCAGACAGGGAGCCGCTGCCCCACGGGCCGGCGCGGCGACCCTCCACACCTCGGAAGGCACCGGGTAACACCGAAAGCAGCCGCCCCTGCC